>JTEE01000026.1:1827652-1863726 GCA_002896455.3 Chlorella sp. ArM0029B
AAGGAGGGGCGGGCTCTGGCGGCGTCGGGGTCTCGACGGGGGGAGGGTAGACAAAGGCCGGAGGGAGGGGCTGGATGATGGGGTACTGCAGTACCGGGTTGAGGAAGCTGGCGCCTGCAGGGGGCAGGTGTCGGTGCAGGGGGCAGAGAAGGGGGCGGGCAGGCAGGCGGGTCAGCAAAGGTTGGAACGGCGGGGTCATAAGTAGGGGGACTTGCACAGTGCCTGCGCTGTTAGGGGCCAATGATTCCCCACATCCCCCAGTCAACCAAGCGGGGCCCTTTCCCCCACCCTAATCATTCTCGACACCTCCCCATCCCTGTCGCCTCAGGCTGTCCGTCCCTCAGGGCTCACCCAGCGCGCATGAGAAGGCGCCTCAGGATGCCTTCTCTCACATCCCACCCTGCCTTCTCTCACTGCTCACCCAGTGCGCATTCCCTCACCGCTCCCACAAGACCCTGCCTTCCCTCGGTGCTCACCCAGTGCGCAAGAGAAGGCGCATTGGGTGGTGAGCCATCAACCAAAGCAGACCCAGCCCCGCATCCACAGGCCGAGCAGACCATGCTTCCCCCATCCCCAATCCACGGCAATCCAAAACAAAGAACCTTGCCGAAACCAACAGCACCCCTCAGCCCGTGTCGTCCCAAGATGTCTCCTCCCCCATCCCACCCTGCCTTCCCTCGCGGCTCTTGCTTTTGCTTCTTCGGGCTTACAGTCTGTTTATCCGCAAAGAAACTCGCGACACAGACCCTGTCTCACCCAAGACCGTGCCTTCCCTCGGTGCTCACCCAACACCCTGCCTTCCCTCGGTGCTCACCCAACACCCTGCCTTCCCTCGGTGCTCACCCAACACCCTGCCCTCCCTCGGTGCTCACCCAGTGCACAGGAGAAGGCTCCTCGGGCAGTAAGCCCCTCGGTCCAGCTCGGGCTGGGGATGGCGCGTGCCGCGCTGATTGCCGGGTTTTGCTGACAGGGCGAGGAGAGCAAAAAAGCGCTTTGGACGGAGCACTGCCCCTGGGTGAAGATCACGTTGCTGATGCCGTCGGCACGCCCGGTGATGGACACTTCTGGAGACGCTGCCTCCAGGTAGAGGTTGGTGATGCCTGCCAGCTGGACCGTCACAGACTGCGGTATTCAAAACGTCGGGGGTGGGGAAGAAGAAGAACGAGTCATTGCTTGAGGAGAGTGGGTGTTGAGCGGTGGGAGATACCAGTTATGACCGGTGGGGTGCATGCCAGCTGGACCGTCACAGACTGCGATGGGAAAGGGGGTGGGGAGTCGTAGGGAGGTGATGTGGAGGTGAGTATGTGTGTGTGTGCTTGTTGGGGGCTTTGGACTGTGGTTGTGGTACACGCCAGGGAACCGCTACAGCAGAAGGCAGGCGGGGCAGCAAGGCGGGGCAGCAGGACATGGGGTGAGGCAAACAGATGCTGCTTGATGGTTGATGGGGCGGCAGCAAAGGGCGCTGCCTGCGAGGGCAACCACGCGGCAGCGAACAGGACCCGGTGCCGAGCTCAGTCCAGCGCAGCACCCAGCGCGCACAGCGCACCACTCCACAGCACAGCACGGCACGTCATGGCACCTCACCGCACCTAGGGGAGTGCAGCACAGCACAGCACATGGCAGCGCTGCACAGCACAGCACAGCACAGCACAGCACAGCACAGCACAGCACAGCACAGCACAGCACAGCACAGCACAGCACAGCACAGCACAGCACAGCACACCTTTTGCACGCCGGCCACATACACGTTTGAGATGCCCTGGGTCTGCACTTGGACGGTCCCATACGACCCCAGAGCCACGATGTCGCCCATGCTGCTGCAAGGCCCCGGGGAGAAGAGCGGAAGGGCGGGGCGAGGGCGGGGCCGGCGGGGTTGGTGAGCAGCAAAGCAACTGATGCTGGGGCTATGGCGGAATAAGCAACGCCCAGGGATTCTGAGCTAGCACGGGCCTCTGCGACTCACGCACATGTGCATGCCTCTCTGAGGCTCCCTCTCTCTCTCCCTTCAGGAGGAGCTTGAGCACCAGGAGCATCAGGAGCACCCCTATAGGAGCATCGCCTTGTCCTCCAACCCCACCCCTTCTCACTACTAGTGCGTGCCCCCCTTCGTCAGACACCTCCCCCTTCGTCACACACTGTCCTTCCCCTCCCTCCCTCCCTCCTCATTATCAGTGCGTCCCCCCCTTTGCCAGACACTGCCCCTCCTCTTCCCTCCCTCAATCCTCACTACGAATGCGTCCTGCGTCCCCGCTTTTGTCAGATGCTGTCCCTCTCCTCCCTCCCTTCCTCCTCACTACTACTGCCGCCTGCATTCCCCCCCTGCGTCAGATACGCCCCTCCGCTCCCTTCCTCCGCTCCCTCCCTCCCTTCCTCCTCACTACTACTGCCGCCTGCATTCCCCCCCTGCGTCAGATACGCCCCTCCGCTCCCTTCCTCCGCTCCCTCCCTCCCTTCCTCCTCTGCCCCTCACCCCTGTGCCGAGATGCTGAGCGAGGAGGCGGTCGTTTCGAAGAGGTACACCCCACCGCCCCCGGCACCCTGGCGCAGGGTGAAGCTTTCGGGGGTGAAGCCTGCGGGCAGGAGGCGTGAGGGCACAGCCGCCGGGGGTAACAGCAGGGGGCGCGCTTTTACAGCAGGGGGCTTTGTAGAGGTGCTGCAGCGCAAGGTCCCAGTCGTCTCTGTTGAGATGCACTCGGTGTAACTGGGAAGATGGAAGGAAGGAAGGAAGGAAGGAGGAAGGAGTGCAACAAGGAGAGGGTGCCATTCAGCGATAGGTATATTTTGCATGGTGCGTAGGCTACAGGGAGGCGAGCAGGCACCCACAGCAGCTCCCGTCTGAGCCACACCCCCAAAGCGCCCCATACACAACGCCCGTAGGCGGCACGAGTGCTCAGCAGCAGCAGCCACCCGCCCGAGTCGCACAAGTGATTTGTTTGACCTCTCAGTCAAGCCACCCAGCTGTTTTGCATCAAGTTCGGGCTCGGGCCTGCGCTGGCTGCACTCTGCGTGAAGTCATTCATGCCTTGAATGACTGCACGCAGATGGCACCAAGCGCAGGCCCAGCCCGAGCCTGAGGCATACGCCCGGTGGCTTCAGTAAGGGTGACACGGAAGCTCCAGAGAAGAGTCGTGGAAGCTACGACCGGCTCCAGTGAGGAGCCACGGAAGCTCCAGAGAGGAGTCGTGGAAGCTAAGACCGGCTCCAGTGAGGAGTCGTGGAAGCTAAGACCGACTCCAGTCAGGAGTCGTGGAAGTTCAGACCGGCTCCAGTGAGGAGTCCGACCGGGGTCAGTGAGGAGGCGTGGAAGCTACGACCAGCTCCAGTAAGAATGTCACGGAAGCTACGGCCGGCTCCAAGGAGGACTCACGGAAGCAGACGGCAGAGCAACCCGTGCCCCACTCGCCCCAACAGCTACCCTGGCAACCGAATCAGGCTAAGAAACTGAACTCAGGCATGTGGGCGCATGCAAAAACACACTGGCAGATCCGGGCACTGGGGATTGGGGTGAGGTGGGGCGTTGGCACAGGGCCTGGCGGCAACGCATGGGCGCCAAGCTGCGCATGCGGCAATGTGGACAGAAAACAAAATAACGCTGTTCATTGGTGAGGGTGGGTGATGGGCATATGCCTTTGTGTATCTGTTAGTGCGATCTAATCAAATCGTTCCTAGGGGCGGCTTGAGGGGTCAGCAGGTGGAGCAGGGTTGGCAGGTGTATAGCTACTCAGGGGCCCACTGGCACGGTGGGGCAGGGCATGCACTTGGCCGGGGCGTGCACAGTCCCCTGTGTCAAGATCACTAACCTTGGGCCACATAGATGGTGGACAGCTGTCCAAGGTTGTCCAGGGCTGTGAGGGCGTCTGGGGGCAGGTAGATGGCCACCTGGAAAAGGAAAGGAAGGCCCAGCACACAACAGTGTAAGAGGCATTGCTCAGCAGTAGTTCGACAGCCCCGCCGCGGACGGAGGGAGCGAGCCGATAAGGGGTAGGATGGGAGTTCGAGAAGTGTGCCACCGGGAGCTGGGTAAAGGTATAGCATAGCTCAGCAGGCTCAGCAGGCTCAACTTTGGTAGTAGGGGGGCAGAAGGAGGGCAGAACATGCGTTATCACCACTTCAGAGGCAGTGGGTGAGAGAGAGGGGTGACCCTCTCTCAGAACATGATGTGTCCTGAAGCAAATTCCTTGCGCTCGGATGACGTGCTTGGATGACGTCGGTGCAAGCGTGGAAGGTTCGGCGGAACGTTGCTAGCAGGGGGGCAGCGAGGCCTCCCAATCCCTCTCAAAGCCCTCCCCTGCCCGCTGCATGCAGCGCTGGCTCCGCCCCATCCCCAGCATCGCAACAAGGCCCCTCATGGCCTCTACAAATTTCTGTGTTTTTCCTCTAGCAACACACCTTGATGGGCTGCTCTGTGATGAAAGCGCCGCTTTCCAGCTGCAGGGTGCCGTTGCTCACCGACCAGCGGATGGCGTCCGACACATCCCGCTCAGAGTCCACCTGTGCTGGGCGGATTGGGTACTCAATACAGGGTTGAACAGGACGCAGCTCTTACAAGGTGTTAGCCGAGCCAAGCACGTTGCCTTTCCGGCTGCTGTGCGGCCCGCCCCGGGCCTGCCCCGCTCACCTGCAGCCCGTAGGCCGGGGTGTCCTGGTCGCTGGGTGTGATGTAGACGTTGAAGGGGACGCACAGCTGGATGGTGCTGCAAGAAGAAGGCAAGGGCAGAGGCAGGAAGAGAGGGCAGGGGTGGGGGGTTCCGGAGCGGCACGGCGGGCAGGGCGGCGGCGACGCGGCTCTGGCGGGAATCAAGGTAGCCGGGTGCGCCCAGCCCCCTCCCAGACGCACCTGAACTCCGGCAACGTCTGGATTGGCACGTCGGAACCGTCAGCTCCTTGGCCGAGGGCAGCCAGCGGCGCCAAGGCGACGCCAAGCAGGAGCAGGGCGCGGGCTGGAGCCATCTTGGAGTGGGCCGAGAGCGCAAGATGGGCACACAGAGGGGCGACAAGGGGGGAGCTACGTCTGCTAACAAGGCCGGGACGCGTCCCGAGTCAGCACGACCTTTCTTTTAGAGTGCTGGGCATCCCACCAGCTTCTGTTGTGGCTTCTAGCTAGCACACGCCTCTCTGCTGGCATTTAAACAACCTTGCCAGTCTTCAGGAAGGCCATTTGCTGGGCCCTGCGCACCTTCTTCTCGGACAGTGCACTGTCACGCTTGCAGGTGTCAAGCACCGGCACAATGGGAGGGTCACGCTCGCCCTGCCTGCTGCTTATGGCGCTGGCAGGGCTGCTGGCCGCAGCAACCTCGCAGGGCGACCAGGAGGGATGGCTGGACGGCACGCTCGGAGAGCTTGGTTTCGGCGCGGTGCGCGGGCTGGGGGAAGAAGGAGGCGGAGGAGAAGACGTGCAGCGGGGGGAGGTTGATGCAAGCATTTCCGCTGCCGCCGCCGCTGTTGCCGCCGCCCGCCTCGGCCGCCACGCCACCCAGCCCTCCCCACCCTCTGCTGCCTGTCACCTTCTGCGCAGACCTATAACCCCGCAACAGCCGCCTGCGGCTACGGCGACCTGCCCCCAAGCGCCTGGCCTTTTGGCGGCCTCGCTTCCATCGACCCCGTCGCCAGCCCGTTTGCTGCCGCCGCGGGGGTGCAGCAGGGGTGCGGCATTTGTTTGGAGGTCCAGTGCACAGACCCCGTGGCATGCTCTGCCTCAGCTCCTCCTCTGGTGGTGCTAGTCACTGACTACTGCGCCGGGTGCGGAGCAAGCGTGGTCTACCTCGCACCCTCAGCGTATGACCAGGCAGCCGCCGGCGCGCCGCTGGGCAAGGTCGGCGCACGCTTCCGTCGGGTAAGCACCCAGCACCCAACGCGCTATCTTCCCCTGCTTGGTGTGGGGCCGTGTCTGGGGTTGCAGGCTGTGCACATGGTGTGCCGGCATCATGAGCATGCGCGCAGCGCTGAGGCTGGCTGATTTAGGTTGTCTGCCAGGCTGCCAGCGCAGTGCCCTCTTCTGCTCTGGAGTGCCCGCTGCCCTCCCTGCACTTGCCAGCCTGGCGCGCCTTCCCTGCCAGTTGCTTTCCCAACTCACCCAGCGACATGCCTTCCCAAGTCACCCTGCCAGCCTCAAACACATGGCCTGCTCACCCTTTCCTCCCTGCAGGTCAATTGCGACCCGCCAGGTGGCATCACGGTACACGTGGACACGTACCGCACTACCGAGGGCAGCTGGCTGCGCCTGGCCCTCAAGAATGTGGCGGGAGGCGGCGATGTGGGGCAAGTGGAGCTCACGCCCAGCGCGGTGAGCAAAAGGAACCGGCAACAGGGGTGATCTGGGGGCTGGGTTAATGGGAGCAGGCAGCAAATCTTTGTTTGGCCTGGACATGGGCTGTGTCCCGGTGTGCCAGCGGATGGATGCTGCAGCCGGTGCAACGTTGCGGGAGCAGCACAACAGCTTGAGAGGCGCACAGGCGTCAGCTCTTGTGCCACACTGGGGCGTGCATCTGCCCTGTGCGTCAGGCAGCCAGTGTGCCGGAGGCCACAGCTGTCGCCCTGGCTGACCCCGACCTGCCTGCCCCTTTCATGTCCCACGCATCCCCACAAACACACACAAGCACGCCCCGCCACTTGCAAACAGACCTCCCCCCTTCCCCGCATCCCCATCCTCCCCGTTGTACCCGCCGCCACTCCCTGCCACCCCCCATCCCCGTGTCCCCGTCCTCCCCGTTGTCCCCGCGCACACAAGCGAACACCACTTGACGACAACTGACAACAACTGACAAAGACAATGACCACCAATGCTGCAGAGTCCCGAGGCTTGGCGGCCCATGCAGCGCAAATTCGGCGCCACGTGGGAGCTCACCGCCCTCCCCTCTCCCCCGCTGGACCTGCGCGCAACTGACGGCACCGGCCAGACGGTGGTTGCCCGGTGCGTGGCAGCCTCGCCTCAGGTGGTGGGGGTGGTAGTGGTGGTTGGGCGCCGTGGTTTTGAGTGAAAGCCTGATGAGAGATGATAGTTGAAGCAGAGCATACCACCCAAAGATGAGTCATGGGGCATCTCTTCAAGGCTGCCAAGCCGCTGGCTTGCCACCTGGCGGCGCTCCTACTACCCACCCACATCAGCCTGCTGCCCTTGCATGCCTCTGGTTGGTGCAGGCGCGCGCTGCAGCAGGCAGGACAGGCTGGCGACGTCCCAACCGGAGCCCAGTTCCAGGCGTCTCAGGCGCTGGCCACTGCACTCGGCGGCAGGCCCGCTGGCGCATCCCCGCCACCGCCGGCACCGGCGCGGGCTGCCTCCCCATCTCCCACCACTTTTGAGAGCGTTTTTGGGGTTTCACCGCAGGCAAGCTTCTCTGACGCTCAGCGCGCAGCACTTCCTTGCGCAGAGTTGCCTGCACAAGTGCAGCTGCTTGCCTGCACAAGGATCCCCGCGCACCCACCGTGACCGTGCCTGGCCTCGTCCCCCCATACGTGCAGCCCTCCCCTGCTCGTATGCCAGCGCCCGAGCCGCTGCCAGCACCATCGCCGGCCCCTTCCCCACCATCGCCCAGCCCACCGCCACCCCCGTCTCCCAGCCCGCCACCGGCCCCATCTCCCAGCCCGCCGCCGGCCCCATCTCCCAGCCCGCCTCCGGCCCCATCCCCCAGCCCGCCACCAGCCCCTGCACCGCCCAGCCCCACCATCCAATTGGTGACTGGCCCGCCAGCACCCTCAGAGTCCGTCCTCATCCCCAGCCCCGGCGAAGCCCCTCCTCCCCCACCCTTCTTCGTCCTGCCCCTCCCCGCATCAACAGCACCCGAAGTGGAGGACACCCGCCCGCCCCGCCCGCCCGGTGTGGGCCCCTCCGTCACCCCCGCCCCCGTCGTATTCTCCACCGTCCCCGGCCTGCCCACCTATGCGGAACAGCCGCCGGCGGCAGGCCCGCTGACGGGCGCGCAGCTGGCGACTGTGCCTGGCTATGCCGAGGCGTCTTGCCTGACTCTGGGGGAAATTTTGGATCGCATCCCTCAAGCTGCCAACTGGACTCAGCTGCTGCGGGTGGGACGGGTGGGGTCAGGGCTGTGTGCCGCACGGGAACCGTCGCCTCTGATGAGACGCACACGGTGTAACAGGAAGGAAGGATGGGCGGTGTGCTACTGTCTGCGGGCTTGTATTAGTTGGGGCAGGTCCTGCTTTGCGTGAAGTCGGGCGAGAGAAGGGCAGGGCGTTTGTGCTCTGCAAGCAAAGTGGCAAGCAGAAGGGCTCTGCATTGCGTGTGCTGCCGTGTCGATGTGGAGCACAGGGCTGTGGGCTGCAGCCCGCACAGCCTTGTTAGCATCGCAGTTTGAGGGTTGCTGGCGCAGCCGTTTCACCACCACTCCTGCCATCCATGCACCACCCGGTCTGAGCAAGGCACTGCCGCCAACTGCTGCCCACCACCACTACTGCCGCAGGCCCAAGGTTTGGACGTGCTGCTGCGGGACAGGCAGGCGCGGGGCACGCTGCTGATACCTATTGACTCTGGTGGGTAGAAAGGCGGTGCTGCTGGGAGGAAAGGCGGTGCTGCTGGGTAGACAGGCGGTGCAGGTGCGCCACGTTAGCCATTCGACTTTTGAAGCGTGTCGCGTGTCACTCAATCATTTACACGTTTATGCCCACGGGGCGCCAGCAACGGTCTCGTGGGCAGGTAGGGGTGGGTAGTGTATCGCGAAGCAGTGTGTAGCAAAGACAACGAATGTGCTGCCATGCGGGCACTGGCTGACTTTGGCTCAAGGCAATGGATTCCATCCGAAAGTTCTGCCCGGCTGCATGACCGCACGTGCACGGCGGTGCCTGCCATGTGTGCACCGCTCCTGCTCCCACTGCCTCGCAGCCTGGGTGCGCGGGCAAGGAGGGGGCTGCCATCCTTGGTGGTCCTGCCTCGCTGTCCAACACAATCTATTCTTGCAACCCCTTGGCTGTATTCTACACAGGGCGTCGTGTGTGCACTGCATCCCGTGCCTCAAGGCGCGCCTAGGCCTGCCTGCCTGCCTGCTGGCAAGCAGCTTCATTCTTTTCTTTTTACGCGGCTTGGGTCATGTCTGTCGGTGTCTGTCTCAGATTGCGACAGACTTGAGACGAAGTCTGGCAACAGGGAGCAGGTCCAGCTTCTTGGCGGATTCTTTTTCTTAGTGTGTCTTTGGGTGCCGCCCTCGTGCCGTGCAGTGCATTTGAGAACCTCCCTCACGCCACTCCCCACATGCCCAAACCTTCTTCCCACCCTTCTGCCCCCCCACCACCACCACCACTTGTCGTTGCCTGCAGCCCTGACTGCGGAGGTGGATGCCCGCCCCTCGAGGAACGAGAGCACACTGTCCCAGCTGGTCGTCAGCGCACCTGAGATACAGGCACCCCTGGTGGGATACCACGGTGAGCTGCTATTTCTCGACACAGCAGTAGACAGTGGGCCAGCAGAGCAGTAGAGTTGCCCCAAGATGTATTCAGGTGCTTGTTCCTGATAGGAAGTCGTGGTGACGCACAGTCAAGGCGGCCGTTTTGCCTCGCAACAGCTGCAGGCGCACTTGCTGAGCTGTGTGTGTGACAGCTGGCAGCGTGGGAGGTCCAGTTATGTGTCACGACCAATGTTGATTGTGCGAGCCACACCAGCACCGGCATGCCACCTGGGCTGGCACTCATCTCCGCCCTGCCTTCAGCCCAATGTGTGTAAAGCACACCCCTGCATCCCCCTGTCTCTCCTGGGACGGCCCTCATCCTCACCCCGTGCTTCATTAAATTCATTCACTCATTCACTCATTTACAGCGCCGCCGCAGCACAAACGTGCGCCGCAGAAGCATCCCCCTGTGCTTAACCTCGCTCGACCCCCACACCTGTGTTTCTCCCCGCAGTGCTGCCAGGCCTGCTGTCCGCAAGTGTGTGTGCTGTGTGCTGCTACGTCTTCTAGCTGTGCGCTACTACGTCATCTAGCTGCGACTTGACCTCTTCCGCTACACCTCTCTGTTTCTCCCCGCAGTGCTGCCAGGCCTGCGGCCCTTAAATGTGTGCTGTGCGCCACGACGTCTTCTAGCTGTGCTTGACTACCTCTCCTACCCCACCCCTCTGTTTCTCCCCGCAGTGCTGCCGGGCCTGTGGCCCTCCTGGTCCCTCATCCTCCCCCTCCCTCCCCCTCCTTCAAAACTTGCTGTGTGACTCCACCCCACCGTTTCTTCCGGCAGTGCTGCCGTGCCTGCGGCCTTTAAGTGTGTATGTTGTGCGCTGCTACATCTTCTGCCTGTGCTTGACTACCTCTTCTGCCACACCCCTCTGTATCTCCCCGCAGTGCTGCCGGGCCTGTGGCCCTCCTGGGCCCTCCAGCCTGGCACCCAGGTGGACACGTCAGCAACTATCAACAAGGTGGATCGCCTGCAAATCACGGCACTGGGCCCCACCTCGGTGAGCGGGGCAAGGCAATTGTTTGTAAAGGATCAGAAGGTGGTTGATGCCTAACCCCTAAGCTTGCGTGTTGGAACTCAAAAAGTGTTAAGTTGAAGTGCCGGAGAGTGCTGCCCACTGTTCAGGGCTGACAGCGCTGCCCGCCTGTGGCCTCCCGCTCTTGTCCTCTCGTCTCCCCTGACCACCAAATCAATCAAATCAATCAGTCAAAGGCCCCTACTGCGTCTTCTGCCCCTGCCCTGCGCCCCGTGCAGCATTGTCTCCTCAACAGCTGCCTTGCAGCGGATGTGCACTGTGACGCACTTGCCACACTTTGCCACCTTTTGAGCCACCTGCCCCACTCACCTTCACCCCCACCCGCTCCCTTCGCCTGCCCTCCCTCCCTCCCTTGTGCACCACCCGCAGCTCCAGGGCATTGGCTCCTCGGCCTCCATCCTGCAGCGGGACATCGCTGCCTGCGGCCCCTCAGTGATCCACATCGTTGACCAGGCAAGCTGGAATAGGGCTGCCACTTCATGAGCGCTACTGTTGCAGTTTGCACTGACGGGCAGTCTGCAGCTGGCCAAGCAGGGGCTCCCGAGCACCGCGTGTCTGTGGCAGGCCCAGCTGCAAGGGCTGGGCAAGCAAGGGCCAAACGGGCTGCTGTGTGTGGGGCATCCTTCCCCCCAATTCCCGAGCTAAAGCCAGCCGCTTGCACCTTCTCCCTCTGCTCTCTGCTGCAGGTGCTGCTGCCCTTCACCTTCGACCAAGCCGCCATAGATGCGGTGTCCGGCACGTCTGCCCCGCTCCCCGCCGCCACTGCCGCCCCTCTTGGCCGCCCCCTTGGCGCTGCTGGCAAGTGACAATGCTGTCGAGGCAGGGGCTTCCGGAACGAACTGCTGGCGCACACGCTGCGCCGGCCCATCAGCATGTGACACCTTGCCAGCACAGGCACACAGCAGAGAAAGCAAAGGCCATGAACCCTCCCATGCCATTGCCTTCCTTGGTCTGCAGCGATGCAGCCTGCCACTGCTGGGCGCACATGCATGCATGCTTTCATGATTTGTTTTGTAAGAGAACATGGAAACTTGGGGGAAAATACACACATTCAACACAAACTCTCGCGAAGAGGCAGCCAAGAGCCAGGTTCTGTGCACATGCTGCTTTTTCGCTACTGGCCAGCTGGGCGGCCCTACACAACTCTGCAGCGTGCCAGCATCCGGCTCAGGCCTGCGCCCGCCCGCTGCTGGCGCACTGTGTGCATGCCCAGGGCCGCTTGCTGCCGGGCTACTGCTGCCCGGCACCGCTGCAGCTGTTCTTCCTGCCGCTGCTGGCCTTAAACTCAGGCCTCCAAGGCCCGCCATCCTTGCTTGTGCCGCTGCCGGCCCACAGTGGGACTCCTCTGGCTTCTTCCCGTGTCTCGTCATCTTCACACGTCCTTCTTGAGCGGTCGTCCAAGGCCAGCCACCGCCGTGTACAAGGTTGCCATCATCTCCCTTCACATGTCCTTCTTGATCTCCTGCATCTGGATGCCGCCGCTGCGGTCGGGCAGAGAGCCCACCACATCCGCGCCTGCCGGCTGGGCCGCCGTCTTGTTGGGGGAGCTCATGGGGGTGCGGTTGGCGGCAGCGGCAGCCACAGCTGCTGCCTTGGAGGTCACCTCCCGGGGGCCCACCGATGCCTCGCGCTCGTGAGTGATCTCTGCAGCACAAAACAAAGTGGGCAGGCAGGAGAGAGGGTGGGCAAGGGGCAAGGGGCAAGGAGCGAGGGACAAGGGCTGCACTCTGCTAGCAACCTCTCGTGCCGCCCAAACAACCCCGCCCACTCCAGCTTCGGTTACATCCCCGAGCACGCCCCCGCGTCCGCCGGGCACACCTGCACTCCACCTTGCATCCCAGCTCAGTTGTTTGATGCTCTGAGTGAACAAGCGCTCAACAAGTCCACCAGGCTCCTTCGCATCCACCCTTTCCCTCCAATCTTTCTTTTCCCAGAAGGCAGCAAACAAACAACCGCCTGACACCTCACCCGAGTGCTCCACCGAGCCGTGCCCCCAGATTTTCACCCTCTCTCCAGCCCTTCCCTTGCCCAGCAGCACACAAGCAATTCACCACCAGATCCCACCCGACCGCTCCACCCACGGTGTGCCTCCACATGTCACCGTCTCTCCAGCTCTTCCCTTGCCCAGCAGCAAACACACAAGCAAAGGTCTCACCCGAGCGCTCCACCATGTCTGCCAGGCGAGCCTCCAGGTCCAGCCGACGCACCGCCTCGCGGTAGAAAGCGGCCAGGAAGCTGCGGGGAAGGTGGCGGTGGGGGCAGCACCCAAAACATGTGTGTGCGCGGTGGCGTGCCACATCCCCCCAGTTGTTCACATTCACAACAGAGGGTGACGCTGGGCGGCTGACCTCACACAGCACGGCTTGCCAGCCAGGCATAGCACAGCACAGCACAGCACGCTGCAGCGTGACCCATAACAGCGCAGGTGCACGCACACCTAGGCGTTCCTTAGGGGTCCCCCAGCTGTCTCCTCTGCAGCGCACACCCATGTGCCCCGCAGCGCTGTGAAACGAACAAACACAAATCAAAGAAAAGAAAACTCACGCCCATGCGGTGAAGGCAAATGCTGAGAGCCACAGGTTGCGCTCGGCGCGCCAACGCTTGGACAGGAAGCTGCAGGGGGCGGCAAATTGGTGCAAAGCAAAGGGTCAGCAGGTGCTGCGGTGTGAGGAACCCTGCAACAGGGTAGACCAGGCGGGGGGCAGCATTAAAAGGTGCTACACTTGCCGAATGGAGAGGGTGTTGTGTTAGTACGCTGTTGCCAGCGCTGCCAGCGCATGGCGTAGAGCCAGCAGCAGTGGGCAGCAAGCCACAGGCAGCAGCAAGCCATACGGCCTCACAACAGTGAGCTTGTGAGCAAGCCACAGGCAGCAGCAAGCCATACGGCCTCACACCCGCGAGCTTGTGAGCAAGCCACAGGCAACAGCATCGCCAAAGGGTTGGGGCTGCGCGCTTCAGGGTTACCCTACATAAGATTGTGGCATGTCACGCACCAGTATCACCCAAGGGTTGGTTGTAGGGTTTTAGGGTTCGGCGCTTTAGGGGTACCCTGCCCACCTGATCTCCATGTTGGGTGTGGCAAATGTGATGTTGAGCTTCTGCTGCTGGTGGAACAGATGCACCTGGCGGACGCTGCCTGCACATCGTAGGCAAGCGTGGCGGGCATGAAGGCAAGGAGTTGCGATTGGCGGGCCGGGTGAAGGGGCGATGCAGGTATCATGTCGTCACAACAACGACCTCCTGCTGCCCCATATGCTGCGCTGCTACAGGCTCACGGCGCTGGCCCCCGCGCATAATGTCAACACCTGGACACCCAACAGCACCGCCGGCCCTCCGCTGCTCACTCAGGAATGCTACGGCGGTGAGCCACAGCATGACGTGCAGCAACTTGAAGCCGCCAAAGATGGGGAGGTCAAAGACGCGCTGCGTGAAGATCAGGGTGCCACGCCGGACGCCCCTGCGAGCAGTGTGTGTGCATGCATGCGCAAGGGAGAGAGCTCTAGACGGGGGCTGGGGCAAGTGGAGCGTTTGAGTAGGCCAGTGCTGGGCAGAATGCTGTTCGTAGGGCGCCCACAGCCTTCGTTGTTGTGCCTAACCGGCCCTTCCTGCAGCTACCAGCGTGGGATTGGTGGTAGTGCGGGAGCATGCCAAGAAGCTGCCTGTTGCTGCACGACGCACAGCTGCCCTGCAGCTGCCGCGTGCTCCTCCCACCTCGGCAGTGGCAAGCTGGTGAGGAGGAAGAGGGCCAGCGGTACTGGGATGAGCCAGTTGGCCACAATCCCCCAAATAGTAGCCATGCCTGGCGCCAGGTTGCCTGCGCAGCGCAACAGGTAAGCGGGGGCGGTGGGCGGGGGGCAGCAGCTGCGCGGCGGCGGCAGTGGCGAGCGGCAAGGTTGGCAGCTCCCAACCCGAGGCCAGTGAGGTCGGGAGCGCGGGCAGTAGCTGCGGAGGCCTGGCACAGGGCTGCTGCTCCTACCAAGGTGAGGGAAGGGGCGCCGACCACCTGAGCGCGTGAGCAAGGAGCAAGGCTGGGAGATGGGATCTGGGTGCAAGAACAACCAGGTGGGAATTGGGTGTTCTCAGGGAGGGCGGGGCCCTAACACGCCAAGCGGGGCTTGCACGAGCGAGCTGGCGCCCGTCATGCAGAGCAGCACTCTCACGGCCAGCCGTTTCGACCGCGCTCACGGGGCCCCATCACCGATCCGTCTCGCCCAGTGCAGCGGCCACTCGCCCAGCGGACCTTCCAACACTCAAACTCAAGACACAGCTCCGCGCACTCCGGTGCAGCTTACCGAGCGCTGCACCCGTGATAATGGCGGACGTGGCGCAGGTGATGCCTTGCCAACGCCGGAGTGCAAACATCCTGCAGCCCTGGCGACGGCACCTCCACCCACCTCTTCCTGCCCTCCCTGCAGGCCCCGCCGCAGACGCAACAAGATGGGGTTGACAAGGAGCTGCGGGGCAACATCCGCGGCCTGCTCAACCGCGCGAAGAGTGAGTGTTAGCCGGCGGCGCCGCCGCTGTCACTGCCGCACTGCAGGCAGGGGCCTGCCCCTTCTGAACACTGTATCGCTCCGATCGCCACCCTCCTGCTGCAGATGAACGCCACAACCTGACCAGCGCAGATAACAATGGAATAGCAGACATGTTGAAGGAAGCAAACCAGTTGGTGGACCAGAGTGAGTGTTGGTGACGCCACTTGCAAAATGAAATGCAACACTATCTCTCGGCGCTGCCGGCTCTGCATGCCGCTGCGTGACTGGCCGCCATCAATCTCCAATGCTTGCGCCCCGCATGGTTGCCGTGCCCAGCCTTTGGCGCAGCACCCACAAATCTCCCCGCTTGTTGCGCCCCACCCCGGCCGCTCACCCTCGGCCTGCCCTGCCCCCGCAGTCACCAAGCCGCGCGACCAGGCAGTGGAGTCCGAGCTATTCAGCATGGTGACCGACGCCGCCCGGGAGTTGGTGGGCAATCTTGCCAAGGGCGGGCGGGGGTTCACGGCTGGCGACTTCCTTCGCCGCCTCAAGGCCCGCCACGTCACCGACTTGGATGCCCAGGCAGCGGGTGCTGAGGACCCAGAGGCCTTCAACTGGTGGGTGGGTGCACAATTAAAACACCTATAGAGTTGGTACTGGTGTTGTACTGGTGGATATAGAGGTGGTACTGATGGGTGCGCAGTCTGGAGGCTTGCGACTCGGTGGGGTACACACGCTGCAGGGCCGTGGGCGTAGCGTCGGGGGCGTCGTCGTACTGCCACTTCTTAGTGGGTGCTTGGCAACCCCTCGTTCTGTAGTGCGCTGCAGTGCGCCACCTGCTTGGAAGCCCCCCCTGATCCCACCCTGACGGTCCGACTTGCACCCACACGCCCGCTGTTGCAGGGCGGAGCTGGGCCAGCAGCCGGGTGTGGCTGCCCTGTTCCGCAGCGTGCCGGTGGTGCACCACATGCTGGGCCCGCTGGATGCACAGCCGCGGCAGCGCAAGCAGGTGCAGCGGCAGGCCAAGAAAAGGCTGCCCACAGGTGCGGGCGGGGTGTGTGCAGGCACATCTGCTGGGGCAGGGGGAAAGGGCTGCGGGTTGACAGGCAGTTTGCCAGCACAGCCGCGGCAGCGCCAGCCAGGTGCAGTGTGAGGGCTAGCGCAGGCTGCCTACAGATCGGGGTACGCAGGGGTGCATGCTGGGCCAGGGAGGGGACTGCGGGGTGAAGACAAGTTTGGGCGCAGCGGCAGCAACGCCGCCAGGTGCAGTGTGAGGCCAAGCGCAGGCGGCCTACAGGTGTGGGGTGGAGGGACATGAGCTGAGGCAGGGGAATGGCTTTGGGGGAGAGGAGGGCACCTGCTGGAGGACCCTGGGGCCTGCCTTATACCTTCATAAGTACTTCTGGCTCTGCCCACCCACACAACCTTGCTGGCCCTTGCTTCCCCTCTTCACCCTTCACTCAGGCTCTCTGCTTCACTCAGGCGAGGCGGTGCGCCTCGGGGAGGGCACCAATTTGATAGACCCCAGGGGCTGCCTCTCTCCTGTTGGGCCTGCCCACCCGCACAACTTGTGCTGACCGTTGCTTCTGTTTCTGCCCTGGCTGCGCCCTGCTCTCCCCGGCAGGCGAGGCGGTGCGCCCCGAGGAGGTGGACACGCTTGGTGACCAGGAGAAGCAGGAGACGGACCGCAACATGGAGGAGATGTGGCGGGTGCTGATTGAGCGGGGCGGCAGGTGTGTGTGTATGTGTTACTTGTGAATATGTGCCAATGCGATGAGGGGCGGGGCGGGGCGGGAGTTGGTGGCTTTAAAGCTGGGGCAATGGGGTGCTGGCTGGGTGTTGGGTGTGCACAAGGGCAGACGGGCTGGCTGGCTGTCAGGCTGGCTCACGCTGGAGCCATGTGGACAGCACGCTGCGCCCCATGCTCGCCCTCTCTTCCCGCCTGCCTTCTTGTCCCATGCCCCCCTTGGCCCTGCCGTGACCCTGCTTGACCTTGCATCTCCCCTGTCACTCTTCTCTCTTGCCTGCAGCGTCTTCTTGTCCCATGCACCCCTTGGCTCTGCCGTACCCTTGCATCTCCCCTGCCGCTCTGCTCCCTTGCCTGCAGCGTCTTCTTGTCCCATGCACCCCTTGGCTCTGCCGTGCCCTTGCATCTCCCCTGCNCCCCTTGGCTCTGCCGTGCCCTTGCATCTCCCCTGCCGCTCTGCTCCCTTGCCTGCAGCGTCTTCTTGTCCCATGCACCCCTTGGCTCTGCCGTGACCTGCCTGGCCTTGCATCTCCCCTGCCGCTCTGCTCCCTTGCCTGCAGCGTGTCATTGATTGACCTGGTCATCAACCACGCCAGCTTTGCCCAGACGGTGGAGAACACATTCACGCTTTCCTTCCTGGTGCGGGACGACAAAGTGGAGCTGCTGGTGAGCTGTTATTGGTGTACTGTGTAGTGTTTTAAGTTGTTTTTATTACATACGTCTAGTAAAAGTTATGTGAGCTGGGCCAGGCAACGGCATGGGGCTGGGGCTGGGGGTTGAGGACGAGGGGGCTGCCTGGGCATGGGGTTGAGCTGAAACGCTGGCACTGGGCGCCGGTGTGGAGGGGGCGGTGAGCTTGCTGCCTGGCTGGGAATGCGCTGGGCCCAGGCAAGCGTGTTGTTTGTACGAGTGGCCGATTTGACGACGAGGTTGAGGGGCATGGTGGGCGGGTGGCCGTGAGGTGAGCGCTGGCAGCGGTGTGGAGAGGCTGAGAGCACGGTTGGTGGGTGGGTGGCTGGGCTTGACTGCGCACATGGGAAAGCTTTCTAGTGCTGGGTGGTCTTGAACAGGTGCACTGTTAAGCTGCACAGTGCGGGGCAAGCAAGGCTGCCCTATTGGTCAGCTGGAAAGGGCAGGGCCTGGAGGCAATGTGTTATGTCTGGTCACTTCTGGCAGGGCATGGCGGGGTGGTGTGGCCGGGGCCGGGGGGGCAGATAGGGGCGAGTCATGCTGCGGTGGAATGCTGCACGGATGGGCGCTGCCGGGTGGGGTGGGGTGGGGTTTGGACCAGGTTCGGTGCGCTTGGATGCGGCGAGGTTTTCGTAGGCACTGTGCTAGAGCATGGCAGCCCCAGTGCTCCCCAGCTGCCAGCCTGCTGAAGCCTCCTCGTTGCATTGTTTCTATTGCGTCTGCAGAAAGATGACGAGGAGGGCATCATTGTGCAGCAGCGCGCCCCGCCCAACAAGAACAACCCCAAGTGAGTTGGGGCCCGCCCTGCCTGAATCCTCTTACATGGCAGCCTATGCAGCAGCGCACTCGGGCGGATGAGTGTGCAACCCATAGTGGCTGCCCTCTCAGTGCTGGGCGTGCTGGCGTTTGAGCGTGCTGCCTCAGCTCTGCCCACACGCCAGCCAGCCTGCCTGCCTGCCCGCCAACTGGCGTGCCTGGCCCACCTGCCTGCCCACGCTGCTGCAGGGAGAACCAGCAGGACAAGGAGCGCATGCAGTTTGTGATCCCCATGGACGTGGAGATCTGGGAGTACTGGAAGCAGGTAAGGGGGCGGTAATTTGCGGAGAAACGAGATGGCAGGCTGGCAGGCCAGCCTGCGAGGGCGTGGTTTGAACCAGAGCCTGCACTGCAAGGCGGAGCAGCGGTGCAGGCAGCAAGTTGTTGACATGTGATTGGACCTGCCCCTTGTGCCCACCTGCCCCTTTCCTGTGCCCGCCCCCTGCGTTTGCTTGCTGCCTGCAGGCCACTGACCCCAGCCAGCCTCCTATGATGAAGCACCGCAAGGAGTGGCGCAGCCAGCAGGCTCAGCAGCAGCGGGAGCAGCAGGAGGAACAGCAGCAGCAGCAGCAGCAGCAGGAGCAGCAGGAGCAGCAGGAGCAGCAGGAGGCTGGGGAGGAGGAGGCAGAAGCTCAGATGGAGGCGGAGGAGGAAGAGGAGGTGCCGGCACCGCGCCGTCAGCGGCAGCGTCGCCAGCAGACGCCGGAGGAGCAGGAGGAGGAGGAGCAGCCGCAGGAGGAACCACAGGAGGAGGAGCAGCCAAAGCGGCGCAAGCAGACCAAGAGGCAGTCTCCGCAGCAGGCGGCAGTGGCAGCTACACAGCAGGCGGCTACGCAGCAGCAGGCGCAGGCGCCGAAGCCCGCAGCAGCAAAGAAGCGGCTGTCCCGTGCCCATCCTCTTCAAGAGCAGCGGCCGCCGGTGCAGCAGCAGCAGCAGCAGCAGCAGCAGCCTCAGGTGAAGCAGGAGAAGGCCGCGGTGAAGCGGGAGCCGCAGGCGCAGCGTGGGCAGCAGGGACAGCAGCCAGAGGATGATGTCGAGGTGATTGTGATCAGCGATGACAGTGAGTGTGTCATCCCTGACTCAGACCTAGATGATGGCGGCGTGGAGATTGTGTCAGTGTCGCCGCCGCCGGCCCGGCTGCAGCAGACGCAGGGCGCGGGTGGACGGCGCATGCCGAGCCGCGGCAAGCGGGTGTGAGCTGTCTAGCCAAGGTTGGACCTCTATATGTCCGCATGTCCCCAGACTGCCACACCGAACCTAGCCCCTTTTCTGCACATTTGACGCCTGGCTCTTTTCCTGACCTGGCTTGCTTGCCCAGCATTTCAACTAGAACGGACTGGTGAAACTTTTACCGAAATGCACCTGCCTCCGCAACATCGATACATTGACTGCCCAATTCTTCATTTGGGGAACCTGTGCACCCAAGCTTGCTGTGCCTGGTGTCTTGCCTGCCAGGACTGCACTTATGCTGCACTTGTACGCAATACACTTGTAAGGACTGCACGTGCGGGAGCTTTCCTACACATCAGGCACTCACAGTTTAGGTCACACGCAACACAGCCCGGTGCTGACTGAAAATGTGTGCGTGTGACGTGCCGCTGCCGGTGATGGACGTCTGTAAGATTTGGACTTGGATTCGGGAGAAGACCGCCCCCCTGCATTCACCTCCATGTCCCCACAAGCATCTTCACTCTGAGCAAAGTGAAACGACTGAGCGAGGGCGGTGAAGCGTTGATGGCATGCAGCGCACTGCTAGCGCACCGCCAGCCTGCAGCCACCCAAGGCCCGAGTCCTGGCTGGGCCTGCGGAGGGCATTACAACACATCATGCTTGCAGCAACTTCCTGCAGTTTACAACGGGGGCAGCCACGCTTGCCTGGGACGGCAGCACAGGCTGCCTGCGCTGCTCAGCCAGCTCTCTATCGGGTGGGACATTTCAATGATAGAAGGGTTTACATTAAGGGAGGGAAGCAAAACAGAACACCTCGGTGGAGGAAAGTTCGCAGTTGGCAAGCATGAGGAAAGAATGCAGTGTTGAGGCTTCATTGGCTTATTGGGGAGAGAAGTCGCGGGGGCAATGCGGGTCGGGACATCATACGTTAAGCAGGGGGAGCGGCACACACCAAGGTATGCCCTCGCCCGTGTATAACTAGCAGCATTTCGGGGCAAACTGTTGCTAGCACTACTATTGAGCCCGCACGTATTGATGCAGAAGACAGGCGCGCTACCTCCCTGCAGGCCCTGGGCCACAGCGGGCGACCACAGCATGCACAGCACAGCACAGCACAGCACAGCGTGATCACATCATGCGGCACACGTCCTCCTGCTGCCCTCCTGCTGGCTTCCTGCCGTGCCGCCGCACCACATCCTGCAGCTCCCGCTCGGCAATCTGGTAGCTCTCCACAAAGCGGGCGCGGTCCTGCGCACAGGCAGAGGGCAGGTGGGCTGTTGTCGATTGATGGAAGTGTGCAGAGCAGACACATGCACAGGTCACGCTGTCAGCACTGTAATGCAGCCCGGGAGGGTGACACAGCAGCAGGGTGGAGAGCCCTGCCGTGCCCTGCCGATGCTGCTGCCGCCGCCATCTGCCAACCCGCTGCTTGCAGGCTGCCCCAACTGCACGAGTCAAGATCTGTGCTGCAGCTGGACTGGGTTTCAACATGCCCCAACCTGCCCCCGCGCACCCACCCACTCAGTGACACAACCGTCGCAAGCACCCACTGAAGTGGACTGCCCTCCACAGAACCGTACACACATCGCCCGAATACAAGTGCACTCGGTTGAAGACGCCCCGCAGCTGCGCAGCCACCCACCCACCGGGATTGCGTGGAAGTGGCGCTCGTGCACCAACTTGTTGCGAATGGTGGCCAGGTAGCGGATCTTCTTTTGCAAGGGCTGCATGGAAGAAGAGGTACAGGGGAACGACAGATGCGGGTTCGAGACGAGGTGTGCAAGGGAAGGAGGTAATGAGGGATGGGGAGTCGGGGCTGTCAGGGGGCTGATGTTATGCTGCAGTGGCTGGCCAGGGGGAGGCGGGATACAGCGAGCATAGGGAGGTGAGGTTGTGATTGCAGCTTGACGAGGAGCCAGCAGGCTGCCTGTCTGCAGCCCAGCTGACATGGTTGAGCTCACACTGTACCAGCACAGAGCACACGGCGACAGCTGGCGGTCTGCCAGCGCGGCTCGGCAGCAGGCAGGCC
Organism: Chlorella sp. ArM0029B; assembly: GCA_002896455.3. Taxonomy (NCBI): domain Eukaryota; kingdom Viridiplantae; phylum Chlorophyta; class Trebouxiophyceae; order Chlorellales; family Chlorellaceae; genus Chlorella; species Chlorella sp. ArM0029B. The sequence goes on from JTEE01000026.1 coordinate 1,849,006, forward strand.
GTTGCGCCACACGACGGCAGGTGCACACACACACACACACACACAGACTTCTCTGTGCGTGCGCGCAACACACAATATACCCGCGCTACACGCACGCTACACACGTGCCCACGCACCTGCGGTATCACGTTCTGCACGCTGGTGCACTTTTCGTGCAGCCCCTTGCCGTGCGCCCCCAGGTAGGCTTCCAAAATGCCCTCCAGCTCCTTGGCTGCCCGGATGACCTGGCGCCAGCAAGGCAGGAGGCAGGGCGGGCAAGCATGTCAGGAACGCCGGTGAGGAAACAGCCTGCTTTGGCAAAGAGAATGTCTACTCAGGGTTCTCGGGAGGCACAGAGGAACCAGCAGGGGGCAGGGCCACGAGAGGGAGGCACAGGATAGCGAGCTCAGTGGCAGGACGCAGGACGCAGCAGCTAGTTTTATGCGCTGCACGCAGGTAGCCCTTGGTCCCCAACTTAGCAGTGGTTGTGCCTGACGTTGTGCACCCTGAGACTGGCCACCTGGCACTCACCAGCTCATAGTCGTTGCGTGTGTGCACCACCGCTTGCGTGCCGTCCTGGGTGGAGGTCAGCGTCTGCACCGCATTCACCGCGGACATGCACTGCCCCATCTTGATGCCCTTTCTGCTGTGTGGCCTGTCCTAGGCGGCGTGGGGTGGTCAACCCGCCGCAATAACGAGTTCCTTGACCTGCAGGGCAGCGCAGCCAGGAGGTCAGGACCGCTGCCGACGCCTGTTGAGCGGCAGGCAGCCGCAGCGGCAAAGGGGTGGAGCGCGTCCGCGGCGCTGTCGTATATAAGAGCAAGAACGCACGTGTGTGATGCCCTTCGCAACGTGAGCAGGCGGTAGAGGCTGAGCGCAGTTGGGAATCAGCGAGGACAGCTGCTCGAGAGGCGGTGTGGCTGGCTGGATGCGCTTCGACACCTCCAGCAAGCTGCCGGCGAGCCTGCAAGTCACCCGGGGATGCGTGCGCGGTACTGCCGGCTTTCTTGGTGCCAACTCAGCACCCGAAATGCCACCGGAGTGACGATTCTCCAGACATGCTGGGCCAGACATGTCTGCACCTCGAACCATTCTGCGTTACGCGGCCACAGTCATGCAAACGCCAGCCAAGCCCGTGTGGTGACCAGTTTGCACCGCCTGGAAGACTGAGCGTGCAGTGGGACATCCACATACCTCCTCGGTGAGTATGTATCAGACTGGCGGGGAACGAACGGTCGGTGCCATCGGTACTCCTGCCGCCGCCAGTCCACCCGCCTCCCTTCCCCCGCTGCCTGCAGGCCTGCTCCTCACCGCCTGCCTGCCCACACAATGTCACGAGCGGGCTTTGTTCTGCACCTGGACATCGACAGCTTCTTCGCCCAGGCAGAGCAGCAGCGGGACCCGTCGCTGCAGGTGCCTGAGCTGACCCTGTTCCCTGGCTCGCCATCGGCTTGCAACAGCCGGCCCTCTGCTACTCCTCAGCACCTGCTCCAACAGGTTTCCTTGCCCTCACTGCCAACAACCGACTCATTCTCCTTTTCCTCTGCAGGGCAAGGCGGTGGCCGTGCAGCAACACCAGGACATCATCGCCGCAAACCATGCCGCCAAGGCAGCAGGCGTCACCAAACACATGGCGCCCGCTGAGGTGCTTGCCTGCTGCGCATGCTATGCTGAGGCGGCATTGGCCTCACTCACGACGATCCAGCGGATGAGTTTACTCCGCGGGCCCTCCTTTCTATGCTTTGCTAAGCTCCAAGCATCTGCGAAGGGTCTGTTGACCTTGTGCCGTGCCTGCAGCCCGGGAGGTGGCCAGTACCTGCATCCTCTGCACAGACAAGCAGGTTGTGAAACTAAGCAGCACGGCTGCGTTCACTCTCCTCCGCCTTCTTCGCCTTGTGTTGCCGCAGGCCCGCCGCCTGCTGGCAGCTGTCGGCGGGCGGGTGGTGCATGTGTACTTGGCTGAGGGCGGGCGCGTGAGCTACAAGCCCTACAGGTGGGCGGTTTGGGTTGGGACAGGCGCGGACTGCCAGCAGCAGCGGCAGCAGCAGCAACTGAAGTCGAAGGAGCAGCAGCAGCAGCAGGGCAGCAGCAGTTGCAACGGCAGCAGCGGAAGTCGAAGGAGCGACGACAGCAGCAGCAGCAGCAGCAGCGGAAGTCGAAGCAGCAGCAGCAGCAGCAGGACTACCAAGCATCAGCAGCACTAGAAAGCAGCAGCAGCAGCAGCACTAGAAAGCAGCGGCAGCAGCAGGTCCTGCCACAAAGGTGGGCAGGCACTTTAACCCAATGGGCCCACCCATCTCACGCCCCGCCATTTCCTTGTTCCCCTGCCCCGGCACACGTGCTGCTGCAGGGAGCTGTCAGCCCGCATGCTGCGCGTGCTGCGTGCGCTGCCCTGGGCTGCTGTGGTTGAGAAGGCTTCGATTGACGAGGCCTACATACTCCTGCAGAGCGGGCCGGGCTCTGCTGGGGCGGCGGCGGCAGCAGCAGCGACGGGCTATGCACGAGGGGCGAGTGGAGGGGATGAGGATTGGGGGGAGGAGGAGGCGGAAGCGGCAGAAGCGGGTGGCTGCGCCTCGTGGGGTGGAGTGAGCCCACAGGCTGCGCTGCGGCTCGCCCAGGAAGCCAAGGCGGCAGGTGAGTGGGCTCAAACGGGATGTTTTTTTCCAGCACTTGTGGGGGCTTTGTTGGGGGCAGAAACGGTTATTCCAGCACTTGTGGGGGCTTTGTTGGGGGCAGAAACGGTTATTCTGTGCTGCTTTGCTGCCCGTGCTACATGCCGGGGTGCTGGCATGTTGTCGAGCAGGCAAGGCACCGCACAGCCGTCGTGATTGTGACCAGCTGTTTGCTACTCCGTGCCCCCAGCCGCCCAGCCCCTACCAAATGTGACTCTTTGCTGCCGCTGCTGCGCCCCGGGGGTGCCAGGGATCGCTGGACCAGGCCAAGCACCGCCACGGCAGCCCCGCTTGTGCCCTCCCAGCTACCCTCCTCCCCGACCCACCCACGCATGCCCACCTGCCCGGCCCACCCATGTTCTTGCAGTGCTCAAAGAGGTGGGGCTCCAGGTGTCTGTGGGCGCCGCTCCCAACCGCCTCATCGCCAAATTGGCCTCGGCAGCCGCCAAGCCGGACGGTGTGCGGCTCATTCCTGACCTGCAAGCGGCTCTGCAGCTGCTGGCACAGGCACGTTGTTGGCAGGCATTGGCGGTGGTGGGTGCACAGGGGCAGGATGCAGGAGGTTTGCAGCGTCGGCCAGCTGCATGCATGGTTGTGGTTTCTGTTCTGTGTGGCTGACAACCTGTGCGCCAGCCAGCCAGCATGTCAGCTGGTGCACATGTGTGTCCTCACACGCTTCTGAAGTTAGGCGCGTGGCACGTGGTGCATGCGCAATCCCAGCATTTTGAAGCATCCAGGATAGGCTCTGAGTCCCCACACATTGCCGTCCCCTTGGGCTGACCCAGCTCTGTTTTGCCGTCTCCATGCGACGCCCTCAGACGCCTGCCCGCAGGCTGCCTGGCTACGGCGGCAGGGCCGCTGACGTGTTTGACCAGCGTGAGTGGCAACGACGCCCACTGCTTACATACAAGCCTGCACCCGTGGCGCCTGGTGTCTGCCACTGCTCAATTGGGCAGCGTTCTTGCGACTCTTCTGCATACGCCACCAACCAAAGCACTGCCTTTTGCTGCCCTCAGCAAGTGCCTGGTTGTGCATGGCTTCTCTTGCTGCCTCATCAACTGTATGCCCGTGACTCTGTCTGCCTCGGCTAGTGCATGGCAGTGCCTCCCGCTGCCTCAGCAAGTACCCGGTATGGCATGACCTCCGCGCTGCCCCACCAAGTGCATGGCAGTGCCCACGTCCGGGGCATGCGGAAGGGGATGTGGCATGGCCTGACGAGCCCGTGTATGTGCATGCTATGTGTGCACTTGTTTTTTAAAAGTCCACTTCTGTATAACACAACGTCTAGTTGCCCCAAAAAGAATATTACGTATTTTTGCTGCAGACGGCGTCCGCTGGGCCACCGACCTGCAGCGCTACTCGCAGCCCCAGCTGGAGGCGTTGTTGAGCCTGAAGCCAGCGGCGGCTGCCCAGCTGGCGCAGTGGTGCAGAGGGCTGGATGACACGCCGGTGCAGGTAACTTTTCAGTTTTCAGTTGTAGTTCCTAGTTCCTTTTAAATGTTGCCTTGAAAGGGCCGGTGCAGGTTGGGGGGCGTGGCAGCAGCAGCAGGGAGACAGCGCCTTCTGAGAAGATGCAGATAAAGAGCAGAGGGGGCAGGCAGGCATGCGGGGGTGGCCAGCTGGTTTTGCCGCTCTGCTTGCCTAACGAGCGCCGGTGCCGTGTTCATGTGTCTCCCGCTCCACTGGCATGGCATCCCGCTGCTGCCGCTGCTGCTGCTGCTCTGCTCGGCTCACCAGCGGCATTTTGTCTCGCCCTGCTGCACACCCCTGCTGCTGCTGCTGCTCTGCTCGCCCCGCCAGCGACACTCTGTCCCGCTCTGCCGCACTCCTGCTGCTGCTGCTGCACTGCTCGCCGCACCGATGGCACTCCGTCCCGCTCTGCCGCACACTCCTGCTGCTGCTGTTGCTCTGCTCGCCCCGCCACCGGCACTCTGTCTCGCTCTACCGCACATTGCTGCTGCCTCCGCCCTCCTGTCCTGGCAGGACCGCGGCCCTCCCAAGACGCTGTCGGTGCAGATGAGCCTGACGCCACAGCTGCTGGCGATGCACCCCTCCCAGGGCCTCAGCGTTTCAGCCTCCGGCGGCCGTGCAGGTGAAGCAGGCTGCCTGCAAATGCATGCGCTCTGGCCTGACGCTGCATGAGGCTGTGCATGGGTGGGTGGTTGCCGACGGGATGTGAGCTTTGGGAAGCAGTTTGCAAGAGCTGTTTTTGCGCTGCAAGTGCTTTCAGCAAAATGACAAAATGGCATAGTGTGAGCCCAAGCAAGGGAGCAGAGGGGCACCTGCACCGCCCATAGTCCCAAAGCTCGTCCCCTGCACATCATTTGCCCTGCCTGCACATCATTTGCACCGTGCTGTGCACCTGCATGCCCCCTTGATGCAGGCGTGCTTGAGCCGTTGGTGGTGGGGCGCCCGGATTTCAAACCACGTGTGCGGCAGCTGATGACAGCTATGGGTTTGGACTTGCTGCAGCGGGTGCTGCAGGACAGGGCTGAAGAGGGCAGGTGGGTGGGCCAGCGCCTGGGGCATGAAACTGGGGCTTGTCAGGCTGTTCATGGCATCCTGGGGACACCACACCCTCGCGTCTACTCAGCGTCACGGGGTGTTGGGGTATTGAGCAGAGGAGGGCGGGTGGGTGAGCGGGCCTGTGGGGCAGGCAGGTATGCGGGGCTTTCAGGGGGGTGTTCAAGGCATCTAAGCGCGCAGCGCTGGGTCTTGGCCCGCTTCAACAAGAGCAGGAGGAGGGGAGAAGGAGGCAGGCGGGAGAGCGGGCTTTTGGGGGAGGTGGGCGGGCATCTAGAGGCAACAGCACTGTTGTGGAAGCCGGCAACAGGGCAAGCATGCGGCGCACTCAAGAGGGAGTGGTTGGACACAAGTGAAAATCGGGTACAAAGGACGCCGTCAGCATCAGTTGAATATGCACTCCTTACCATCACGTGGCTTGCCGCCATGTGCCAAACTCGTTCTCCGCCACCGCTACCCGCCTCCCTTTCACTCCATGCTGCCTTCTGCCCGCCCGCCCCCCGATGGCCCGCAGGTGGCCCCGCACACTGGCCGCCTCCCTGCGTGCGTTTGGGGCTGGCAGGGATCAGTCCTTCACCTCCCGCAGCGCCGCCTTCCCTTCATTGGGCCTGGCTGCGCCGCAGCAGCGGCACAAGCAGGCACAGGCGCAGGAGCTGGTGGGTGGAGGACAGCATGCACAGCAGGAGCAGGAGCAATGGCCTGGGGGTCAGCAGCAGCAGGTGCAGGCGCAGACGGAGGAGGGGAGCGGAGGACAGCAGCAGCGGGTGCAGGCGCAGGAGGTCAGAGGACAGCCGCAGCACCCGCAGCAGCAGCAGCCGCACGGGGTAGGCCTTGGTGCGGACCCCGGCAGGGTGGAGGGCGGAGGGGAGCGAGTCGCGGCTGGTGCGTTGGAGGAGGCGGTGGTTGCTGGGCTGGAGCAGCTCATTCACCAGGTGATGCCCTGTGGCAAGTGCTGTAGAACCTGATGCGTTGTGGCACGTGCTTCAGATGCAGGGCAGCAAGGGCTGTAGATGCGTTGTGGCAAGTGCATCAGMTGCAGGGCAGCAAGGGCTGTAGATGCGTTGTGGCAAGTGCTTTAGACAGGGCAGCAAGGGCTGTAGATGCGTTGTGGCAAGTGCTTTAGACAGGGCAGCAAGGGATGTAGATGCAGGGCTGGAATGTGCTGCAGGCACCAAGAGCTGCTGGTGTTATCAAGGGCTGGAGTGCGCTGGGTGCAGCATGGGTGGATGCATAGATGAGATGGCAGGCGGTGTGTGCATGCATGCCGGTGCTCACTTCATCGCCCCTATTCACTCACCATTGACAATACGTCTGGACCAGCAACTGCTGGGCACATGCCACCCTGCATTTGGCAGCACAACCTCACCCGGTACCCCGCCTCCCCAATTGTGACTCCTCTTTCCATGCAGGCCGCGGCTTCCTACCCCTCAACCGCCACCGTTGTGGAGCTGCGCCTGGCTGCCTCCAACTTTGAGTCTGCCTCGGCGGCCGCGGCAGCAGCACCCATCTCTCGCTTCTTCAAGGCAGTGCCTCGGCAGCAGCAGGCGGTGCAGCAGACAGCGGGGGAGCAGAGAAGCCAGGAGGTGCAGCAGCAACAGCAGCCGCAGCAGCAGCAGCAGCAGCAGCAGCAGCAGCAGCAGCAGCAGCATCTACTGCAGGCAGGGCCGCCAGCTGCAGAGAGGCAGCATGTGCAGGGGCAGCAGCAGTTGAGTATGCTTCCACAGCAGGCCCAGCAGGCACAGCAGCAGCAGCAGGAGCATGCGCAGCGGGCCCAGCAGGCTCAGCAGCGTGTCCCGCCCCGACATACCTGCCATGTGCAGGAGGGGGATGGGGGGCAAGGCACCGATGCATGCCCCTGGCAGCTGCAGCCCGGCAATACGCGGCCCTGTGTGGAGGGCAACAGCGGGGCAGGTGCGGCATCATTGGGAGCCAGTGGCGATGGAAGTTGCGACTCGGTTGAACTGTCCAGCATTGATGTGCGAGAGCAGCAGCGCATACTGCACGAGATCGAGCGGCAGCAGCGGCAGCAGCACAGTGGGCGTCACGTGCAGCGGCAGGCAGCGCACGAGACTCGGGCTGACGGATTGGGCAAGCGGCGGGGTACCGGCGGGGCAGCGGCACCTGATGCCAAGCAACCCAAGATTTTTGCCTTCCTGAAGCAATAGACTGCATGGGGTTCTTCTGCATTTATTGAAATTTACGCTGCTATACTTTGCCCAGATGCTGTAAACCATGCAGGTTACTCCGGCAGCACTTGGTGGGTCCCATCATTTGCCTGGGCAGCGGGGGCAGTACAGCCGGCAGGACACCACTGGCACAGCCGGGAGCTTGAAATGGCCCCGCCGCGGCATTTGAGATCCCCAATCTCGGTGCGGTGGCGTTAAGTGCCGCACGGAGGTGCGCGCTCTGTTGTGAGGTCGCGCTCCGACGAGCGGCGGAACAGCTGGCTGATAGAAGTGCGCTTGCCCCCTCGCTTGTTAAGCGGAACCTCGTGCAGCCGCCGGAGCGGCGGCGGCTGCTCTGGCCCGCACTGCCACCGCCCTCGCCGCCACCGCCCTCGCCGCCGCTGACACCGCCACCGCAACTGCCGCCACTGCACAGCAACTTCCCTCGCATCCTTACGCCCGGCCCTCCACTCCTGTTGCAGCACTGCACAAGAGGAAGCTGCCATGAGCTGGGGCAGTTGCCTGGATTCCTTGGAGGGCGTCTTGAATGGGCGCTTCCTGTTTCGGCTGGGTGCTGGGGGACCGGAACAAGCGGCGATCCAAGAGCTGCACGTGTCCGCCGATGCCCTGCCCGACGCGCCGCCTGACCCTGTGCTGCCCGTGCGCCTCAACAGGTAGGGCTTGCATGTCACGACCAATACGCCATGGGATTGGGTTTTTGAAGGGCCGGATCATGCGGCAAGGCAACGAGGCAGGAGTGCTGACTCTGCCTGGCGTCATTCCTTTGCAGCTTGTGCAGGCGCTGTCCGCTCGGCTGCCACAACATGCATGCTAGGTACAAGGGTCTGGTTTTTAGGGTGTAGTCCACCGTGCCATGCATGCCTCCCACACCACTCATGCCTCCCTCATGCACGTTGCCGCTCCATCTTCTTCGCCGCTGTTGTGCAGGAGTCTCAAGGCCTTGGGTGCACAGCTCACTGAGATCGAGCTTGGAGTGCGTGCTCAGCTGGCAGGTCGCGGCAGCTTGGAAGGCTGTGTGGACGTGCTTTTGGAAACAAGCCGCATTACAGCTGCCGGATGTTGGATGGCGCTCAAGTGCCGCCAAGCAGACCACGCAGCTGTGCTGGCCCTTTGCTCTGGAGCCTTGTCTCTGCTGCTCAACACGGGGGGGGGCATGCTGGATGCGGAGCCCCGCCGCCTGGGCCCCGGAGGCCGGGAAGCCACCGTGCCCGCCCTCGTCAGCGCGCAGCTCAGCACGCTGTGGTGTGTGGTGCGCCTGATGATGATGCCATGGAATGCGCGAGTGCGGGCGCTGGTGGGCAGGCCGTCATGCGGCGGCATGGTCTCGGCGCTCTGCTGCGCAGGCAGCGCACTGCAGAGATTGGGACCGGAGGCGCTGCGCAAGCCAGCTGCCAGAGGTAAGGTGTCTGCCTGCCTTTGCCTGCCTGCCTGCCTGCCTGCCCGCCTGCCTGCCCGCCTGCCTGTCTGACAAAGGGCGATGAGGCATGCGCTGCTATGTTACAGCACTGTGTTGAGACTGCAGGAAGATGCAAACTTTCCTGCTGCTCCTGCCTGCTCCACTCCTGCCACCGCCTGCTGCCGGGCCCTTCCCTGCCTCTCCCGCTAGCACCCACGCTGCCACGCCTCTGCCCGGCTGCCCGCTCTCCTGCTCTCCCGCTCACATCCATTGCATGTGGTGCTGCTGCTGACTGCAACCGCCCGCCGCATGTCTCCGTGTGTGCGTGTGCCTCCTGTGTGTACATGTGGTGCTGCTGATGCTGATTGGAGCCCGCCGTGTGTGGGTATGTCTGTCTGTCTGCCCTGCTCATGCAAGTGTGGACACGAGCGTCCAACTGCACTCTAGGCTTTTTAACAGTAGTTCTTAGGTACCCCCCTAGTCGTAGGCTGTGCAAGCTTGGCAGCCATTCACAAATCATCAGCTCTCCTGCTCACATCGATTGCATGTGTTGCTGCTCATCGTTGCACAAACGCTGACGAGCGCGCTGTGTGTGTGTGTGTCTGTCTATCTGTCTGTCCCCTGTGCTGCAGCCATTCACAAATCACCAATCGTGTGTGTATGCGACCCTGTGCTGCAGTGTTCATGGAACGCTTCCCCAGCGTGGTGACCATGCTTCTCGACACCCCAGACATGGGATTTGCTGACCACTTGGAAGCAGCAGACCCCAGCTGCCAGTGCCAGCTGGCAAGCCACCTGCTGTGTGCTCTGGACTGGCTGTTCGCCAACACAGACGCCGACGCGGGTGCTGCGGCAAACGCAGGGCCGGGGGCTGCCCCTGGCGGCGACGGCACCAGCGGGGGCAGCGGCGGTGGGCCCACGGCAGGCGGCAGCCGTGGGCTGGCAAACCACACCCCTGTCCAGCGCTGGCACCTTGCCTGCCAAGGGCTGAGCTCGCTGGCATCGGCTGAGCTGATTGAGGGGTTGGAAGAGGAGGCCAGCCGGGGGGGAGCAGTGCGGGTGCTGGCAAGCGCAGGCAGCGTGCTACGCGCGGCAGTGGAAGAGCGAGTTCTTGTGCCAGAAGAGCTGCTCAGCGACGGCCTCTTCTACAGCCTCAAACTGGCTGGCGTCGCTTCCCAAAACGCGTTCTTCGGACCCGGCGCACCTCCGGCCTTCCACGGCGCCGGGCGCCAGCCCTCTACGGCAGGCAGCGCACAGCAGCAGGCGGCGGCCTGGGCCGTGCTGCGCCTGCTGCCCGACATGGCAGCAGGGCTGCAGCGGATGGTGCGCAGAGGTGTGGCGGCGCTGGGGGCAGGCGAGGGAGCTTGGCACGAGGAGGACAATCCGGCTGTCGAAGCAGATACTGCGTGCTTCTTTGCAACCGCTGCGCTGGACCCAGCCCTGGCTGCGCCCCGCCTGACTGACGTCAGCCAAACAGCCATCTGGTGCCAGGCAGGTGAGCACGCTTCAAGACGGTTGGGTATGAGTGGGCAAACGTTTGGGTGGAGGGCTTCCTAGCTTGCATGGCGGTTGTGAGCGCACCGTTTCTGTGCTGTGCTGTGCTGTGCTGTGCTGTGCTGTGCTGTGCTGTGCTGTGCCGCTCTGGTTCCCAGCGTGTCCAGTGCAGCACGCTTAGCTAGCCCAGCTTGCTGACCCACCCTGCGCCCACCCGCTGCGCACACCCCCTGCAGGCACCTCTGCCCTCCAGCTGCTGCCGCTGCTGAGCGACATGCACCTGCAGTTCCCACAGGCATCTGCCGCGGCCGCCGCTCAGCGCCCCGATCCCCTAGCCATCCCAGCCCTGGCGCTGCGCTGTGTCACCGTGTGGACCGCATTCATCAAGCCTGTGTCTGAGCTGCATGGCCAGCTGACTCTGTCGCCAGCAAGGCATGCTGACGTGGCAGCCGCCACCGCCGAGCCGCTGTGGATGCTACACACCGCTGCCCTGCGCTTTGTGCACTGGGCGGCGGGGCAGGGCGAGCAGCGGCTGGCGGCGCTGTTCCCTGACTGGGACTGGCGCTGGCTGGCCCTGAACCTGGCAAACACGCTACAGCTGACCTGGGAGGTGCACAGGATGGGGCGCGCCACAGCGTGCATAGCAGGCAACGTGCAGCAAGAGGAGGCACTGACCAGGTGACTGCCTGCACCTTCTGGCAGCCCGCTGCCCAGGCAGTCAATGCTGCCTACTCGCCTGTGTTACCCGTTGCCCATCCTGCCCATGTTGCCTGCTTGTCGATTTGCCTGTTTGCTTGTACGCCAACCGTTCATACATCACCTTCTGTGCTCGCTCAGCCCGCGCTTCGCTGCTTCCTCACTTGCCCCTCCTCCCCTGCCCGCAGGCGCATGCAGGCCATCTGCGCTGCGCACGCTGCGGCGGTGGCGGTGCTGGGTGAACAGATGGGGCTGCGGGCCGACCGTTTGGACATTGGGTTTTGCCTGGACTTGAGGCTGGTGGCGGCGGCTGCCCCGCCTCCTCTCCAAACGCCAGAGCTGCTCTCAGCTTTTGATGCCTGCGTGCGTCAGGACTGGCGGGTGAGTTGGGTGGGTGGGGTTTGTGGGCGGGTGGCAAGTGCCGGTTTGAGGGCAGCGCACAGCCGGCTTGCTGAAGCGATATGCCGCTACCTGCTGGTGAAATGGGGTTCGTGCTGCCAGCCAATTCCCCGTTGATTTGGCCACGCCTGGGTGTGAGGTTGCACACACGTAAGGCCAAGGTTGAGCCCCTTCCCAGTCCCCGGATTTCGAGAGCACTGGCCCCGTCTGCTGTGGCAGCAGCTGAGCCGTGTGCCTCCACCACCTGCCTGCCCCCTCCTCCCCACCACAGGCCTCCTCTCGTGCGGACACCTCCCTGCTGTGGGAGCGAGTGCTCAAGGTGGCAATCGAGGCAGAGGAGTGGCCACGCTACGCCGCACTGCTGCTGCACAGCGGGCTGCTGGCGCACGGCGTGCGTCTGGCACACGACGCCGGCCTGCACACGCCCAGCCAGCAGGTGATGGCGCATGCCTGCTAGGTTGTGTGTGCGTGTTCCTCTTTTTCTGCTTGATATGACTCTTGTTCTTGTTCTTCTTCTTGCCTGTGTCTGTTGTGGGCTGCCCAAACTTCTGTGTCCTCCATCGTCTCTGCACATGCCGACAGATGTGTGTCTGCTGCCAAGCATGCACTGCGTGTGCCACCAACTCTGACCTCTTCCCCCACTCCTGCCCCCTCCTGTTGCACAGGCCCAGCTGCTGCTGGCCTCACTGCGCGTGCTGTGTCGCAACTTTGGCATTGCATGCCGGAGGGCGGTGGAAGAGGAGCTTGCGCGTGCAGGCGGCAGCAGCAGCGGCAGCAGCAGCTCGTCCGCAGCAGGGCCCAGCGCTGCTGCCATCGTATGGATGTCGGACGCCGTGAAGGCAGCAGTAGACTTCTGTGAGGAAGCCGGGGGCGGCATAGCCCCGCCTGCCAGCCTGGCACTGCTGCAGCTGTACCAGCATAGGGTGCTGCCCACAGCCGCAGAGCTTGCCACGGCCATGCAGGCGTGGTGGGATGGGCTGGAGCAGCGGGCGGCGGCGCAGCTGGAGGCGGCACAGGCGGCAGGCACCCGCAGCTGCGCCTACCTGCGCTGCGCAAACCTGGGCGGAGGCGGCGGTCCGGCGGCAGGGCAGGGCGAGGGAAGCAAGCGGTGCAGCGGGTGCCGCTCGGTGCGCTACTGCGGCACCGCTTGCTCGCACGTCGACTGGCGGGCAGGGCACCGCCGCATGTGCACGTTGCTGGCAGCGGCACGGAGGGAGCAGGCTGGGTAGGGGGTGCAATCATGCTCGTCGGTGTTCCACCTCTGCTTGTATGTTCTTGTTCATCTCAACCTCTTTTTGTCAATTGGCAACTGTAGCACATGATGACTTATTACACTGGGGCAGGCCACTTGTGTGGGTGCTGCGGCGTTCAGACGTTGAAAACAAGAGCTCGAAAGGAATTCAAAAGTTCGAAGCAAACAGAGGGGGCGGGGTGGGTGGGCGGCAGGTGCACACAGGAGGAGGGTTGAGGATGGATGGGTGGGCTTGCAGATGAGAGGACACCGTGCTGTGGCTTTTGCTGAAGAATTGGGGAGGTGCTAATGCATGAAAGGGGGAAGGTGCCATGGTAATCACTGTTCAGTTTATTAAAAAACGGAGCCCACGTTTGCCAGCTGAACGGCCCGCAGGCGTGCAAGTGGACGCTGGGTGGCCCAGAGAAAACGTGCCTTTCAGCACATGGATGGAATCTTCATGGTGGTCCCCATGTTGCTGACTAATTGCGTCGGTGGGGTGAACACGTTTTATTTGCAGTTGGGGTGTTGGGGGACCCCCCACCGTCAATGGATCAGGGGAGGAACACATCACCCTTCCTGCCGCCGAGGCAGTCTTCGGCTTTGGGGAACACCCGTCCTCCCATCCTCTGGTGGTGATCAGGGGATGAGCACGTCATCAATGATGTGCACCAGGCCGGCGCCTGCAGACAGGTCGCCAATCTCGATCTGCGAGGGCAAAAGGGGCGGATGGGGGGCAGGAGGGGTGAGACCAGGAGCCAGGAGCCTTGGGGAGAGAGGGGCAGGGAGTGCAGGTCGGAATGAGACCCGATTCTCCCCACACGCTCAAGCACATCAAGCACTCCCCATATCCACTCCCTCCCTGCTGGCCCGGCCCGGCCCCTGCCTGCCCCTGCTCTCTGGCACGTGCCGCACAGCTTCTCCCCTTCATGGAGGTGTATGCCACTTAGAGAGAGAGCGGCCACGCATTTTCCACCCACGGCGTGCACAGCACAGCACAGCACAGCACAGCACAGCACAGCACAGCACAGCACAGCTCACAGCTCACAGCATGCTCAGCACAGCACAGCAGGTGCAGCACAGCGGGCACACACCTCTGCGGTGGAGCGTGCTCCCACAATCTCGAAATCGTCGTACTCCAACAGCCCAGCATCGCCGATGTCGTCATCATCGTCAGTGTCAAGGCGCAGCTGCAACGAGATCGGATGAGAGTAGAGTGAGAGAGAGTGGGAGTGAGGGAGTGAGGCAGTGACAGAGAGAGAAGTGGTGGCGGCGGGCAGCGGCGGAGGAGGCATGTGAGCATGCAGGTCAAGGGGAGTGGCATAGCTGTGCTGATGCACTGGCAGGAGCAGCTCTTAAACGCGAGCCGTGTGCTGCCGCAATCTCAAGTCGACTCATGCAGGCTGCACTGCTGCCTAGCGCCACCCGTGCTCTCTAGCGGGTCAGCGGTGAATGCTCAGCAACCACAAGTCGTGCAGATGTGTTTGTTTGCTCCCACCTGCAGCGCCTGCCCCGCAAGAAGGGTGGGCGTAACCTTGGGAGGGCCGGTGGTGGGCCAGGCGGTACTGGGCAGGAGGCCGGGCACCACGTGGTACTGGAGAACCTGCGAGGAAGGTGGTACAGGTGGGGGGAGGGCGGACAGGGAGCAGGATCAACAGCATCAACCGGATCAACAGCATCAACAGGATCAACAGCATCAACCGCACAGCGCTGTGGGCGGTGCTGCGGCACCGTGGCCTCCCAGAGCAGCTGATCCGCGTGCTGCGAGACCTGCACAGCGACACCAGCTGCCGCGTGCGGCTTGGCAGCAGCCTCAGCAGCAGCTTCAGCACGCAGTATGGCACGCAGCAAGGCGACCCACTGGCTGGCCTGCTCTTCGACATCTACATGGACCATGTGGTGAGGGAGGCAGCAGTGACAGCCAAGCGGGAGGCAGCCAGCCTCGGCATGCAGCTGGGGGTGCAGGTGCGGTTTTCCCTGCCTGACACCCTGCCACGGCTGCAGCCAGAGCAGCTGGCGCAGCGTGCCCAGCAGCTGCGCAGCGGCAGCAGCCAGGGCAGCGTGGAGCTGGTGCAGCTGCTGCTGGCAGATGACCTTGCAGCAGTGGCCAGCAGCGCTGTAGCGCTGCAGCTGTTCATGAGGCAC
>JTEE01000026.1:1865331-1881509 GCA_002896455.3 Chlorella sp. ArM0029B
CGGGCGGCAGCACGGCGGGCGGCGAGGGTGCTGGGGCGACGGCGAGGGCGGTCGTCATCTGCAGGGTATCAAGAGTGGGCAGGCAGGGTGGGTCAATACCATTCTGGGCGACACGAGGGATGGCTGGGCAGGCAGGCAGGCAAGGGGGCGCAACAATGCAATGACCTTGCAGGGCAAGCCCCCTAGTTCAGCCCAGCCATGCTCTCATTACGTCCCTTCAAGAATCATCCTGCATGCACTCATTACGTCCCTTCAAGAATCATCCTGCCACCCTCCTTCCTTGGTGCCTTAGGCTTGATGTCCTGCCGGTTTGCCTCAACCCCACGCCCTCGGGCTGCAATTTGGTTCTTCTCTCCTTTCTTAAAGATCGCCCTCTCACCATCATCATCATCGTCATCGTCGTCATCATCGTCGTCATCATCGTCATCCAGCAGCTTCCGGCGCGTGTCATCATCGTCCATGTCATCATCGTTGTCATCATCCATGTCACCAACGTCGTCATCGTTGTTGTCGTCATCGTCGGCGACAACGCCTCCAACGACAGCAGGCAGGTTCAGCTCGCAATCGTCGTCAAACAGATCACGGAAGGCGTCATCTGCAAGCAACCGGGCGGGGTGTGGAGTTGTATGGAGGTAGGCGGGCAGGTTGGCGCAGCATTGGGGCGGGGCTTCTAAGCTCACATTGTGACAGGTGTCAACTACAGCGAGCCATGGTGGGGTTGTTGGGCGGGACGAGGGAGTTGTGCAGGCAGGGTGGGCAGCAGGTTTGGGTCAGCGGGTGGGGGCGGGGCAAGGGTGCCGGTGGCAGCGTGGGAACTCTTGAGGAGGGGGGCCCGGTGGGGAGGGATGGGAGTCCCTGGTACTCCAGGTTGATTGCACGAGTGGCAGCGCCCCAGACGCGCCCCGTCAGCCCAGTGGCAGCAAGGTAGGCAGGCACATGTAGGAGGTGCAGCAGGCGGGCAGGCAGGCAGTCTGCACAGGGGCACTCACTGCTGGGGGCCAGAAGGGTGGCTTCCAGGGTGGAGTTGGAGAGGGTGGCGGTGAGGCCGGCAGCCTGCAAGCAGAGGGGGCATGAGGGGGGCATGGTACTGATGAATGATGCTACAGCGGCACCCGTCTCCCAACAACTGATGCGAGAGCGCCTCCCTCAAAAAGAAAAGGGAGGCGGGATGGCCGGGCAGGCAGAGCTGGGTGGACATGGAATTAGCATGGCAGGTTCACGCAGGCCTGGGTGTGTTGGGCAGTATGCGAGACTTTGGGGAGGTGGTGGTCTGTCCGGCGTACGGCGGCTGCGCGGCAGCAAGGGTAGGCAAGGGGGCACAGGCGATGCGCCTGAAAGCTGCGGGTGCCCCTGTTGATCAGATGACCCTCTCTACTCACGTCAACGGCACGCTGCAGGAAGGTCAGCTTGGCCCTGACGATTGCGTCATACAGGCTTGTGGCATAGATGGTGGTTGCCTCTTGTTGAGCATGGGCCGGGGCTGCAGCTGCAGGCAGGCGGCAGGGTGGCACAGAGCGGCGGCGTGAGCGCCGAGGGCTGCAGGCCACACATGCGATGCACTCCCTTACCATGGGAAGCCAAAGGTTATGTGAGCGAGTTGGCAGCAAGTTGCGTTCGACCCAACAGCATTTGACGTCATGACGCAATGGTGCGGGCATGGGGAGGTTTGGCGTCAGGGGCGCGCGGCGGCATGGCATGGCATGGCGGGTTCAGAAGCAAACCTCCCCCGCGCCGCGCTAACTCACTGGAGAGCAAAAGGAACAGTCCCGCCAGCGCGAGGCCGACACCAATCTTTGGAGGCGCCATTGCGGAAATGAAAAGTGCGAAAGATTGTTGACATCACTCTGCCCGATCTTTCGTAGGGCGGCTCCCCATGCCACAGCAGCTGACGCGCGCACCGCGTTGTCGGACATGCGCTGGTACTACCCAGTCACCTGCCACCTGGTGTGGCAGCTGCCCCATCCCCTGGACCCGCAGCCATTTCAGGCAGCCGGGGCCACCTGTGAACATGCCACATTGGGGACGAAGTCGTGCTCAGCTTGGCTGAGGGGCGCCGCTGCTGCGTGCCCTGTGTGCACGTGGCCTTCAAACATGCCGCTCCCGCAGGGGCATGATCAGACTAGACTAGACTAGCAGCAGCAGCTGCTGGCGGCAGTGGCCAGCATGGGCACTCTGGAGTACTGGAGAGGACGCCTGCACGGCCCTTGCACAGTTCTCCACCCCCACCCACCCATCACCCATCTTCCCTGATCGTGCGGCACTGCCCACACTGACTTGCATGGAAACATGCCGGCTGCAGCGGCGCCCATCAACCGTTACGACTTTGGCACGCCTTCTTCTGGCCCCTTCACTTGTTATGTGTCGTACGTCTTCTTTTCTACAAGTCGACCGGTAGCGCATTGTTCATTGAGGACCCTTTAGCATTGTGGGCAGCACCAACAGCAGAGAGAGAACACAGGGCAGTCCAGGACAGCAGGGGAAGCAAGAAGAAGATTACAGCCCGAGGGCGTGGCAAACCAAGCAAACAGGCGGGAGAGCAGGGACAACAACATAGCAAGAGGCAAGAGGAACAGGGAGCGGCGGAGCATGGCAGGAGCAGCAGCTGGGAGAAGCAAGCAGGTCATAGGGGTATCATTGCGTCACGTAGAAAAGGAAAGGCATCGGTTGGTGGGCAGCTTGGGAGTACACGTGTGGTGGGCGCGCCAGAAAGATTGCCGCCCCACCCCGCCAGGTCACAAGCCAATCGGAGTGCTCACAAAAGAAGAAAAAGCAGAAGAAGAATACAGCCCGAGGGCGTGGGGTTGAGGAAACCGACAGGATATTAAGCCGGAGGCACCCTACCATCGGTGAGCTCACAAGTCAACCGGACAGTCAAGAACCAAGCCCACAGTTCGGTGAGTCAATGGCCACCCCACAAGTAAGAGTGAGTCGTGTGTGTGTGTGGTCATGCATGCCTGTTTTGCCATCATCACCGCTTGAACACGACATCGGAGCGCAGCACATACTTGCACCCGCCCGTCACCAGCGCCCCCTCGTGCTCCAAGCAGCAGTCGCCGTGTTTGTGCAGCAGCGCCAGGCCGGGGGCGGGCGTCACGGTGGCAAGCTTGCGGTTGCGGCTGCCTGCAGCGTGGGCAATGTGCGGGGATCAGGCCACAGGTGAATGTTCGTCCTGAAGTTGAATCCTCTTTCAGGGGATGTGAAAAGCTAGAACGTCCAGACTAGACAAGTGCAGGTGAGACGAAGTCTACTGATCTGTTCATCCGGTGGGGGTCACTTGAAGGCCGGCCAGCCTGCCCTGCCCTGCCACCACCCCACCTGACCATTCAGCTCAGCCCACAGCACAGAATGCCCCTGCAGCTGCTCAGCACAGCGTGCCCCGGCACAGCCTGCCCCGGCACAGCCACCAGAACCAGCACAGCCAGCCCCTGCACAGCAAAGGCTGCCTTGTGCGGCAGAGCCTGGCCCAGCGGCTCACCATAGAACACGGTTTCGCCGCCGCCACAGGATGAGAGGTAGACGAGCAGCGTATACTGCGTGAAGCGGCCTGCAGAGGCGGGGTGGCGGGGTGACGCAGGGCGTGCAATGGTATGGGGAGGAGGGATGGAGTAGAGGAGCGTAGGATGCAGAAGGGATGCCCTCAGAGTGGGAATCGTACCAGCAGCACAATGCTGCAGGGTGGGCGTACCGGAAGGCAGGCTGGCATAGCCTAGACACCCCCTGTCCAGGTGTCTTAGAGGCCAACGAAGCAGGGCGATTGTAACACGCATACAATGCGAGCATGTGTGCAGGTGCAGGCAGCCGCCGCCCGTGCCGCTGTGCCACGCCACCACCTGCCCCTGTAGCTCCTTTCAGGCTCCAAACGGGCTGTTTGTACAAGCCAGCTGAGCACCGCTCACCTCCCCCTAGTTCGTTGGATTCATCAATGTGCCGGCCAAACCGCTGGCCCGCATTGTAGCGGTAGATGCTGCGGCGCAGTCGGAGGATGAGCAGTACAGGAGGGTGTGCGGTACGATGTCAGAGAAACGAGATGGGGAGCACTGGGGTGATAGCTGATGGGCACTTGGGGTGATAGCGGTCGATGTTGCGGCACAGAGGGTGCCACACAGAGGTGTGCAAAGAAATGAGAGGAGAGGAAGAGGCAGATGGGTGGGGTGGCAGGAGAGCAGCTTGGGAAGATGGGCGGGCACTTGCAAGCGGTGGATGCTGCACTGGGGGGTGATGTGAGCATGGGGTGTGGGTGGAAGGACGCGGCAGGGTGGGTGGAAAGGTGGCTGGTGGTAGAATGACACTAGTGCAGCAGCAGGCAAGTGCGGTCTCAGCAATGGTGCCTTTGCCAGCCCTCTTGTGGAAGCAGCAGGAAAGGCACACGGCTGCACACACCCCGGTAGCAGCAGCCACTCATGAGGTACACTGCTGGCCTGCCACACCTCCGCTGCTGTGCTCTCACCGCATGTTTTGGTTCAGCTCCCGAGCCGCACCCTCATCACGACCAATACCACGCCCTCCTCAAGTCCAGGCATTGCCACTGCCGCGGCAGCCTCACCGAATGTTTGGGTTCAGCCCCATTCATTCATTCATTCATTCATTCATTTTCAGCGGCGCAGCAACACCAAAGTGTGCCACAGATGCGTCATCCCAGCATTATGGAAAAGCAAAACTCAGGGTGTTCTATTATCAGAAAAGAGAGGCAGCCTCACCGTATGTTTGGGTTCAGCCCCACAGCCGCCCCATCCTCATCCTCCAAATCTCCCACGAGCTCTGCCAGCCCCGAGGCCTGCAGGTTGAAAGACCGAATAATAACTGGCAGGTCTACAACACGTGCAATCTAAGATTCATACTGGGCAGCAGGGCGGTTGGGCCGGTCAGAGCACAGCAAGCCAGGGAGAGCAAGGGCGGCAGGGCCGCTACCCCCCTAGTTTGGACCTTGTATCTCTGCTTGCCTGCCATAAGTGATCCGCAAAAGCCTGGTCCGAAAACTGGATGCGATGGTTGTCCCGGAAGGCCTGTGTGCGGCAGGCAGGCAGGCAGACAGCTTGGCAAAGGCATAAGGGCATGGGCAGGCAGGCAGGCGCACAGCTTGGAGAAGGCGTGAGGGCATGGGCAGGCGTGCAGGCTCACAGCTTGGAGAGGGCATGAGGGCATGGGCAGGCAGGCAGGCAGGCAGCTTGGAGAGGGCGTGAGGGCATGGGCAGGCGTGCAGGCACACAGGGGCTTGGTACAATGTGAGCGGGCAGGGCGGCTTGGTCGAGGCAGGAAGTGGGGCTGGCAGGGAAGAGGGTATGAGAAAAGGGCCAGCTCACGCACAGGCACAGAGCTGGGTGCAGCAGGGGTGGCGGGTGCAGCCTGGTGTGGGCATGCATGTCGTGCATGCTGAGGAGGGCATGCAAGTCGTGCATGCTTGCTGCCGCCCAGGCGTGCGCCGGCAGCACCCGCCTGTGCCAGCCACGCACCTCTCCATAGGCAGGGCCCCGGCTGGTGCTGTGCTGGAACCCCACTGCCTCCGCTGCAGCCACAAACTTCTCGGCTTCCTGCCGCGTCAGGCAGCCGGGGACCTGAGTAAAGACAGGGCGGGGGGAAGGAAGCAGCCGGTTAAGCAGAAGGGCGACTTGATGCAACATGCGCACCAGCACAGCGGCAGGTGGGCAGGGAACCAAGAGCGATGCACGTTGCCACTGTCGGCACGTGCGGCAGTGCACACTGTGAGTTGAATCTCCCCGCACCTGGATCATGAAATCGTCCCGCAGCAGGGACTCAGCCTGCAGCCCGGACTTGGGGGCAACGCGCGGCCACTTGGGCGCCCCTGCAGGCAGACGGCGGCGGAAGCTGGCGGTCGGCGCTGGCCGCGGGGTTGACGAGTGGCTTGCTGACATGTTGCCTCCTTCTCAAGCTAGCTGCTAAATGCACGTGGCTCGCTAGCTGAGCAGCAGGAGCGCGAGCGAGCAATTGGGCCTTGAAGGTGGCGCCTTGCCTGATGGCTGCTTGTCCCGGCCCATCGCCTCGATCCGCTGCGACGACGGCGAGGCTTGGCTTGGTTTTTTTTGCGTCGTGCTGCGATCATGCTGGGCGCCCCGCTCAGTCGCTGCGCTTCTCTGCTCGTCACCCACCTTGGATCCAGCTCGCCAATTGTTCTCTACGGCCGATCTCGTCTCAGGTGACCGTCTCATCGAGTGCCGGGCGCTGGCCTCGAGCTGGCCTCGAGCTCGCAACCCGCGACGCCCCAAGGGCGTGTGGCCTGCGTTGCACGGACCATATGAGCCAGCCGGCCAGCGTCCAGGGAGCCGCCAGGCAACCTGGCACCGGCAGCGGTAGCGGCGGCGCGCGGCAGTCAGGCAGCTGCCTGCGCACCCGCCAAAATCCACCTCCCACTGCGACAACTGTGCCCCCATCCTCTGCAGGCTCGCAGTCACCCCCACCACACGTAGACCCTCGCGCCATCGCACAGCCAGCAAGCAGCATGGAGAAGAAGATTGGGTTCATCGGCGCCGGCCAGATGGCGGAGGCCCTGGCACGCGGATTTATCGACAAGAAGGTCACCTCTGCCGACAAAGTGAGCACTGTGTTGTTTTGTGTGTACATGTTTTTGCTACGGCAGGATGAGAGAGGCACCTGCCTCCTGTGATACGCGCCTTCGTGGTGGCTGAACGAGGTGCGTTTCGTTTGCCAGAGAGAGAGAGAGAGAAACACCTGCCCGGTACACCGCGCCCTATCGTCGCTTGCCTGAACAATGCAAGCATATACAAGAACACAGAGAGACAGGGAAGCCGAGACTCACCTTCTCGGTAGCCCGCTGCGCTACCATTTCCTTACTTTACCCAATAACACACATGGACGCCGGTGTTTCCCCCCGCAGGTCTTTGCCACCGATGTGGTGCAGGTCCGCAAGGAGGTGTTCAGCAGCTTTGGCACAAACCCGGTGGATGGAAACGTGGAGGTGAGCCGCATGCCCCTTACTGGTTTGCTTCGAGTCTAGCTGCTTTCAAGTGTGCAATCTGTTGGGCTTTTGAACATTGGGTGGATGGGAGGGGTTCGCTGCAGGCTGCTTTGCTGCGAGTTGTGCATTCCAGGCAGTACGGCCACACATCCGCAGCCTTGGGAGTCATCCGCTGAGTGGACACGTTAGGGTAAAATGAGATGCGTGCAGGGAGCGTGCGTAGATGAGTGGGATGGCCGAGCGTTCCCTCCAGTTGGGGCGACAAGGCGTGCCCCCCATGCACAGCCCTGCAGCCCTAATTGCCCGGCCCCACTGATCACCACTCTGCCCCCTGCACCCCATGCGCGCCGCCGACCGCAGGTGGTGAAGAATGCTGACGTCATCTTCATCGCGGTCAAGCCGCAATACGTGTCTGTGGTGCTCCGGGAGGTGAGGCGGCTCTGCCACTCCACCAAATGCCTGCCACTTGCACGTGCCCACTGGCACGCCGCTGCTAAGGTGGCCTTGTTGCAGCTCCTGCCACCCCTTCCCAACACACCCCTTGTCAACATCAGCCCGTCCTGGCTGCGCTGCTGCGCGTGCCCTTGTTGCAGCTCCTGCCACCCCAGTCCCAACGCACACAAGCCTTGCACAGGGGTACCTGGGTTGGCCACTGCGCTGACTGGAACCCTGTGTGCATGGCACACGGATCCTTTCGGTCCCGCTACCTCCACTGACGCCATGAGCGTCCTTTCTTCCCCGCTGCCACTCCCTCTGCCACCTCTCTGGAGCGCCCACACCTGGAGGGCCTTTGGCAGTGCTGCGGTGACGCCTTGGCACTGCCCTTAGTGTGTTTCAATGCCCACATCTCACATTTCCTAGCCATCCATCCCATACTACTCCCACTCTGTAAGCGTCCTGTGCTTTCTCCCACCCGCCGCCCCCATGTGTCTGCAGGTGAAGCCTTATTTGGAGGACCGCCACACCATTGTGTCCATTGCCGCCGGAATCACGCTGCAGTCACTCAAGGTAGGCCGCCAGCATGGCTGTTTCCTGCTGCATGCTTGTGCGTGCCTGCCACTCAAGTTAGGCCGCCACCGCAGTTGCTGCGTTTAGTTGCCTGGTTGTTTTGCACTACTGCTGGCGCCTCTCTTCATATTGCAAGCTGTCAAGGAGCCCTGCAAGGGCGAGGTGATAGGCAGCGCGTGCTGCTATCGGATCGTGGTTTGTGAGATGTGCCGGTGGGCGGGCCATGCTGCGTCATGCTGTGCTGCTTCTCACGCGCATTTGCTGTTTGATGTGGCCCCGATGCAAGCAGGAGGCAGCGGGAGACAACGTGCGGCTTGTGCGCGTCATGCCCAACACGCCCTGCCTGGTGGGAGAGACAGCGGCGGCCATGTGAGTGCCCGGGGGAGGGGAGCGGCACGGGCTGCTGCATCTGAGAGCACGGCGGTGGATGCCTGTCTGCCTGCTTGCCAAAGCGCCTGCATGACTGCCCGCCTGTCATCATTGCCCATCAACTCTGAGAGCAAGCACGGGCTGCTTTGAGAGAGCGGCGAATGCCTGGCTGCTCATCTGCCTGGGCGCTCCATGGATCGCCCAAAACGATATTTAGCCAAACCTTTATTTGCATCAGCCACTTTATGTACTTCATCTTTTTTCGGACAGCAAGGCCTTTTTGTTTATGCAGCAGCCTGTCACCACTGCCCCATCCGCTCATCGCAGGCCTCATTGTGCGCAGCTTCTGCCCTGCACGATGTGCCCCTCACCCTCTCTGCTTCCACCTGAATGCCCTGCTCACCTGATTGCCCTGCGCAGGTGCCTGGGCGGCAAGGCGGATGACAGCGATGCCGACCTCGTGCAGCGGCTGTTTGACGCGGTCGGCAAGGTGGGGCCAGGATGTAGGGTTGGGGGGTCAACTTGGTTTAGCATTTTTACCAACACAGGAGTAGCGATGCCGACCTGGTGCAGCGGCTGTTTGACGCGGTCGGCAAGGTGGGGTCAGAGTCGAGGGTCGAACTGTGTTTTCTGTCTGCGTCTCCCTTACAACCCCATGGCAAGGTGGGGTCAGGGTTAGGGTCGTGTGTTGTTGGTTTGTTTGCCTTGCAACCTGTATGCCAAAAGGTGGCATCAGAGGTGGGGGTAGGGTCAAGGGCCAAGGGGGGACCTTGGTTTAGGTTGGCACCCTACAGCCTAGCGCAAGGTGGGGTCAAAGGGGCTGGAGAGGGCGGGCGCCAGCTCACCGCTCGTCTGCACCCTGTGAGGCATTAAGGTGAGGGCTGGGGAGGACGGGCGCTGGCTGACTGCTCGCTCATGTCTATACTATGTGCCCGTCATTGACTACGCTGCTGGCAGGGCACCGGAGAACTCCTCCCCTGCATCGGTGGTCCTCGTAAGTTCCATACACCCCGTCCTCCCTGCCCCCCTGGCCTTGTCAGGTCTGCCATCGTAATTTTACTCTGTCCTCCCTGCCCTCCTGACCGTGGCCACATCCACCATACTCACCTCCCCCTGTCCTCCCCCTGTCCTCCCCCTGCCCCCTCCTTGCCTCCCCAGATCTACCGCGTGGATGAGAAGCTGCTGAGCGCGGTGACGGGCCTGAGCGGCAGCGGCCCCGCCTACATCTTCCTCATGATCGAGGCGCTGGCAGATGGAGGTGAGCATGGGCGGGGTGGCTGTCTGACGTGGCAGCAGCATGCTGAGGTGGCAGTGTGCTGAGGTGGCAGCTGCCCCAGCCTACATATCTTCCTCATGATCGAGGCACTGGCAGATGGAGGTGAGCATGGGCGGGGGTGGCTGTCTGACGTGGCAGCAGCATGCTGAGGTGGCAGCCTGCTGAGGTGGCAGCTGCCCCAGCCTACATATCTTCCTCATGATCGAGGCACTGGCAGATGGAGGTGAGCATGGGCGGGGGTGGCTGTGTGCTGATATGGCAGCAGCATGCTGAGGTGGCAGCCTGTTGAGGTGGCAGCTGCCCCAGCCTACATATCTTCCTCATGATCGAGGCACTGGCAGATGGAGGTGAGCATGGGCGGGGGTGGCTGCCTGACATGGCAGCATGCTGAGGTGGCAGCCTGCTGACGTGGCAGCTGCCCCAGCCTACATATCTTCCTCATGATCGAGGCACTGGCAGATGGAGGTGGGGATGGGGAGTGGCTGTCATGCTGAGCTGGCACTGTTCTCATGTGGGGGGTGTGCTGCTAGTTAGGCGGCAGGGCACGGCACATTTTGGGAGTGGGAGGTGGTTTTGTTTTGCTGAGCTGGCAGCGCGTTGGGCTGTCATTGGGCTGACCTAGAAGCTGGCCTGCCCTTGGCAGCAAGGCTGGCCCTAGCATGGCGGCACGGTGACGCTGCGTTGCAAGAGGTGGTGCCGGAGGGGCAAACACTCGCGTGCCGTCTTGGCCGCGAGTTGGCACCGTTGTGGCGGCAAGGTGACGTGGCGCGGCAGAGGTGGTGCCGCGCCTGGCTGGGTGGCCTGGCAGGGAAATCACAGCGCACCCCCTCACCCACTCTCGCCCCTTCTTTCCACCCACCTGCAGGCGTGCGCGCCGGCCTGCCCCGCGACATCTCTCAGCAACTGGCGGCCCAGGTGGGTGGGAGGCGGGCTGGGGGGCAGGGCCGGTGCGCTCAGGCAGGGAAGATCAGAGGAGATCAGTGAAAAGGAGATGCGTTGGCGCTTGGCAGCAAACGCTGCGGCAGAAACTGTTGCCGCCTCCCTACACATTCCCATTATGATTGTGCGGGCTTGTTGGGCCTGGGAGGCCGTCGCCTGGCCTTTTGCCATCACCAAGTGCACGCGCTTGCGGCTTCACTGGCATGTTGGCTGTGTGCTGCCGGCGCCAGGTTGCGCTGGCTCATGCCTGATTATGCTCACTCATCACCAGCACTTAAGCATGCTTTTGAACTCCCACTGTGAAAACGGTCCTGCGCTCTGCCAACGGGGTGCTCGGCCGTAGACTGCCATTGATTACAACAAGCACATGCTGCTTACGTGCGCCACCCAACATTGTTCTCTACCGTGCCCCATGCAGATGGTGCTGGGGTCTGCCTAGGTGCTGGTCTCCGCCAAGGTGCTGCTTCTCTCTTGTCCATTACTTCAATATGACATTGAAAACTGATGTCCACTGCCCCCTGCAGACGGTGCTGGGATCTGCCAAGATGGTGCCTGGCATCAAAAGGTCCATCCAAGCGTCATTTATTGAGTGCAAGCTGCACCTGCTGCCCCCCTGCAGACGGTGCTGGGCTCTGCCAAGATGGTGCTGGAGACGGGCAAGCACCCAGGCGCCCTCAAGGATATGGTCACCTCGCCCGCAGGTGGGGGCTGCCTTGTGCCTTGTCTTCTTCTTTCTGTCTTCTTCACGTATTTTCTTTTTTGCATTGAATGTCCATGGGGAGCTAAGTGATGGTCTCATGAGACAGGTTCCTGCTGCATGCCTTGTGTGCCATCACTCTGTTGCATGCCTTGTCTGCAAACCAATCTGTTGTTCAGTCGCGCACTTCCTTGGAGGTCCCCCACAGAGCCAGCAGGAGTCGTGGGACGGGAAAGGCAAAGAGTTTTGGGGGTTTGTCAGCTCTGCCTCCACGCAAGTATATTGCGCCCGGCATGCCTGGGCGAGAGCTGGGCAGAGGAGGGGTTGCGTGTTTCCTAACACAAGGCTTGGGGGCCTGCTGCAAAGGCCGGGTGGCTAGGGCGTGCCAGATGAAGGCCCAGCCCCCTGGCGCGCTCCCTTCGTCGCTCGAAGAGCCCTCCCCCCCAGCTGCTTGATTGCGATATTGCACCCTTTGCCGTCAAATTGATGCAGGCACCACGATCGCGGGTGTGCACGAGCTGGAGAAGGCGGGCGTGCGGGCGGCCTTCATCAACGCGGTGTACGCGGCCACGCAGCGCGCCGACGAGCTGGCCAAGATGGGATAGAGTGCCGAATGACCGGGAGCTGCTGCGTGATAGCGATTTAGCAACATAAGCAACAAGCGAGTGTAACAAGTCACAACAACGGTGGGGCTGTTTGGGGGTCGCCGCCGCCAGCTCAGCACGGTTGGAAAGTTATTGTGATATCAGCGCCCGGAGCCCCTCGATTCTCGTTCTGTTTGCACCACCAATCCTCGGCAGCGCATACCACTATTTTCAGCGCTCCTGGTGCGGCGGGAGAGTTACCGGCGGGAGCCCGAGGCGTTGGCCGGTCTCGATCAAGGCAGTGGGTGCTTTTATCGCGTATCTGATTGAATACAGGACCAGGTGCGAAGCGGAGCCTGCAAACAAGGCCCGCGACGAGCCCAGCAATCGCAGCCCGAGGGCGCGCTTTGTTTTTGGCCATGCGCGAATGCGAAGCGGCCATCGTAACAAATGACAGGCCTCGTAGAAACGTCCTGCAGCGGCGCCGCGACTGTCGAGGGCCTCCCTGGCAGGGCGCCCCGCCCGGGCTCTCCAGAGGCTGGCCCACCGCTGGCGCCTCCCAAGGGTGTGCCTGTCACCCATTACTCTAGCTGCGCCCCTCCTCCCTCTGTGTCTGCAGGGACACCTGATCCACCATGAAAAGGATCAAGACAGACGGGGCGCAGCCGCCAGCGCCGTCGCCGGCAGCAGGGGCAGGGCTGTCGCCCTCTGCCGGTGTGCTGGCGGCTCTGGAGCGGCACCGCTCATTCCCACAGATGCTTTTCAGGGACGGCAGCCTGACTGCTGCCGGACTGAGCAGCCTGAACCTGGGCCTGGGCGGCAGCCAAGAGTTTGCAGGCCTTCTGGACGCCTCTGTCATCCACCACATGCAGTCAATGCCACGTAAGCCCGCCCTTGCATCGCTAACAAATGGTGCTTGCGTAATGTTCTAAAACTATACTAAACTAGACTTGCATCGCTGCCCGCTCGCCGGCTTGAGCCGTGTTGGCCACCGCTGCTGCTGCTGACGCTCTTCCGCTGCTCCCAGCTTGCCCGCTGGCCACACCTGCCTGGCCTGGCCTCTGCTGCAGCCCGCTGCTTAGCTCGTTTTTTTTTTATGCTGCTGCTCAACGCAGTCTGCCCTGCATGGCAGCGCGTGTATGGCAGCAGGCATGAACACCCACCTGCTAGCCCCCGTGCCCCCATGCCCCTGTTTCTTCACTTCACCCTCCGCTGCAGGCCTTGAGCTAGACAGCCTTCTGAACAGCCCCAAGTGGAAGGCGCTGCTGAGCTGGGAGGAAACTGACGGTACCGCCTTCACAGGCCCCCAGAGCAGCCCCACGGGCCACTTGGAGGTAGGCACCAACAGCGCTGCACCCTCCAGCACCGCCCTGCCGTCATATGGCGGATTCGAGCGGAGCGAGAGCGGCGCCCCAGTGTCCCCTGGAGTGGACCAACAGCTGTCGGCAGCTGCCCTGGAAGCTGCCTGGGCAGAGACCCAGCAGCAGCAGTACCAGCAGTACCGGCTACAGTACCAGCCCGGCCCTGGCCGTGAGGATGCAGAGATGGTGCCGGTGGCGCAGCGGGTGCCTGCTCAACTCCCAGAGGCCCTGCCGCTCACCCGCCCCCGCCTCGCCGGCGGCGGCAAGAAGCGGCCCAGTGACGTCGCCCACTTTGGGCAGCTTCCCGGCAGCCCCATGTCAGCTCCCCCGCCCGCCAAGCAGCTGCGCCAGCTGTCCAACCTTGGATCGGTCAGCGATGGAATGGAACTGGATGCAGAGGCAGCGGCGGCTGATGCAGCTGCCTCGGCTGCCGCATGGGACGCTGCAGTGCGCGGCAGCGGGCAGCACGACAACGGCAGCGTATTGGATGTGATCACCGGCCTCGGCTCACGGCTGCGACTGGACAGCATTGGCGGGCCGGCGGAGCAGCGCCGCCTGGTGGCAGCGGCCGCGTCTGTCGCCGCCGCCGCCGCCAGGCCGCCCCCCCAGCGCGCATCTCGTGTGCGGCGGGGCAGCAGCACCGTGTCAATGCTCATGGCAGATATGCCTACCAGCCCCACCACAGGAAGCGGCGCCCAGCTGCTGCCGCTGCCAGCTGGCGAGGAGGCAGGGGCCGCTCCTGCCCACATGGCTCCTGCCCAAGTGGCTGACGCAGGGCCTGCCCCCCAGAGCAGGCCAGTGCACCGCCTGCACGCCATGGCCGGCAAGGGCGTGCTTTCTGGCACCGTAGTGAGAGTGGATGTGAAGGCAGAGGCGGCTCCAGAGGCGGCAGCGGCAGCCTACCCAGCGGCAGCTGCCGGGCAGCTGCCGTTTAAGCGGCAGGTGCTGCCCACCAAGAGCCACAAGGCAGTGGCCACGGGTGAGTGAGGGATTGCATTGGGTTGGGGAAGGCGGACAGTGTGCACTGGGTGGGGCAGTGAGGGAGGGAGGGAGAGCCTTGCCTGCCTGCCTGCCCGTCTGCCCAGCTGGCTAACTGCTCGACTGCCCGCCCGCCTGCCTGCCTGCCTGCCTGCCTGCCTGTCTAAACAGCTGTCTACACTGCACCATGGCCGGCCCACAGCAGCTGCTTTGGGGCGTGCCGTGCCTCGCAGACTCGCAGGTGTCCTGTGCCTATGCTCCAAATAGGCAGTCCCACGAAGCCCCCCACCAACTCCCATGCGGGCCTGCGCAACACTACACTGGCCGCGCCCCCCACCTGACCAGCCACGGTGCCCGCTGGACTCCCTCCCTGTACTGCCTCCCTGCAGGCGAAAGCGGCGTGTTCACCTCTGCCTACCGGGGCGTGACCAAGCACAAGCTGACGGGGCGGTTTGAGGCGCACTTTTGGGACTCTTCCTTCATTCGCCCCAACCAGGTGGGTCTGGTCCAGTCTTTGCAGCCAGCCGATTCAACCAGGTGTGCGTGTGTGAGAACAGGCTGGCATGCTGGACTCCCCTGAATATGCCGCTCTGAGTGAGGGAATGGGAGATCTCCTGGGATCTGATCTTTGGTTGCAGCAGGCAGGGATACGAGGACAGTTGACATTCCTGTTGTGAGAGAATCTCTGATGCACTGGGGCCCCATCCGCAGCGCAGCACAGAAGCTTGCTCTTCGGTCCTCGCCGGCAACGCTGCCCCCTCTCCATGACGCGGGCAGGTGTGCGTGGGTGGAGGCGATCAGTCTCCTCCCCCCAACCTCACACTCTTCCCCCAACCCCCTTCATCGCAACCCCACGGCTGTGTGCAGAAGAAGGGCAAGCGCTCCAAGGGGCGCCAGGTGTATCTGGGAGGCTACGAGACCGAGCTGGATGCGGCGCGGGCCTACGACAGGGCCGTGCTGGCATACCTGGGACAGCAGGCGCCGCTTAACGTGCGTGGGAGGGAGGCGAGGGGAGGGGAGGGAGGGGTTGGGGGAGGGGGATGCAGAAGAGGAAGACGATCACAGCCTGAGAGTGTGGGGTGGTCCTCCAATAGTGGCTGTAATCCTCGTCTATGCACTTTGCATTGACATAATTCTGTGAGGACCGAGCCCTCCTTTTGCCCTTTCTGACCCTCCCTTCCGGATTGCGTCGCCTTTCTGATTTCCCACACCTCTTCTCCCTGAACCCAAACCTCAAACCCTGATCCTGGAGTCTTGTTTCTTCTGCTGCCCTGTGCAGTTTGCTTCGGCTTAGTCCCCTGTTGGTTCCTTAACCCCACTCCCTCCCTCGGACAGTCATGCGGGCTGCAATCCTCTTCTCTTCTTCTTCTTCTTTTGATGTGTGCAGTTTGCTTTGGAGGACTATGGGGATGATTTGGAGTGGATGGCGGGGCGGGCGCCCGAGGAAGTGGTGTCCGTGCTGCGCCGAGGCTCCGTGGGCTTTGCACGGTGAGAGCAGGGGCAGGGCCCAGTGGCAATGCCGTGGCCTGACCCAGCCGCAGCAATCCGGCGAGTGCATGTCTCCGCCTCCCAGCCAAACACTACGCTTCATGTTCCGCCCCACAGGGACCCCCTTCCCCTAGTCCCAATTCAGGGGCCGGAGCTAGCACTACGGCTTGACACTACTAACCCAACGAGTGCTGGAGCCCTCCTCCCAACCTAACATGCCTCTTCACACTGCCCTCCACGCCCCTCCTCCCTTGTCCCAATGCAGGGGCCAGAGCCAGTACCGCGGCGTGACCCGGCACCACCAGCAGGGCAAGTGGGAGGCGCGCATCGGGCGGGTGCAGGGCAGCAAGTACCTCTACCTGGGAACATTCGACTCGGCAGGTGGGTCAATTCAGGGTGGGAGGGCTACCGCTCCGGGGGAAAGGGTATTGGGCTGGTGTGCATGGGTGCGGGACAGCAAGCGCCTGTATTTGGGCACTTGCGATTCGGCAGGTGGGAAAACGTAAAACCCTACAGGAAAACGTTGATGAGGTGTATGGACCCCCCC
>JTEE01000026.1:1928835-1940444 GCA_002896455.3 Chlorella sp. ArM0029B
CCCCCGAGACCACACTTTGCCCACCGCTCACCTGTGCCTCCTCTTCTCCCTCCCTCCCCTCCCTCCCTCCCCGTGCAGTGCCCCCGAGGTCATTCTGGGCTTGGGCTGGTCCTTCCCATGCGACATCTGGAGCGCAGGCTGCATACTGCTGGAGCTGCTGACAGGTGGGCAGGGCTGGGCTTGGGCGCAGCTGTTGAGGCGTCTTGTGTGGGAGGTTGGATGTAGGAGGTTTGGTGGTATGACGAGGACCGCAACAACAGCGGCGTGCTCACTTCCAAGCTGTCCAGTGATGCCCTGGGCCAGGTGACTGCTGGAGCTGCTCTCAGGTGGGCTTGCTTGACGTCGCTGGGCGTGCTGGGCATGCTTCCAACCCCGGCTGTCTACTGTTGTCAGCTTGGGCTTGCTGCAATGTGCATTTATCCTGCAGGCGACGCCCTGTTTCAAACTCGGGCAGGGCTGGGCTTGGGCGCAGCTGTTGAGGCGCCCTGTTTCAGGGCCATGTGACGCTGCAGCACTGGGAAATGACGCCCTGTTTCAGAGCCATGTGACGCTGCAGCACTGGGAAGTGACGCCCTGTTTCTGGCGCACGACAACCTGACGACGGTAGAGGCTCTGCTCATCCTGCCCGTCTGCCACTCAACCCTGTGGCAATCCTCTTACCTTCTGCAGGCGACGCCCTGTTTCAGACGCACGAGAACCTGGAGCACCTTGCTATGATGGAGGCCGTGCTGGGCCCGCTGCCCGCCAGCATGGCGGCAGCATGTGCCGACAACGTGCGCGACCTGTTCAAAAGGTGAGCCGGCTGGCAGGCTCGTGGAAGTGCCGGGCTGTTGCTGGCTAGTGCTGGCTAGTGCTGGTGCCGGGCGGCTAGTGGGGAGGCTGCACCTGGGGTGGCTGGGGGGCGGAATGTGTGGGGGGTGGCTGGCTGGCTGGCTTGGCAGACAGCGTGCAAGTCGTGCCCAAGGGGTGGGGCTGGCCTTGCAATCGTGCCAACAACAAGCTGGCTAGTGTCTGCACCGGCTGGCGCTGACTTGCTGCCCTGTCTTGCCACATGTCCCGTCCCCACCTCCTCTCGAGCAGGCATAGGTTGAATTGGCCCGACGGCGCTGAGAGCAAGAAGAGCGTCAAGGCAGTGCAGGTGTGTGCGAGCGCGGTGTGTGGGGTTTGCCTGACGCACCCCTGTTTGAAAGCAGGGCGCAGCGGTGTGTTGGCGCAGGAGGGGCATGGCTCTGATACAATAGACTTGGACGCACTGTACAGTGGGGCAGTACCAGGTGCATTGCGGCAGTGCAGGTGCGGAGGGGTGCTGTGCTGTGCCAGCACACGCTTTCAGAGCCGGCAGTACCACCACGAGCTCTGCATTCAAATCGCAAACCCATATCCTGCGCTATGTGGTATGCCGTCGCCACCCCCCCTGCCTGCCAACTCTGACCACCGCCTCCACCCCATCATCTCAGCTGCCGCTGACGCCAACGTGTGTGTCTTTCCGTGCCCGCCCTCCCTGGGTGTTTGCAGCGGCTGAAGCGCCTGCGCGACTATTTGAAGCAGCACTGTGAGGAGGCGGTGAAGCCACACCTGGACGTCACCGTAGGTGAGCCCCGCTCTATGTTCGGTCTTGCGCCTTGCGATTCTGCACCGGGATGCCACTGCCAGTGCGCACCCTGAACCCTAAACCCTAATCCCTACACCCTCGCCGCCATGTCACGATGCGCCATGTTGTCACGCACAATGTGATGCTGGCTTCAGCCAGCACACCTGCTTCTGCTCTGTCTGAACTGTTCCCACCCATTGCACCTCCCCCCATATCTCCTTACCCGCAGATTTGCTGCGCCGCATGCTAATCTTTTGCGCCGCCAACTAAACGTTGCACCTCCCCCCTGTATCGCCTTCTCATCCTCGGACTTGCTGCGCCGCATGCTAAAGTTCCACGCCGCCAAGTAAACCTTGCACCTCCCCCCTGTATCGCCTTCTTATCTGCAGACTTGCTGCGCCGCATGCTGGAGTTTCGCGCCGCCGACCGCATCACGGCAGCCGAGGCGCTGCGTCACCCCTTCTTCCAGCTGGCACTCTGAAGGCCCCAGGCAGCTGGAGCTGCGAAGGCACCCCAGCTAGCGGGCTGGCTGGCCTCCGCCTAGCGGGCTGGCTTCTTTTAGCTAGTTGGCCCTCCGAAGCCAAGAGGCTGCTCACCACGGGTTCAACCCGGCCCATCGGCTCAGCCCAGCCCAGCCCGGCTGCACGGCACGCGCTGCAGGCAGCAGGCACCTTGGCCTGCCAGTCACGCTGTGCCGCGCTGGGCGCACAGCATGCACAGCGCTGTGCAAGCCCGCACAGCAAGCCCGCATCTTACCCTATGTTGCTCAGCTGGCAGCCAGGCAGGCTGCCATAGTACCCATCCATCCGCCCCCCAGCCACAGCTTGTGCCACATTCCGCCAAGTCGGAACCGAGGCCGCATTATTGACCCTCATGCTCTGCCCTTCTGACTACCTCTCTCGGGTTTCTCTCACAGCAGGCCCGGGCCCCCGCCTGACCGCATTTGCCTCCCCACCCAGCAGTACATCCACTCTTGAAATTTAGACAGGCGCCCCCCTTTGTCAGACCACGATGCACCCCCCCCCCAGACACACACACGACCCCTTTCTGCATACCACACCCAACAGACCCACCCCTCCCTAGGCTTACCAAGACTGACAGTGACCAAACCAAGTTTTCTCCCGCCCGCTTGTTCAATCCTACCTGCCCCACGTGCCCACCCACGCTGCCCCTCAAGCCTGCCTGCCAGCGCCAGCGGTTTGCCCACATCAGCAGGGCGTGGCCGTGCGGCTGCCGCTATTGCGGCCCTGCATAGAGCACCCCCCAATGTACCCTTGCCACACACCCTCCCCATGGCTGAAATATCGCCCCCTCCCCTGCCCCTCGACTATGACCGACCCATGCCCCCCACCCAGCTTCTCCGACCACTTCTCTGCCCACGTAGCCAGCCCCATTGCCCCTGGCTTTATGAGTGCCCACACCTGCCCCTGTTGGCGTGCCCCGTGCCTAGTGCCCTCCCTGCTGCCCCCTTGGCGGTCAGAGCCCGGCGCTTGCACCGGCTGCGATGTGAAGTTGTGGCCTCCTGCCCTCGCCTGTGCCATCACCCCCTGCCCATCTGTAAACCACCATTTTTGAGAGAGTGAAGCAGCGGAACGGCCCTGGCAACCCGAGGCCGCCGCTGGCAGCCTAGGTGGGCACGCACATAAATTTGGCAGACGGCTCGCAAACCTTGGAGCTTGCCCACAATTGGCGGCAGGTTATGTGTATAAGTGTGTGGGTTCGATAGCCCACAGGCAAGATTAGGAAGCGTGCCGCACCCATGATTCGAGTGTGTGGCTGTCTAGGTGGCAGCCGCGGCAGCCGCTGCGGGTGGCTGACCTGCCAGCAGGTGCTGTCTGACGTTGGGCTGTGTTACAGGGCGGCGGCTTGAACGTGAAAAGGCTCCTGTTCGGATCACACGTTCAGTGGTCACCAACCCACACATCCACGCAGTGAGATCGCCCCCAGGCAGGCTGCTTGTGACGGCGGCGGGGGCGGCGGCAGTTCTGCCAAGTGCTGCAGGACACCTCTACTGCCTGTCATCATTAAGCAAAGCGCGTAACACTGTTCGCAGCCGAAGGATGGAGCCCGTGCAGTCCCGAGGGCTGATGGAAAGCAAGCCTGGCTGACCTGGGGCAGCCCACCGGCAAGGCTAGTCTCAGTTCTAAAGGCGTGCACAGGCCAGCCTTTGCCAAACTCATTGACTCAGTGGAGGCTTCGGCGGCTTACACAGCGACGCCGCAGCAGTCTCTCGGCATGGCGCTGCCAGTGGCTACGAAGGTTCTGATCGCTTGGTTGCTTTCGATTCTGTGGGTGGAGGCGATGCACTCGCTTCGCTGGAAGGTGCGCCGCCACCACCACACCTCCTGCACCGCCGCCGCCACCGCCGCCCATGCCGCCGCCACAGCTTGCAACCGCCGCTAGCGCTCGCTCCTCCTCAAAGCGTCGATCAGGCGCGGTTCTCAGTGCAAACCCGGTCTCCCACGCAGTCTGACTGTCCAAGCATCGCACTGTGCTTCCTATGACACATGCAGGGCCCCTGGCTCACCCCGCTGGTGCCTGCGGTAATCAACGGCACCCTCTTACTCGACTCCTTTGCCTGGGCCCACCTGGCGACAGTGGCGCCGGACCAGCCTGCCCGCCTCAAAGCTTTGGCGCTTAAGGCGGCAGACATCAGTAAGCTGAGCGCCCGCTGCTGGCAGCTACGACTTGTCATCGGGCATTGCAGCCGGTGCACACCTGGCTCTGCGTTTCCCTCATTTCCCGACCTCTTCATGTGCCAACTCCCCTTGCCCGCTTGCACCTTGCGGTGTGCTGCAGTGATCGTCGGAGGCGTGGTGGCGCTGTTGGTTCCGAGTGACAAGGCATTGGCGCCGGCGCTTAACCTGTTCTGTTTGATGGGCCTCGTTCTTACTTCGGGCAAGTCTTGGGCACTGATGGGACAAACTGGCACAGCACCCAGCTCGCTGCCCCAGCTTGACGTAGCACCCAGCTAGCAGCCCCTGCGCAGGCGTGCGTGTCTACTAGTAGTGGTCTCAGGAGGCCCTCGCCTGCACCGCCCAACCTCACAACCCCTGCTCTCCCTGCCCTGTCCCCGCCCGCCCCCATGCGCTCCTGAAGGTGGCGGGAAGAGCAGTCGGCAGCACTCAACAACCGCGCCGTGGTGCACCGCCTGCGCATGCGCGCGCTGTCCGACCGTGGCTTCAAGGCAAGCCTGGTGATGACGATAGCAGCCAGCAAGGGCAACACAGCCGCTGTGCAGCACTTCCTCAACTCAGAGGGCTGCAATGCAGCCACTGTGTTTGATGAAGGGCAGACTGCCACCCACTGGGTGGCAGGGGCCGGCAACGCCGCAGCCCTGGAGGCAGTCCTGGCAGCGGCGCCCGCCACGGCGGTTGCCAGGGACGGCAGCCAAAGCACGCCGCTGCATTGGGCAGCGGCCCAGGGGCGTGCAGGCGCTGTGCACGTGCTGCTGCAGCATGCGCCTGAGGCTGCCGCGATGGTCAACCGCTACAAGCTCACGCCGCTGGGCGTGGCTCTGTGCCTGAAGCGCTCGGAAGTGCTGCCTGCCCTGCTGGCCGCTGGCAGCGCGCCAGCTGCTGCCGAAACCATCCTGCACGCTGCCAAGGTCACCCATGCCTGCGGTGCGCTGCACCGCTTCGCAGACCTTTTTGCCATCCGCCGTTTTATGCCGCCTGAGGTGTGGCAGCTGGTGCCCCGCCCCTGCCCCGGCCTGGGCCGCGTGCTGCCCACCGCTTTGGCGCTGCCCCCGCCCTCCAGGGCGGGGCAGGTGCGTGAGATCATGCGCCGCCTGCTGCCGGCCGACAGGGAGCGGCTGCGCATGGCGCTGCTGTGCCTGACGCGTGCACAGCGCAGCACTGGGCTGCAGCTCCCAGCAGATGTCCTCTGCATGCTGCTGGCTGTGTGACAGGGCAGCCAGCCTGCAGGGCTGCACTGCCAAGCCAATTCAAGCTGCGCTTCCATAAACAGTGCTGAGCCTGCTCCCTTTCCCGTTTCTTTGTGACGCAAAGCTGTGCTTCTTTGTAGCGCCAATCTGTAAGTTCAAGGCATTCAACTGTGCAGGTGCATTGAGACTGCGGTGATGAGTGGCAGCTGCAGCACAGGCAAGGTCAGAGGGCGGACAGCAGTACAGGTACCAGGATCGTCACATTGGGCTCCTTATAAGCAGCAGGCTCGGGAGAGGGTTGGGCGGCCATACCCGCAGCTGCGGCCGCAGTGTGCACACGCGTGTGCGTGCCGGCACTTAGCCTTGTGCGCCTTCCAAAGGAATCCAGGCCATGCTTCGCAGCAGTACCGCGCAAGTTGGCACCTGCCGGCGGTCCATGCAAGAACAGCGATTCTGTTGTGGGTTGGATGGCGCCAGCTCAGGCAGCTTCGGCCTTCGGCAGATTAGCCTCTGCCGGGCCGCCCTGGCACCGCAGCAGGAGTGTCCACCCGCCTTCCTGCCCTGCCCGCCTGCCTGCCGCCCTGGCTGCCAGGCGCAGCCAGGCACGAGCCGATGCTTGCGCCATACAATTTGGTGCTCCAAGGTCACTGATGCAGCTTCACTGTCCCAGGAGTCGTTACATTATGTACAGGCAGGGA
This sequence comes from Chlorella sp. ArM0029B, assembly GCA_002896455.3. Lineage (NCBI taxonomy): Eukaryota > Viridiplantae > Chlorophyta > Trebouxiophyceae > Chlorellales > Chlorellaceae > Chlorella > Chlorella sp. ArM0029B. Next base: position 1,935,011 of record JTEE01000026.1, read on the forward strand.
CTTGGCCAATCAAGTCTGCAAGGGCGGTTGCATTTGCTCTATTTTGTTCAGCGAGGGCTTTTGTAGCACTTTGTGACTCTACGCGTCGGCTGGCTACCAAGCGTGACGCACCGGCAGGGCTGCTGCTGTCAGTGCAGGCCAGCTGGCGCCATGGAGCCGAAGTATGGGAGCTGTTCAAGTTGTTATAAGTGTGCCTTGGAAGTCACTCTGCCAAAACCACGCCAGAGCTCCAAGGAGTGCCGTCCTGGCTGTCTGCACACAATCATGGATGGCAAACATTGGCCACACGCCTTTGCTCCTGTCACGGGACGCGCACAAGCATGGCAGCCAGTGTGTATGCTGCCAGGCTTCCAGGCTTCCAGGCTGCACAGAAGATGCAGCAGCTGTAGTGTGAGCCCAGAAACATAAGCGCTGTCAATCTATCATTTATATTTCAAGTCCAGGGGGAGCCAGCAAGGTCTCATGGTACAGTGTGGGGGGTGAGTGTATCAGAATGTAGTTTGTAGCAAAGAAAAAGGAAATGTGCGATACGGGCACTGTCAGGCTGCGCCAGCCAGGCCGTGGGTGTGGAGATGGAGGGTGGGAAGAGGTGTGGGTGCTGCACTCACCGATGACGGAGCGGGTGAGCCACCTGCGGGGGTCCATAACCCCGATCAGCCAGCAGTACCCTATCGGGAGGGTGGGAAGAAGGAACGATTGGGATGAGAAAGAAATGCCTGCTGCACACGTGCCGTTGGGCATGGCTGGCTTTGCCAGCATGATGCGGGTGCTGGGCATAACTGTCCTGCATGGCCGCCTGAGACACGAACTGGCGGATGGCCCACACCACCCCCAGTGTTGTGCTTGCTCCTGCAGCAGCCATCCGTCTGCCTTACTGTCGTGCAATCCCCCGCCCAGCCGCACACTACTATACAGGAGAGCTGATGCGCTAGCCTTTGGCCTGATCGGGCGTTGCTTACCTGGGAAGAAGTCGATCCCACGCCAGTCAACCTGGTCTTCCTCATCGTAAGAACTGTATGACCAGTTGCCCCCGTCCTTGAAGCAGCTGCGTCGGAGCAAAGAGGGAGGGTGGGGCCAGGCATTCCACATTGTTGTAAACATAAGCATTCGCTTTTTAAAACATTAAGCACCCTGCATGTATCTGGCTGAGGGGCAGGGGAGGGTGTGGGGGGTAGTGTGCACCCACAGCACCCCCTGCAGCTCACAGGCTGCAAGGCGGCCAGGCGGGCAGGAAGGCGAGCAGGCGGGTAGGCGGGTAGGTGGGCAGGAAGATCAGCAAGCACGGCTGCAGCCACCCGCAAGGCAAGCTCTCCCCCACTTTTCCAGCACCTGTTAGTAGTAGTAGTAGTAATGTTACACCACAGCACTGCAGTGCAGCCAGGGGTGACCAGGCAGTGCCCGCAGCAGTCCTCCACTGCAGGGGGTGGGTACAAACAGGTGGTTTCTTTCTGTTACTCTTAAGTCTGCAGAGGCGTCGTAAGTTTTGTATAGGTGTGTTAGGTGACCACCCTGGGTGAGGAGCTGGACTGGGACATTGAAGGGCAGAGCAGCCGCGGCATTGGTGTACAAACCAGAACCTTGTGGCGCGCTCCCATTGGCTTCCTTGCTGCCTAATCATAACCAGAAGAAAAAGAAAAAAAACTTCCTCCCTCCTCCCATCTCCCTTCACGCTTTGGCCCCCTCTCCCCTCAAGTAACATCCGCTACCTCCCCTCCCCACGCTTGACAACCTCGCCCCTTCCTCCCTCCTCCAGAGACCTCGTGCAAGGCTTGCTCGCCCCAGTTCCTCCCACAACTCACAAACTGCTGCAGTGTCCGGTAGGGCCCGCCGATGAACTAAATGGGTGGTAGCCACGGCAAATTCGCCTGCCTTTTCCTTCACCTGTACGACTTGCCCGCCCACCACTCCCACTCATTCATTCCGTCATGCATTCAGTCATTCGTCTGCGGCGCTGAGCAACACAAAAGTGTGCCGCAGATGCGCCGTCCCACATCATTACGGGAAATAAATATGTGTAGTGCTTCTATCCTCATACAAAGAGAGGCAAGGGGTGGGGGTGAAGTGAAGAAAGAAAGAAAAGGGTGTGTGCAGGCACCAGTAAGGCTAGCTTGGTAGGCAGCATGCCTCCCACTCACTTCTGGTGATGTTCCACACAACATCTAGGTCCTGAGCATCCTTTCCAGGGTTTGCCAGGGTCTCGTTCCTGTAAATGCACTTGCCTGTTCAGAAGGGTGGGGAGGTGGGGGCCAGCGGCAGAGTCGGGCTGTGCATTGAACCGACAGAAAGGGGGAGAGCCAATGGGCGGGTGGCTGATCCAAGGCCTGCGTGCACCTGCTCGCTTGCGCAATGCAGCACGCATGGCATTGACATTGTGCACTCGGCGGTGCCGTGTGCCACATTGTGCAATCAGGCATGCACAATCAGGCAGGCTGATGTGGCTGCCCACATGCAGCTGTGATCACATGCACCGCTGTGCTCCCGTGATGGTGTCTTGCATGGTCAATCAGTAATTCAGTTGCATTGCAGGTCCACGGGGAGCCAGCAACGGTCCATGGGACAGGGTGGGGTGAGAGTGTACTGGAACGGTACACTATGTAGAGTGTTTTGAAATGCAGTTTGCAGCTAAGCAAAGAAAATAACAATGCTGNTGGGGGGTGGGGGGTACCCGAATGAAGTTCGTGGCAAGCAAGAGAAAGAAATGCTGCTTCCTCACCCGTGGTCTGTGTGGGAGCCTCTGCAGCAGGTACTTCAGGAGGAGGTGAGGAGGCACCCGCAGGTGGCGGGGATGCGTCCGAGGGAGGTGGGGAGGCACCTGGAGGAGGCGGGTAGGCACCCGGGGGAGGCGGGTAGGCACCCGGAGGATGGAGGGCCACAAGTATTGCTGAGCCGCTCGCAGCGCCTGCTGCAGCACTGCCCACTGCAAAATGCTACATGCCGCTGTGCAAGCCTCGGCAGCACGCAGCCACGCCAGTTGTGCGAGCTGCGCTTGCGTCCGCGCACTTCAGACACCGGCCTCACCTGCACCATCTGCCGCAGCGGTAGCGGCACCCTCGATAATGACGGTGATTGCTTGGGTTGTCTCTGCGCTGGCCTGGGAGCCCTGCAAGCAAGCGTCAGTCCTCGTGAGCAGCTACTGTGCAGCTTCTGCTCACGTGCGGTACGCGGTGTGGGCAGGCTTCTGGAGAAGGTGACCGGCAGGACAGCAGCGCTCGGTTGTCGGGCTCAGAGGTTGCGCTTGCTTGGCTGGCTGCCCTACCCGGCCGTCAGCCACAAGCCGGTGCATAAGCACCCACCTTCAATCGAGCAGCAACAGCAAATGCAGGCTCTGCACTTTTCGAGCAAGCTCACTTGAGCGGTGGCGGTGACAAGCAGCGCCGCCAGCACCGCCGCCGCAGCGGCTGTGCACGCCAAACCCTTCATAGTCGATGCTTCCAGCCTGCAGCGCAGTACATTTGGGCGTGACACGGGCTCGCGAAGCCTAATACACCAGGCCGCTGCACCAAGCACGGCACGGGCACTGCGCTCGGAAGTATGGCCCTCGCAAGCACCTGTAGGTGAGAGGTCTCGGAACATCGGTGCGGCCGTGGAGGTGAAATAGACAGTGAAACTTAGTTCGATGACCGGGTTTCAGTAAGGAGCGCCATGTAACCACCTGCACCGCCTGCTGGCGACTGGCGTCGTGCTGGCAGAAACCGGTGAGCGGGCACTGTCGGCCAGCTGGCTGGTTCAGACAGCACAATTGTGAAACAATGGGCTGGCAGCAGAGCAACACAGCTTGTTTCGGCAGGCAGTTGCAGCCAGTGCAGCAATGGAATGCACACCTGATGCACTCCAGCCCTCCCGACAGCCGTGGGCTCAGCAGGTTGCCGTCGGGATGGCAGCATTGCAGCTGTGCGCAGCGGCTGCCAGCAGCGGCAACTGCAGCTTTTGCAGACAGCAGCTGCTCGTGACGGCGCTAGCAAGCTGCAGCGTTATGTGCGGGACGTGTTCGGCGGCAAGCTTGAGCCCACCAGCATCGGCGCTTCGGCCACGTATCTGGGCGTGATATGTGAGCGTGGCCGGCAGCCCAATCTGTGCGTCCTGCACTCCCCACTGTGGCCTAGCTGTGCTGATATGCCACTTCTCAATGAAGCGCCGGTGCGTGGCAAGCTACGCTTACAAGGGCTTGATGCCGTGGTTGGGGAGTGGCAGGCTGCGGTGGAGGCCAGCGGGCACCTTGACCGCCTGTCCCAGGCTCCAACTACATTCAAAACCAGGGGGGGCCACCTCTCGCTGCCCTTCCTCTATACTCTGGCCTAATTCGCAATCATTTTTTCACCACAGTGCAGCACGGTGCTCGACTAGTATAGCCGGCACGTAACTGGCAAGCGAACGTCTTGGCCAGGGAGTTCGGGAAACCAAGTTCCGAGCCCGGCCCTGTCTGCCTGTCGCCATACGCCACCCAGCACACCCACTGCCTGCTCCCCTTGTCCTCTTCGCGGATGGCACAGAATCAGTTCTCTGTCACAATGGGTGCAATGGTGCAGAGGCAACAGCAATGACCGGTAGAGGGAGCAGGAGAGCAGGAGAGCAACACATATAGGCAGAACAACGGGGTGGGGTGCGCCCCCTCAGCTCTCAAACAGGCAGGTGAGGAGTGCTGGCTTGTGGCAGTGCAAGAAACTCGTGTGCAGTAGTGCACAGGGAGGAAGAAGCCCAGGAGGTAACAATACGTGGCAGACATGGCTACCAACGCGGCCGCGACCCGCCCCGGCCCGCGGGCCCGTTGCAATGCTACCGGCCTTGTGGTGCACAATACAGCTGCATGCCTGGCCAGCGCTCTGCCACTTGTACTTTGTACGTGCCTTAAATTTCCCACCTTCACGTACACTAGCTTATTGCAGCGGAGGGATTTTGCAGTGGGAGCGCTCATCAGCAAAGTGGCGTGATAACGCAAGATGCGAAAGGAGATGTGCAGGGGGATGGTTGCTGCCGTGCATGTGCCGAGCAACAGTATAATCGGACTCCAGCCGCCGCAACCAAGTCAGGGAGTCGATAGGTGGGGGAGGAGGGGAGGACGGGGAGGGCCCCTCCGGGGGAGGGTACTCATCTGCCGGCGGCCAAGGCCTGCACAATCGCCGTGCCCGGGTGAACAACCGGCGCACACTTGTTCGGCAGAGCCATGAGCACGTCGTCAGACGCCAACCCAGCCTTCGTACCCCAAGAGGGTCTTTGGAAAGCATCCGAGACTGGCGAGTACGTCCAGACCTCAACGTCTGTGGGCAGGGACACCGTGGGTTTAGCGCTTGGTGTCGCCTAACGACCTGGCCAGCTTAGTCGAGTCCACGCCACCTGTCTCGCCGTCAGACGGGTGACGCAGTTCTAGTGCTGCCGCCAGGCATCCCCCACCTTGCTGCCTGCCGCCGCCCGTCCGCCCGCCCACCTGCCCCTCACC
>JTEE01000026.1:1944309-1972871 GCA_002896455.3 Chlorella sp. ArM0029B
GCCGCCGGCGCCACGCCGGCGTCGCCGTCGCCAGCTGGCGCCAGCGGGGCCAGGCGGTTCATGAGTGACGTCATGTAGCTGTTGACAGCAAAGGATGCAGCCATGGAGATGGCCCACATGAAGTGATTGCGGGCGCGGGGCGCGGCAGCACCCACGCCGTAGCCTGGATTGGGGCAATGGAAGCGGGGAGGCAGGCGGGAAGGGTGAGCACGATTGATAGGCTGCGGGCGCGGGGCGCGGCAGCACCCACGCCGTGGCCTGCAGAGGATGATAGCAAGGGAAGCGGGGAGGCGGGCGGGCAGGTGGGCATGATTGATAGGCTGCGGGAGCGGGGCGCGGCAGGACCCACGCGTAGCCTGAACGGGGTGATGGTAAGGGAGTCGGGGAGGCGGGCGGGCATGGTGGATGCACGGTGGGGCTGGGAGGGAAGGGGCCACAAAGTGGGCGCCAGGTGGCAGAGCAAGATCACTGGAGCAGGCGGGTGGCAGGCAGGCAGACGGGCAGGAAGGCAGGCGGGCGTGTGGGGGGCAAGTGGAGGCTGGGGTAGGCGAGCGTTACTACACTGGAGCAAGCGGCTGCCAGGCAGGCAGACAGGCAAGTTGGCAGATGGGGTGGGTGGCAGGTTGAGACTGGGGTACGTGAGTGTGGCAGCCCAGCCCAGAGCCAGAGAAGAGCAGCGGGCACTCACCGGCAGACACGGCCGCAAGCGCCATCCCAGCACGCGCAGCGTGCAGGCCGCACCGCAGCAGCAGGCGCAGCACCCGCTTCCGCGCGTCGCCGGCGCCCTTGGCGGCGGCTGCGTAAATCTCGATTGCGCAGGACACAAGAAAGTCGGCTGCAGGCATGGAAGGAGGGCGTGGAGGAAAGGGTGCAAACGTTGGGACGGCTGCGGGTCGAAAGGTGGCGGCTGCGTGACATAGCCACATGTGGGCACTCCTCCCTCCCAAACACACACACGCTCGCCCTTCCCAAAGCAGCGCCTCCCACAAACCCGGCCAGGCAGTACAGAACGCAGTACATGCCAGGCCCCCACAAGCCAGGCCAGGCAGTACAGAACGCAGTACATGCGCACTTGCCCACCAGGTGGCCTCTGGCAAAACGGCGGTGCGGGCCACCCGCAGTACATGCCAGGCCCCCACAAACCAGGCCAGGCAGTACACATTCTGGCACATGCTGACCTGTCCACCAGGTGGCCTCCGAGTAGAGAGCGGTGCGTGCCACGCGCAGGCTGCGAGAGTACCAGGCCAAGGGGGCCTTGCGGGCCACCGACTGCTTCAGGTCTGCAGCAGGGCAGGCAGGCAGGCAGGCAGGGGAGAAGGTAGCAACGTCACAATTATGTCTGGGGATGCAGGGCGGGGTTGCAGGGCGAGGTGCACACGGTCTGCAGCAGGGCAGGAAGGCAGACAGGGGAGCAGGTAGCAACGTCACGTTGTGGGAATGCAGGGCGGGGTTGCAGGGCGAGGTGCACACGGTCTGCAGCAGGCAGGCAGGCCGGCAGGCAGGGGAGGAGCTGACACGTCATGGGTCTGGGGATGCAGGGTTGGGCACTGCACACACACGGTCCTCTGAACGACAGCCTCAGGTCTGCAGGAGGGCAGGCAGGCAGGCAGGCAGGGAAGGAGNCCTCAGGTCTGCAGGAGGGCAGGCAGGCAGGCAGGCAGGGAAGGAGCTGACACAGTGACGGTTGTGGGGATGCAGGGTTGGGCACTGCACACACAAGGTCCTCTGAACGACAGCCTCAGGTCTGCAGGAGGGCAGGCAGGCAGGCAGGCAGGGAAGGAGCATCATGGTTATAGAGATGGAGGACAGCAATGGCCCCCGGCAGCCCCAGGGCGGCAGCAAGGGTTGAGGCAGAAGGGGAAGCTTGGAGTGCGCTTCGAAACTGCGCGGCTGCCGGGAAGGAGCAGGCAGGGGAGGAGGTGACACGTCAGAGTTTTGGGGATGCAGGGCGGTGAAGCTGCACACTGTCCTCTGGGATGCTGTTGCTTGGCGCAGGCGAACCTTTGGTAAGGGTGTTTGCCACCGTGTGGGACACCACCCTCAACTGCAAAACTATCTCATCAAAAAGGCAGCTTGTCCGGGGTTCTTACTGCCGACTGCCTAACCCAAGAACGCACCCTTGAGGAGCTTCTTGGCCAGCCTGGGGGGCAGCTTGAGGAGGGCCTGGGCATCCAGCGCCGCCCGTGTGCCCTGAGTCACCAACTCCACCCCGGCGTTGTAGGCCCCCCGCACGCACGCCATGCCCACGTCCTCGATCCGCAGCGCCGGCATTTCCGGCTCGTGACCCTTCAGAAAAGATGAGGGGGAGGGGGAGGGGCGGCGCGTGTCGAGCTGTGGGCACGTCCAGGGGAGACCCGGCAGCACAGAACACATCAGAGTAGCAAGCTCGAGGCAATCCGCCATGCGTCGTCTCCCAAACAACAGCGAGGATGTGGGCGCTAAGAAGGTCAGCAAAGCACCGCATGGATGCGGCCGGGCAGTCGCGGAGCAAGGGCAGGCAGCGAGCCGAGCGGGAAGAGCAGGCGACGTTGCCGGCCGTACCTGTGCCTCTGCCGCCTCCTCCTCCTCCAACGCTGCCACCAGCCAGCGGTTGACTACCACCAGAGTAGTGAGCGCCATGCTGCATCACACACAGCAGGCACCGAGCAGGTATTCAGAACAACGCAGTTGAGACGGCACAGGAGCGGCGGCGGCCGGTGGGCGGTGTTCGTTCTTTGGGCGAGGGCCACTGCTGCTGGGTTTAGAGTTTTCCAGCAGCATGCTTGCACCACGCAGCTGGTGCTGCGCCCTGCAGCAGAACATTCAGCAGCAGCTGCAGCAAAGGTCTCTCACTTGCGGCCCAAGGTGATGGCTAGGTGGCTGGGAGAGGTGAGGCGCTCCGCTGCCGCCATGCCCACCGGCCGCTTTGGCTTGCTGCTGGCGACAGCCCTCTCTGCCAGGGTGCCGTGCACGCTCTGCAGTCATTTGCGGTGGCGTGTAGTGCATTGTTTCTGCATGCTGTAGCGGGAGGCTGCAAGCAGGACAGGGGGCAGGCTGCGGAGGGGCCAGGCAGCGGCAGCGGCGCAGCGGCACTCGGAAGGGTGGCTGGCAGCCCAGCCATGGCCCTGGCGCCCTACCCGGAACGCCTCGTCGTCATATGGTATCCTTTCGACATAGCAGAGGGCTGGAGAGCTCAGCACCGCGTTAGATGCGGCCAGCCCACCAAGGGCGCCAACGGCCAGCTTGGTGGGGCCCTGCAGCAGCTGCAGCATCATATGCTGCGACGCCATGGCCACGCGGGCGTTGGTTAGAGCGCGACAGGGGCTGGGCGAACACCCCTGCGGCTGAACCCTTTGGTGGCCCTCCTTCGCTGGCCTGTAGAGCGGTAGAGAATTGCAGCAATACGCGTAGCCAAACCACAAACCTAGGGCCGCTGAAATGCGAGCGAGCGCCAAATGCTGAGGGTGCTGGGCGCTCGAGGCGCGCAAACTCAGCTGAGCTCCTCCTGCCATCGCTGCCATCGGAACCGCAGTTGCATTCTTGTTGGCTTCTTACTTGCGTGTAAATACATCCGCCGCTTGCAAGCCCCTCGCCACCAGCGTTGCAGCACCGCTCTGCACACCCGCCACAGGTCCCGCTTGTTGTCGTCTGACACGCCGCGCAGCACCTCACAATGCAGCTAACAGCAGGTGCGCAGTGTGCCGGTGGGCGCCGCTGACGCGAGGGGCGATGCTGGGCTGGGAGCGCTCCTGTGCTTCTGAGCCCATGTCCTCGGCATGCAGATTTACCCACGGGCCCGGCTCACACAACGCTCTTACCCCTAACGCCTGCAGCCCCCAAGGCCTGCACGGCGGCGTTCACGCGGCGGCCGGTGCGCGCCGCCCGTGCTGCGGCGGCACCCCGCATGGTCACCTCCATGGCCAGCGGCATGCAGTTCATCAAGGGCATTGATGAGCCCACCATCCCTGAGGTCAAGCTGACCCGCAGCCGGGACGGCGCCAGCGGCACTGGTGGGTGCTGCAAGCGGGCGCCGCCGTTGCCGCAGGTTGAGGGTTGCTGCTTGCTTGCCTGCTTGCCTGCCTGCCTGCTGGCTTTGCACCCAGCGCAGGGCAGTGCGCCGGAGATCACTGTTTGCTCAAATCATATGTTGTCTTAAAATAACTGGGCAGTGCTTGAGCTGGTGCACTGTCCTGTGCTGGGCTCGTGCACATGCATCCATTATTTCCTCGCCCCGCCTCCATTTGCCTCCTTTTACCGTGACTCCTCATACTTCCAACCACATCCTCTGTTGCAGAATATCCGCCGCCCAGCTCAATGCAGCCTCCCATCTTGCCTGTCTTCTCCACTCCCTTTCTCATGTGCTGCCCTATGTGCTTGTCCGATCGCCCAGCTGATCTCCGCCCCCAACCTAGCAGCTTCACAGCAGCTTCCCAAGCTTGCCCCGCCACCTCTTGCAGCCGCCTATGTGTTCCATTGCCAACTGACCCTCTCCCTGCCCCACCCCTTGCCACCCTGTGCAGCCACCTTTGTGTTCCAGAACCCGGCCATCTTTGAGGCCAGCAGCGAGCTGGGCGACATCACGGGCCTGTACCTCACGGACGACGAGGGCACACTCACGGTGGGTGGGTGCTGACAGGGCACTGCATGCACCTTGGCCTGGGCATGGGGTGGGCATGGGGCGCGCAGCGGCGGGACTGTGTCTGTGCAGTGTGTGCCCAATGTGCGTTTTTGTGTGTAATGGAGTGTGGGTGGGTGCTGCCAGTGCACCAATGTTTCTGGAAGGTGATGCCTCTGATTCCTTGCCTGTTCCGTCGTTACATGATTCCTTACCTGCCCCACCTCTGACTGCCTGCCTGCTCCACCGTCACATTCTTACCTGCCCCACCTCTTGATTGCTTGCCTGCTGCAGACGGTGGAGGTGCAGGCCAAGTTTGTGAACGGCAAGCCCGACAAGATCGAGTGCAAATATGTGATGCGCAGGTGATTGGGTTGATCAATTGCCTGCCATTTTAGTGGTTGCGAGCATTGTGAGCACTCAGGGATGGCCTGTCCATGCCTGGGTGGCAGCCCGTGCTGCTGCATTTTGTCACGCTGTCGCGTCCAATGCCCATGCTGTACGCTTGCCACCGCTCTTGAGGCCCGTGTGCGCGTGCCCACTCCTCTTCTGCTGTACAGCTGTACAGCTGTTGCCGCTGCTGGCTGCCAATGCTCGCACCATGCGTCCATCCAACCCCATGCATGCTTCCACAGTCCTGGTTGTACTGCTTCTTATGTCCCGTCGCTATCTGTTGGCGTGGCAACATGCACAGCGCTTCAGGAAGTGCATTCATTCAGCTGCCATCCATCCACTGACTCCCTGTTCTGGCCCCCTGCCTGCCTCCCCCCCGCCCCATAAACACCAGTCCGTGTTCTGCCCCCCTGCCTGCCTCCCCCCTGCCCTCCATCCACCAACTAAGTGTTCTGCCCCCCTGCCTGCCGCAGCTCTTTTGAGTGGGACCGCTTCATGCGCTTCATGGAGCGCTACGCCGAGGACAAGGGCCTGGGCTTCCAGAAGAGCTCCTGAGCTGGCGCGCTGAGGCATGCTGGGCGGACACCGCGTCCCCGGCACCCAACACCCAAGCGAGAGGAGAATGCCCATGCCCACACTCACCCCCTTCCACGATTCTTTCCCAGCGCTTTTGCTGGGCCCCGTATGCGGCAGCCCTAGCGCCGCCCCGCCCCGCCTGCCTGCTCCCAATTGTTTCCGCAAGCCGCCAGTTTTCTTCCTCGGGCTTTGCGCTCATTACTAGTCGATGATCCGGGCCTAGGCGGCATGTTCACCTGTCCTTGCAACACCTTGCCGTACACAGCAGACAGGGCGGCAGAGGAGGGGCGAGCAATCGTGGCGCGCCGCCGCTGGCGTCAGGCTGGCTAGAGCATGCGTCGCACTTTGGCTTCACAGTGATAGAGGTTGAGGGGGAGGTTGAAGGGATGCAAGCAGGGGGCGGCACAGAGCAAGCAGGGGTCCAGCAGGAGGGAGCAGTAAGCGCACAGGGAAGCAAGATTTGGCAGGGGCGAAGTCGGGCAGGAGTGGGGAGATGTGACTTTGCTGGTCGAAACGTGAGGCATGAGGAGGAGCGATTCGAGGGCAAAACAGTTTGTATGTCGGTCAAGTGCCCGTCATGTGGGGTGTGCCAGTAATGTGCTAGTTGCACTGTACAGCGTGATGGGCATGCATGGGCAAATGCATGGGCTGTGGTCGGGGTAGTGCCCGTTAGACATTGGTGGGCACGCCAGTGCGCGATGGAAACTCCGCTGGAAGTGGTGGAAGTGGAAATCACCGGCCACCCTGCATCGCCTGCATGTGTGAGATGAGCAGGGCCCCTACGGCAGCCAGCCCGGTGACGCTGGTGATGACAGCTGCCAGGGCTGCGGCACGCCGCTGGCCGCCCACGCTCTGCAAACAGAAGACAGCGGGTGGCAAGGGTGAGGGCAGCTGCTCACCTCCTGTGTGGTCATGCCATGACATGTGCAAGCACGGGCAAGCAAGCCCCCAGCCAGTGTGTCTGGCTGACAACAGGTGGCAAGGATGAGGGCAGCTGTTCACTCTGAGTGGCCATGCCAGTGGAAGGGCAGGCGCAAGCCATTCCCCCGCCACATGCCTGCCCACGTGCCCACGTGCCAGCCAATCAGCAGAGCAGAGCAGAGCAGAGCAGAGCAGAGCAGAGCAGAGCGGAGCACAGCGGGGCAGCGAGCAGCTCCAGGCTCAGCAAAGGGTCACACACGTGGCCTCTTTCCCTCACCTCCCTTGGCAGGAAAATGGCCTGCAGCTGCTGCACTATGTGCTGGGCAAACAGGCGGCGCGGGCCCCGGGGCTCGGCCGGCACGTGCCACCGCCCGTTGCTGCAGCGCAGGCATGCACAGTGGGTTAGGAGTTCAATTCTCAACAGCGCTGCTGTAGGGCGAAATCTATGCAGCACTCTGTGTCCATGCACCGTGGATGGCAGAGCCAGCCAATGACGCGGTGGTGAACAACAACTTCCAGAGGCATTTGCTGCGTGATGACTCAGCCAACCAACCAACCAACCAAGCGCGCTGGTTGAGCAAATGGCAGCTGCAGCACCGACCAGCCCTGTTGGTGCAACCATTTGCAGTTCAACCCTCAAAACGTAGAGCACCTGGCCAACCCTTAGAGTAAGAGTAGATCACACCTGAGGTATGCATCAATGGCTGCCGAGTGCTCCAGCTGTATGCCCCGCTGGCGTGCCAGCTGGGCAGGCGGTACCGCCTGGTACAGCGCTGCTGCCTGCTGCGCCAGCTCATCCGCGCTGAGCTGGCCGGGCTGCAGGAACCGCATCTTCTTTAGGGTGGAGTACACAGCCAGGCCGTCGTCACCGCAGTCGAATATCGCCTGCCGCTGCCCCTGCACCACCCGGGAACAAGTTAAGAAGTTATGCCGCTGCTATATGAGATAACAGCAGATGGCAGCAGATTCTGCAGCAACGACCGGCTTCATTGGATAACGTGCCAACACCGCCCCTACCGTGAGCAGCAGCAGGTAAGATGGCAAGCAGGCGCGCAGCAACAGGTGGTGCCAGCGGCCAGCGCCCAGCTTGCGCATGGTGGAGCTGCTGGATGGCAGCGGCACACAAGCACCGCCCAGCAAGCACAGCGCACAGCCACGACACATGACGCGTGCACACGAGCAGGGACCAGCTTGGCAGCAGCACACAAGCACCGCCCAGCAAGCACAGCGCACTGCCACGGCACATGCCGCATGCAAACGCTGGCAGCCCTTCAGCAGCCCCCCACTGCATGCAGGAGCTGCCACGACACATGCCGCATGCAAACGCTGGCGGCCCTTTTAAAAGCCCCCGGTGCACTCCGTGCGGTAGCACCAGTCCTGGGCGGCCCCTGCGAGTGTGGGATCTGTCACCCTGCTCGCCGGTGCACTCCGTGCGGTAGCACCATTCCTGTGCAGCCTTTGATGAAGAATCTGGCACCTGTTACCCTGCTCGCTTGCCTTGATTGCCACGGCTGCCACGTAGAGGGGCATGAGCGGGTGGGAGGAGAGGAAGAGGTCAAAGAGGCGGGCGATCTGGGGGAGGCTGGGGACGTCGTGCGCAAACCAGGTCATGTACCAGCTGCGGCCAGAAAGGAATGGAGTGGCAGGAAGACATGTGGGTGGCTTATTGCACGAGGGGCGGTAGGGATATATGTGGGTGACATGTTGAAGACGCAGCGTGGTGAAGGAAAGAAGAAGAAGCAGAAGAAGAAGGAGACGGATTTACGAGTAAGAAGGAGTCAGGGAAATTGCACAAGACAAGCGTGCGCCAGGTCATGTACCAGCTGCAGCCAGAAAGTGCACGAGGGGTGGCAGGAAGGCATGTGGGTTCAGGGCGCAGCATGCTGAAGGACAGAAGAACAAGGAGTAATTTAGGAAGGAAGTTCACAAGACAAGCGTGCGCCAGGTGATGTACCAGCTGCAGCCAGCAAGGAAACAAGGGAGCACAAAGTTAGGGGGGAATGCTGTTGATGGTGCAGCGTGCTGGAAGAGTTGCCCACACAAGACAGGCACACCGCAAGGCATTTGCCAGCTGCACCCAAACAGAGGTGGGGTGGCAGGGAGGCATCGGGATGGCTGTTGAAAGCGCGGTGTACTGGAGGAAAGTGCGACAGCCAGAGCAGGCAAGCTGCAGTGAGTTCAGGGTCAGCAAGGCTGTCAGTGATGAGCGGAGCACTTGCCTGAGTGCAAAATATGGCACCTCCAGCGCCGGCTCCTGGAGCCCCAGGATGTAGGCATGCAGCTCCGGGTCACACTGCGGCATTTGAAACAGAGCAGGGACGGGGGTGGGGTAAGGATCTTTGATGTAGGCATGCAGCTCCGGGTGAAACTGCAGGAAAGTAGTGTTGAGGGGTTGAGGGAGGGAGAATGAAAACCGGAGCAGGAGTGCTGAGGAGGGAATTGAGGGGTTGACGTAAAGTGCAGGGATGTAGCAGCACTGCAGCAGCAAGCGAACCAGGTAAGGGAGGTTGGGGCCTGGAGCATTGATGTAGGCATGCAACTCGGGGTCATCCTCTGCAGCAGGGATCAGGCAAGAGAGGGGTTGAGGCAAGGAGCATGGATGTAGGAAGAGCAGCGGGCACCAACCGCAGCCCCGCCCCATCAACCCGCCCGCATCCCTCCCTGGGGTGTACAATAATAACCACTGATTGCTTGCCTGCTGCAGGATGGGGTAAAGCAGGCGCAGCGTTTCTGTGGCAGCCGCCAGGTCTGGCCGGGTGCAGTCGCGCAGGTGGCAGGCGGCCAGCGCGCACAGCATGCGGTATGCGGTCAGCTCCCCACACACAAACAGCAGCACGGCGGCAATGTCGTGCAGGCCTTGGTAGTAAAACAGGCCTCCCACGTTGCCGGCAATGGCCGCGTCCAGCACCCGTTGAAGCGCCGCCCGCTTAGCAGCCCGCTCCTCCTCACCCCACCCTGCGGGTGAAGGTAATGGTAAAGTCAGGGGAGGGGGGATTCGCCTCGGCTATCCCACGTTTCGTCCCTCTGCGGGCCCTGCAGACTCCGGCTAGCTCCGGCACAGAGCCTTGCAAGGGAGGGCTATGGTACAGTGGTACAGTGGTGCTGCTGGCATGACGTGTGTGTGTTGTGAGAGACGCGTGTTGGTAGCTTTGGAAGCTGGCCAGCAGGGCAACGCCAAAGGAGCCACGCAAGCGTCCCGTCTTAAGCTCGGAGAGCTAGAAAGCTTCCCGGTCCCAACCGCCACATGCAGCCAGGCAGACGCATGGCAAGCCAGCCCCACAGCCGCAGCACCCACGACCCTCACACATCCATCAATGGAACCGGATGAAGGGAAGGATGAGCCCACCTTCTGTGAAGGACCAGAGGGAGCGAGCCATGTCGCACTCGACGACGTGCGAATCTTTGTGGGTGCTGCACGCCAGCTCAGCAAATTGCCGCGCCGCCGCAGGCCCCGCCGCCCCCGTCACGCCCAGCAGCAGCGGCCACACCCGCGAGCGCAGCTGCAGGTGGCCGGCATGGTGGGGAGGCCCGAGGGCATCAGACAGCGCAGCTAGCGGACAGGCGGTGGCGGCGGAGGCGGGGGGGGCGGGAGTAGCGGCGGCGGTGGCGGCTGCAAATGCGCAGCCCCGTTTGAGGCTTACCCCGTCCAGCACCAGCCCACGGATCGCCGCCAGCTTCCGCAGCCTCGTGACGTCGACCTGCAGAACACCTCGCCAGGCGCCCAGTCAGCCCGTGCGTGTTGCTGCTCCACCTGCAGATCAGCGAAGTCGATGCGCTTACCGGCCGCTCCAGCAATAGCTCATTCACCACCTGCACGGTGTCCAAGGCGCGGGCGTCTGCTCGTCTGGGCCCTCTGGCAGACCGCTGGGCTCGCTGCACCATTAGACAGGCGGCACTTACATTTGCAAACTAATTCATGTACTTGGAAACACCCAGGCCACGATGAGGAGCGCAATGGGCATGGCGGTCCTGACCTGGCGTGACGGGGCGGGCTGGGCCCGCGCAAATGAGGGGCATCAGCAGTGCATGGCAATTGTCCAATAAAAAGTGCTTTGTGAGGCCACCTCTACACTGCACGGCACAGGCTGGGGATCCGTGGTTCAGCGGTGCTGGGGGCCCGTGGTTCAGCGGTCCATCATTGGACGGTGGCGGGCAATCCGCCGATTTTGCGCGGGACCGGTTACGCGCAGGCCTTCCTACAAGTTTGCATCTCCTCACGCCTTGGACGCTTGCAGGCGGCTTGAGGCATCCAGCACACCGTGCACGTTTCCTTCACATTGCCTAGATGATGTCAACACGCATGCCCAAGGTGCGTAAGCACCAGCGTCACAACGCAATTTCAAGTTTATAAACGGCACGAGATGAATGGGCAAGGGCTGGATCGATTGCCTTTGCTGCGAATCCCTGGCCAGGTTGAGAAGCTGTTTGCCAGGGAATCTGCCTTCTGCTGCTGCCGCCCCCCCGCCTCCGGCGGCGGCCGCCAGCCTGCAGGGCGGGCTGTGCCAGCTCCGTGTGCCCTGCTAAGCCGATCTCCTTTGATCAGATATCGCAGTTCAAGGGGGCCAGAGATTCCCCATACCCTCTTGCTGCCCCCCAGGATTGCCGCCTCTTCAAGCTGCACTACAGGTTTAGCGCGTGCTTTAGGGGGGAAGAGTTGCAGACCCCCGCCGTGCATTGAATTGAACATCACCACCGCTACCGGCCCACCAATTGATCAGGAAGCAGCGGTATGGATGGCTGCGCGCCCGGCCGCCTGCGGGCTTCGTCCTCCAAACGCGCCTACATCTTGATAGCAAGCTGGGCGGCGATCGCCATGATCGCAGGGCGAGCGGTAAGCGCCCGCCTCGCGTCCAGGCAGAAACTGTCTTTTCAAGTATGGCGGCCGGGTTGCCGCCGCCGCGACCGCTTGCGGCGGCCGTACACTGCTTGCACCAGCCCCTCACGCGGCCTCAATGCCCGCACACCCCCCTCTCCTCACGCGTGCAGGGGCACCAGTGCGGTGCATGGAATGCTTGGCCGCAGCAAGCGGCTCGCACGGCCATCCCTCTGGGCGCCGTAGCGGCGCAAGAGCAGCAGTCGACCACAGTACGGACAACTTGGGCCGTCGTCGACTTAGTGTCTTCCTCAGCTGACGCTGCTGGCAGCGCAGAGCACGCCGCTGCTGGCAGCGCCCACGGCGGCAGCGGTGACGGCGGCGTCGGCAGGGGGCCCGGCTGTGTGCGCACTGGTGCGGTGCCCGGGCCGCTTGTGTCACAGGTTCAATGCGAGGTCCCGTCACCCGCTGACTCGTCAACACTGAGGTATAAGGAACACGATCTCCAGCAGCAGCGGCGGGTGGCGCTGGCGCTGGCTGGCGGCCAGCCGGCAGGCGGCTACGTTGCGCTGTGCCTAGCAGTCAAGAGTGAGTGCAGCGTTTCCCTCTCCCCTGGGCAGAGGCCATGGCCTGGGTTGGTTGCCTGCCCCGCACTCGCCGCTCCTGCCTTGGTGCAGCGCATGCTTTGCTGTGGAGAGGTGGTTGCGCGTAACAGCGTGTGGGCGCGCCGGGAGCAGTGCCGGGAGCAGTGCCTGCTGGGAAGCTGGGGGAGCGTGCGACTGCCTGTGGCCACTCCCTTGCGCCCCCCCGCGCTCCCCAGTCTGTGTTGACATCAACACCCTCCACTCCCTCCACCCCCCTGATTTCCCCTGTTGAATACGCTTCAAACACTTCCAACTCTGCTAACTTAAGCTCCCCTGGCCCTGCCTGCTCCCTGCCCTGCCGCCTCTCTTTTTGCAGACCAGCATCGCGAGCTTCCCGAGTGGCTCGAGTACTACAAGCGCATGGGGGTGTCTCAAATTTACGCCATGGAAGACCAGCAGACGGACCCTCCCCTGGACAGCGTGCTGAAGCCTTTTGTCAAGGTAGCCGTACTGCCTTAAGTGACGCACCGCGGCCCAAAAGAGACTGATGTGTGCGGAAGGGTGCCAGGGCGGTGCTGCTTGGCTGGGTCTTCATGCGAGATGCATGGGCTGTGCACGCTGCGCTCCGCCACGGGCATGTGCTGTGCATGCTGCACTCGTGTGAGCCGCGTGCATGTGCGGTGCACGCTGCGCTCCTGTGGCGTGCATGTGTTGTGCACGCTGCGCTCTGCCACGTGCAGGTGCTGCGCACGCTCGCTCTTGTGTGCATGTGCTGTGCATGCTGTGCTCATGCCTTGCTCGCCTGCAGCAGCATCTCTGCATCTTTCCCCACTCCCCTTGATGTTCTTCACCCGCCGCTGCGCCTCCAACCATTCTGCCATTCCGCCCCCAACCTGTCCCCGCAGGCCGGCCTAGTCACGCATGTCAAGATGCCCCTCCCGGCGGCAGCACAGGCGGACCTGCTCAACACAACGTGCCGCGAGTATTTCATCAATCACAAGCAGCTGCACGCCTATGCATACTGCTTGCGGGACTTTGGCGCACGCCACCAGGTAGGTCCCCACTAGGGCACATATCCCCCAGCCTATGACGCTGTCAATCCAAAGCAAATGCAAGCTCGTGCTGGCTGGCAAGCAGGTGCGGTGCCAAGGACTGCGTGTTGCTCCACGATCCCTCCCAATTTGCAACGGCTCCATTCGCTTGTTTGCTTGCTGCTGCCGCCTGCACACGCCCTTTTGTTTGCCTCCTTCTCAATACTTCTGACTCCGACGCATCAATGGCATCTTCAGCACAACTGGAACAGCGGGAACACACATGTTGTTGTTTATTCTTGTGTGCAGTGGATGGGGTTCATTGACCCAGATGTATACCTGGCCATCACAGACTGCTTGTTTCCATGATCCTTTCCACGTGGAACGGCTCCGCTCGCTTGCTGCCAAGCACCTGCATGTGCCCCATTGTGCTGCCCTCTCCCGTCATTCCGGCCTCCAAAGCTTGCGTCTTCAGTACAGTTATAACGCTGGACACACTCTTTGTTGTTGTGTGCAGTGGATGGGGTTCATCGACCCAGATGAGTATTTGGCCATCACAGACGGTACCCCCACCCTGCCAGCCCTTCTGAAAGACTATGAAGCCTTCGGGGGCCTGGGCTTCAACTGGCGCATGTTTGGATCCAGTGAGTGCGCAGCTGCTTCAAACTGCCCAGCCTCAGACATTTGTGATTGCCAGCCTCAGATGGTATTTAAATCATGCAGGAGTGCGTGGTGCTGGTGGGGGCAGCAGTGCTTGTCTTGTTGGGTGGCTGCCGGATTGGAGCCCAGGCTGTGGGGCTGCCCTGGGGGGACGTCTGGCTGGGTTGCGTCCGTCTGGGTGGCTGGCTGGCTGGTTGAAGGGTGTGCTGGGTGGCTGAGGGGTGTGCTGGCTGGTTGGCTGGCTGTCTGGATGTCTGGTTGACTGGCTGGCTGGCTGGCTGGTTGGTTAACTTGCTGGCTGCTTAGGCGCAGTGCTTTGCAGGCCGATGAAAAACTGTGCGCCCCCCGACCCGACCGCTTACACCAAGCAAACCGCTTCCTGACCTGCGCAGGCGGCCACCTCACGCGTCAGAACAACACGCTGCTCAGCTACACCCAGTGCAACTCCCAGGATGTGAGCAAGCCTGCCGCTGATCTACTCGCTCCTGCCCGGCCTGCGATGCTTGCCTTTCAGCACACGCAGCACTGCCCGGCCTGCGATGCTTGCCTTTCAGCACACGCAGCCTCCCAGCATTGCCCATGTGATGCTTGCTGCCCAGCACACGCACCATCCCAGCATTGCACGGCGTGGGATGCTTGCTGCCCAGCACACGCACCATCCCAGCATTGCACGGCTTGCGATGCTTGCCTTTCAGCACACACAGCACTGCCCGGCGTGCGATGCTTGCCTCCCAGCACACGCAGCCCGGCTTGCATTGCTTGCCTCCCAGCACTGCACGGCTTGCAAGTCTTGCCTTGCTGCACACACTGCAGCGCATGCATGCACACACCTGCCTCATGCACACACCTGCTCACGACGACGCAGCGCGCCGGCAGACATTGCCGCTGCCTCTGGTTGCGCCTGGGGCTTGCGCTGCCTGGCTGCCTGGCGAGCTGCGTCTCCCCCGTGGCTGCACTGCTTGCACTTGCTGCCTCTGTCTCAAAGCACGCACCGCATCCTTACCGCCCGTCCACGTCTCCCCTTCTCACAGAACCTGGAGAACACGCACTTAAAGGTGTTTGCAAACATGGCTTACGTCGCCCGCATGGGAGGCCCGCATGATGCCATCTACGCGCCTGGCTACTACACAGGTGCGCACCTGTGGGGGGGGGTGGGGGCGGGTGGTCTCGCACTGGCACTCCTTCCTCTTCGCGCCGCCCGCCCACCACCTCTGCACCCCAGCCCTGTCTGTTGCAAGCTGCTGGAGTGGTTTTGTGAGTTAGCTGAAACGGGGCCTGCAGTGGGCGCTCCGCCCAGCCTGCATTTCCTGGAACTGCTTGCCAGCGGCCGATGACACCATCATGCTGTGCACGCTCCCCAACCTTGGCAAACCCCTACGACCCCTACGACTCAACCTTTCCAATTCCGCGGCAAGGCCTGCCGACCTATTGCTCCCCTGCCATCCCTCTGCCATCCCTCTGCCATCCCTCGACCTACACCCCCCCTGCCTTCCCTCAACCTACCACTCCCCTGCCATCCCTCTGCCATCCCTCTGCCATACCTCGACCTACCACTCCCCTGCCATCTCTCTGCAGTCACCCCTGGCCGGCGGCGAGTGGATGGGCCCATCAGCGCCACCCCAGACTTCACACGTGCAGCACTGAACCACTACATTCTGCGGTCCAAGGAAGAATTCGAGGAGAAGATGAAGCGGGGCAGCGCAATGAGCCAGCCCAAGACGTGGGATTACTGGAATGCGGCGGAGAAAGCGTGAGTGGGCGCTGCCGCTGCCCCTGCCATCCCTGCCTTGCCGCCTTGGTGCAACTGCCGCGGCGCTGGCCACGCTCTGCTGCTGCCCCTGCTGTTGCTGTTGGCATCAAGGAGGAGAGGTGGAGACGGTGCTGTGCCAAAAGTGCCACCGCTGTTCGTGCCGCCGGGGTGCAGTTGACGGACTGTTATTACATGTTCTGAAAGTGATTGCCATGCGCTTTGCCCTCACTTGGTCCCTCACTTGGTCCCTCATGCCTCACGCAAGTGCGCTGCTTCCCTCTGCCCACAAAGACGAGTGGCGCTGTCACAGGGCCTGTGGTTTACCTTTCCTGGTGCCACCTGGCCCCTGCTCCCTGCAGGGTGGTGTCCGAGTGTGATTCGGGTGTGAAGGCCTGGGAGCGACTTTTCAATCGGGGGAAGCCGGCAGCAGGTGGGGCAGCACGAGGTGGCGCAGCGGGTGAGGCAGCAGGTGGGGCGGCAGGCAGAGCGGCAGCAAAGGGAAAGCCTGCCAAGCAACCGCGCCAGAGAGGGCCGCAGTGATCTGCTGCATTGCCCCAACCTAACCATACTGTTGTATCTTCCTCCTTTCGTGTTCTTTGTTCTATTCCTATCTTGTCGTGTATCTTCTGTCTTGCTTGGCTTGCCCCGCCAGTGGATGTTCACTTTAGCGGACCTCTGCACCTGTATTTCCCCTCAGACTGAGCTGACGTGCCCGCATTAGTGCAACATTGAATCCATCAGCAGGGTGTAGGGTTTCTTACAAGCCCAAGGTGTAGCTCCCTGCAAGCAAGGGCGGGGCGGGCAGCACTGCTGAGCAGGGCAGGCAAACGTGCAGCTTGCGCAATACCAATGTGAAATCCGGGGGGGGGGGGGGGGGGAGTTCCCCAACAATATGTGTTTGATTCAGACGAGCCTTGGCATTGCCCACACACAGTATTGTGACTGTGGGCAATATGAGCCAGCCATGGGCGGCCCGGCCTCGTGAGCATTATGTAACCGCCAGCAGGGCACCTTTTGGACTTGTGGAACGCGCGCGCCCATTCTGGTGCTTTGCACGTGTTTGTGAGCACATTGCAAGCTTACCCCGCCTTCGCACGAGGGGTGGCGCACCGCTTTTGTGGTCGGGAAAGCGGCCACCAAGTCGCAGCTGTCGCGCTTCCACATTATTGATCACAAGGCGTTCATAGGCCCATCAATCATGCCGGCGCCCGAGCCGCCCGGAGGGCTTTCCCGAGCGGCTTCAAAAGCCGCAGCTAAAGAGGACGAAGAAGCCGACTACACTGCTCCTCACGCCGACGCCGAAGCCGAGGTGGCGGTGCTGCAGCTGACAGCGGGCAAGGATGCTGGAGAGGGCGGGCCAGCCACCGCCGCCACGGGCGGCAAGGGGGCACCGGAGCACGAGCACACGGTCCTGCCGGAGGAGGGAGAGAAGGCAGAAGCAGACCCCAAGCCCGTTCCCTACCTCTCTCTCTTCAGGTGGGTGCTGGCTGCTGAGGTGATGGGCGCTGCGGTGGCGGGTGCAGCTCCTGGCCCACCTGCTGTGCCTGCGCACGACCAGCCGGCTGCCGCCTGCTGCCACGCAGCGCCCCGCCGGTTGGGCGAGGTCCTTTCAGGCGAGGTCAACCTCAGTGGCACCATCTGCTAGCTGAGCTGTGTCAGCACCAACTATGTAACTGCCGTTTGCCACGCCGGTGTCCTGTGCCGCAGGTATGCGGACCGAGTGGACTACATGTGCATGGCGCTGGGGTTTGCGGGCGCGGCAGCCACCGGCGCGGCCATGCCGCTTTTTGCGGTACTCTTTGGTGACCTGTGAGTTATGCTGATGGGTGCTGGGCATCTGGTGGTGACCTGTGGGGCATGCTGATGGGTGCTGGCTGGTGGTGATCACTTGTGTTGCCTTTTAATGGGTGCTGGGCTGGTGGCGACACGCCTACCCGGCATGATGACCGGCATTCACACGAGCAGCTGCTGTTTGTATCTGGCTGGCAGGTTTTGTTGTGCGTGGTCCCTGCAGCTCTCAAAGTGTGTGTGCACCAGGGAGCAGCCCTCTGTGTTTTGCGTGCTGGCTTGGAGCACCCATGTGTGTGTGGGCGGCTGATGGGAAGCTGGCTGCCTGGGCAGGGACTCCCTTGGGATCTGTGGCGCCACAGCATGACTTGCTGACATCCTTGCGAGGTATCTGGCGGAGGCAGGATCACCCTGATCCACCCCAGCCAGCCCCCCGCGATGGACAGCTGGTGCCAGGGGTGGATCTGGGTGGATTAGGGTGGATCCATCTAGATCTAGATCGATCTATTACACTCTCGCCGCTGTCCCTGCTGCTCTGTTCTCTGTATGCCTCTCGGCTTCTGCTCTTCATGAACCACCGCCTCTCTTCGTCCACACCTGCAGCATCAACGCGTTTGGCCAGAACCTCGCCGACGTTGAAAAGATGATACCAGAGGTCAACAAGTATGCCTTGTAAGTTTGAGGCCACAAGGAGCAGAGGCAGACGTGTGAGCTGTAGAATTGACCTTGCATGGCAGGCCGTGCTGGCTCGTGTAGTCGCTGGCATCGATGCGCGCCTGTTGGCGTGGGGCAGCAAGCGGCGTGCTTGCTCCCGCTGAAGCGGGTGGGGGCCAGGCGGGCAACCCGCGTGTGGTGCCCCGCTGCAGGCGCCATTTCATAAAGTCTGCTCCATCCAAGGCTTCCATCTGCAGCCGGCTTAGATTGTTGGCCGGTACCGGCCCGTAAAGGGTGGTGTGTGGTTGCCTTCCACTGCCTGCCAGCCTGCCTGCCAGCCCACCCCCAGCGTCACGCCCCCCCGCCGCTGTACCGCAGGTACTTTGTGTACCTCGGCCTCGGCTCCTTTGTGGCAGCCTACTGCCAGGTTGCATTCTGGACTCTCACAGGTGAGCGGTGTGCACATTTTTGCTAGAGCTGTTGCGGAGGATTTGCGGGTATTTCCGAGCTGGACGGCGGGGAAGTGACAGGCGTGGTGGGACCGGCATCCTTCGCAGGCCTCACAAGCGCATGCAGTGCCGCAGTTGCAATGTCACACACCAGTGCATGCGTGGTTTGTGATGTGCTGCAGGCGTGCGGCAGGTGAACCACATGCGGCACCAGTACCTGGCTGCGGTGCTGCGGCAGGATGTGGGATACTTTGACACGACAGCCACCAGCGGTGAGCGCCAAAAAGCCCAGCCTGCAGGCGTACAGTTCATGCATGCATGGGGGGCGGTTGGCGGTGCCGACAGGGATGGCAGCGGTGCTGACAGTAACGGCGGTATTGCCGTCAGGGTAACAGTGGCGGCAGGTTGGGAGCAGTGCTGATAGCGAGGGGAAGCAATGGATTGGTGCGGCAGCATCTCGGGCGCACAATGTGCAGCAGGCATGCCCGCCCAGCACTGGAGAGACCTTGGGCTGCCTCTGCAACCACGCCCGCCAGCGAAGGCGCGTCCCAGCCTGCTGCGCCGCGTCAAACTTCCAGCCCGCCCCCTGTGTGCCGCCCCTCCTGCTGCACCTGCTGTGCCTGCAGGCCGCCTGCTGCAGGGCCTCAACGAGGACTGCCAGACCATCCAGCAGTCAATCGGGGAGAAGGTCGGTATGACCATCTTCAACCTGACAACCGCAGTGGTGGGCATCATTGTTGGTGAGTGGGCGCCAGCTGGCAGGCGCCAGCTGGCGGGCGGTCTTTACGAGGCGCGCTAGAGAAGAGTGCCGGCAGCTGGTCTCACGATTGTACTGCCCAAGGCGTGCCAAGGTCGCAGCAGCTGGTTGCCACGACGGGGGGCCATCTGGGGTGGCCCCAAGGTGCCTGCATGTGGTTGCCCTGCTGGCAGGCAGACGCCGTGCTGGCAGATGCCCTATTAAGGAGAGCCAGCCCAGCCCGGCTTTCCTCAGGCCAGGCCGGCTCACACAATGCTTGATGCTCGCCAACAATATCTGCAGTCATGTGCAAACTCGGCCTGGCGCGCCTCCCGCTGCGCTTGCCTTCCCCACCTTCCATTCACAGCTCACAACAATGAAGTTTCCCTTCTCCGTCCCACGCGTCCTGCTGGCTCCGTGGACCCTCAATGTAATTGTTTGATTGATTGGCTCATTGGTTGTGTCTTCTCTTTCCTGTCCCCCACCCCCTTCCGCAGCCTTCACCCGTGGCTGGGACATGACCCTTGTCATGCTGGCAATCACCCCTTTCCTGGCCACCATGGGCTTTGCTATCTCCATGTTCATGAGCAGAAACACGACGAAAATGAACAAGGCGTACGCAGGTGGGTGCCCGGCCGCATTGCTGATTGACATTCCATAGACGGTGGGGGGAGCGTGTGCCAGTTTGGCTCAAGTTGGCATAGACGCATGCAAAATATTAACCTGGAGGGTGGCCCGTTAAACGGTGACATGTGCATTGGTACTGGGTGCATTGGTACTGGGTGGTACTGCAAAGTAGTACTGCAAGCACAAGCCTCGGCTCCCCTTCCGCCCGTGATGCTTTACCATGCTGTTTTGCCTTGCTTCCCTGCCCCCTGCAGACGCCAACTCCATCGCGCAGCAGGCGCTGGGCAACATCCGCACAGTGTACGCCTTCAACGGCGAGCAGCGCACGCTGGACGCCTTCTCGGCTGCGCTGGACGCACCCGTGAAGGTGACAAATGGGGGGCCAGGCAGCACCTGTGCGCCTGTGTCGAGTGAATGTGTGGGGCAAGCTACCGACAGCGCGCGCTGCACCTGCATGTATACCATCTTTGGCCGTGCATTGCGCAATGATCCGTGGTGTGCGCATGTGCTGAGGATGTTTGGGGCAAGCTGCTGACAGTGCACGTTGCAGCTGCATATCATCTTTGGTGGTGCATTGCGCACTGACCCGTTGTTGTCACCCACACACCTCCCCTCGCCCCCTACACGCTGCCCCTGCCCCTCCCTCCTGCCACGTGCCCCTCCCTCTTGCAGACGGGCATCCGCCAGGGCGGCCTGGGCGGCCTGGTCGTGGGCATCACCAACTGCGTGGCCTTCTTTGCCTACGCCCTGGCCCTCTGGTATGGCAGCACCCGCGTCAAGGCAGGTGGGCTGACACGCTCACAAATCACACAATGCACCAGCTGCGTGGCCTTTTGTGCATGCGTGCGGGCCCTCTGGTACTGCAGCACCTGCGTTTTGATGCAGATGGGGGGTACAAGTGTGACCTTGGATCACATAGTTTTGTAGTTGCCCCGTTGCCCAAAGGAGCGTCTTTACTCTGACCTCCTGCAATGACCATGTGATTGGCGACAGTGGGTCGTTGTGGCACGAGTGTCTGAATGCTTGCTTGCGTGCAGGCGCCTACACTGGAGGGGATGTGATCAACGTGCTGTTCTCCGCTCTCATCGGAGGCTTTGCGCTGGGACAGGCTGCGCCCAACCTGCAGTACTTTGCGCAGGTACGCGTGGGCACATGCTTAGGTGCATGCTTAGGAGCAGGCTTGGGCTGTATCGCTGACTGCTGGGCATGCCGTGGACCCACGCTTTTGAAAGGGTGTGAGCGAGCCCACGCTGCGTCACGCATCTGATGCTCTGCCGATTGAGCTTACGCACAGTACAGGATTGCCAGAGGCTACCCCTGCTACTGCACTCTTCACTTTTCATCCGGTGCTTTTACCCCTGCTAGAGCACTGTTCACATGTGATGCTGGTGCTTTCATTCTTTCGCAGGGCAAGGCTGCTGGCGCACGCATCTTTGACGTTCTGAAGCGCAAGCCTGAAATCGATTTGGACGGGGAGGGTAAGGCCAGCGGCATAGCGTTGCCTTGCACAGCGTGCATGCCGTGCAATCCGTGTGCTGCACAAACCGCGTTTTCCCTGCGTCTTGCTCCCCTTGCGGCATCACGCGCGCGAGTGTGCTCCTCTTGCTGGTACTGCGACCCTCTGCGTCCACCTCCTCCCCTGCATGTTGCTCACCCCCGCGCCTGTGCCTGCCCTACTGTCATGCACTGCGTGGCTGCCCGCAGGTGAGGTGTTGAAGCAGGTGGAGGGCAACATTGACTTCCGGAACGTCACCTTTGCCTACCCCTCCCGCCCCGGTGAGCTCCCTGACCTGGCAAGCTAGCAGTGCTGCTCACTTGCGGGTCACGCAGGGAGGGGATGCCCTGCTACCTGTTATGTGCCGCGGTGGTGGTGGTGCCGGGGGCAGATCCTGTTTTTAGACATGCCCCCCATGTTACAGTCTCGGTGACAGCGTGACGTGAAGCTGAAGCCCCGTGCTGTATGCTTCTGCTCGCTCCACACTGCAACGCTTTCTTGATTTATTCAACCGTCCCCAGATTCTCCTCCATCCCACCCACCCCTGCAGACGTCCGAGTTCCACACCTTCAGCCTCACCGTCATTGCACACTAAAACACTGTCCTCCCGGACTGCTTTGTGGTTTCCTCATCTGGTTCTCCCGCACCCCACACACCCCTGCAGACGTCAATGTGTTCAGCGACTGCAGCCTCACCGTCATTCCACCCTAGAGTACTGTCTTCCTTTACTGCTTTCTTGCTTCCTCTTCCTTCCACCTGGTTCACCTCCACCCCACCCACCCCTGCAGACGTCAATGTGTTCACCGACTTCAGCCTCACCGTGCGCGCCGGACAGCTGGTGGCGCTGGTGGGCGAGAGCGGCAGCGGGAAGAGCACCGTGGTCAGCCTCATCGGTACGTGCGCTGCGCTGCGCTGCGCTGCGCTGCGCTGGGCTGGGCTGGGCTGGGCTGGGCTCGTCATGCTGGGCTGGGCCGTGGTGTGATGGGATGTGGTTGACGTCAGCGGTGCGTGGGTGGGCATGCTGGGCTGTGCTGTAGTGCGCAGGGCAGCGGCAGGAGCAGGAGCTCCGTGAATGGCCTCATCGTCACGATTGCTGCAAGTTGCTGGGCTGGCCCATGCTGAGCTTTGGTTTGCAGTGCAACAGCAGCAGCAGCAGCAGCGACAACAACCACCGTGGTTGGCCTCAATGGTGTGCTCTCTGCGCTCTCTGCGCTATGCTGTGCTGTGCTGTGCTATTTCTGGGGTGCGCCACCCCATGCTGTGCTGGGCTATGCCACGCTGTGCTGTGCAGCACGCTGTGCCACTTGCATCATCTGTGCCTCATTGTTGAGCCGGTTTTGCCTGCTGTCGATTCATTGCTCGCAGAGCGTTACTACGACCCACTGTCTGGCGAGATTTGCATCGATGGGGTGGACATCCGGCGCCTGCAGGTGTGCCCAATCAATTACATTTCAAGTCCAGGGGGAGCCTGCAAAGGTCTAATGGGACATGGGTGGGGGGTGAGTGTATCGGAATGTATTTTGTAGCAAAAAAAAAAATGAAGCGTGCGATGCGGGCACTGGCAGGCTGCGCCAGCCAGGCCGTGGGTGTGGAGATGGAGGGTATGAAGGGGTCTGGCTCTCCTGGCGCCACACAGCAGGCTGCTGTGTACCGCTCGGCCACCCCGTTTCAGCCAGGCCTGAGCTGTGCAGGCGTGGCTTGTCTGGAAAGTCTTGAGACGGTGCAGCAACTTTTGTCGCACAACATGTCCCCTGCCTGTGCAAGGCATGTGAGGTTGAGCTGTGCCTGTAACCCTGCCGCTGCCCCAGCCGTGCTCCGGTGTACTTCACCCGCTGACCGCTCCGCACCACTTCCCATGCTGTGCCTGCTGTGCTCTGCAGCTGCACTTCCTGCGCAGCCAGCTGGGCCTGGTGAGCCAGGAGCCCACGCTGTTTGCCACCACCATTGCTGAGAACATCCGCTACGGCAAGCCAGGTGAGGGGTGCAGAAGAGCGAGAGTCGGGAGGGCGAGGAAGGGGCAGGGCTGTGCGCTGTGTTTGCCGCCACCGGTGTTGAGAACATCCGCTGCGGCAAGCCAGGCGAAGATTATATTGAGATTGAGTTGTGGACGTGGGAGTTGGGAGAGCCTCTGGTGGGGCAGGCGTGCGGACTGTGCTTGCCAGCACATGCGCAGAACAGGTGTGGTGCAACCGTCCAGGTGAGGCACATACAAGTGCTTGCAAGCCGTGCTGGGGAGCAGGCTGGAAGCCACGCATTTGTAGCGGGCAGAGAGGGATGGCTTCATGAAAGGGACATGAAGTTCACAGTGGGGTGTGGGGCAGGGCTGCCGTGCGCATGCGGCCCAACACCTGTCTTGCATCTGTCTTGCATCCGTCTTGCCTCCACATCTGCATCTGGTAGCCAGCGGAGGGGGGGCCTGCGTGGGGGGCCACACCTCTGCAGGGCTTCTTTCCTCAACCCACGCCTAAGGGCGCATTATGCCTTCTATTATAGTCTGCAAAACTAATACAGTACACGGCCCACAAGTTAGGGAAAGTGAAGGACATACATCTGAAAATATCAACACTTGCCCCACACATGTGCAGGGTGCACCCTGGAGGAGATTGTAGAGGCAGCCAAGTCGAGCAACGCCCACAACTTCATCATGACCCTGCCCAAGGGGTGCGCAGCTTTGGGGGCTAACAGGAGCTGTTGCTGTCGTGGGCAGGTCCGGCCTGGGCTGCCCCAGGCTGCTTCGGGCAAGGGTTGGGTCAGCAGGCGCCCGGCTGGCTGTGCACAAAAGCGTGCCGCCGAGAAGCACTGTGGAGGCAGCGCCTTGCGAATGGGAGGTGTGTCACTGCGCTCTGCCCCCCCCCCCCTCCCGTTCCCTTCCCGCATTGGCGTTTGCAGCTACGACACGCACGTGGGCGAGAAGGGCGTGCAGATGAGCGGGGGGCAGAAGCAGCGCATCGCCATTGCGCGAGCCATCCTCAAGAACCCAAAGGTGCGCCCAGCCGCTTTTCACCGCCTAACCCGCTCTTGGTGATTTGGTGCAGCCCCGCCCTCTCCCTTTGCCTGCTCTGGTGCAGGCATCGGGGCCGGCCCCTCACCAGGAGGCCCTGGGAGAGCAGCGGGCACGGGAAGCAGCTGCATGCCCAGGCTCTCTCTCTCTCTCTCTCTCTCTCTCTCTCTCTCACAGTGCATGCGGAAACCCGGCAGGTGTTGACAATGGGCCAAAGCACAATATTTTTACCAAAACGGATGTGTTTGTTCTTGGAGTTCGGAAAAAGAGAAATAAAGACCTCCAGTGAGAAGCAGACCTGCCTTCTCGGCGAGCGCTATGTAACCGCCAGACCCTTGTTGAGCGATGCTGCCCGGCACACTCCACTCCAGCCACTGCCCCCGCCTGTGGTGCAGATCCTGCTGCCAAATGAGGCCACGTCAGTACCCCTCCCGTACCCTGCCGGCAAACTGAAACTGCCTTTCATTCGCCTGCCACTAACCCCACCTGAGATGTGCCTGTTCCCCACGCTCCACTGCCCCACCTGTGGCGCAAATCCCGCTGCCGGGTGACGCCACTTCAGCACCCCTCCCGCTCCCTTCCTATCTGGAATTGCCCTTTCCCCACGCTCCACTGCCCCGCCTGTGCTGCAGATCCTGCTGCTGGACGAGGCCACGTCAGCGCTCGACTCTGAGAGCGAGCGGGTGGTGCAGGATGCGCTGGATGGCCTGATGAAGGGGCGCACAACCGTGGTGGTGGCGCACCGCCTGTCCACCGTCATTGATGCCGACAAGATTGCGGGTAGGACTGGGCATGCGTTTGGCTGCTGTGCAGCGTGGGTTAGTGACAGGTGGCTGTATTGAAGGGTTGGACAGAGCCGGTTGGCTTGCGTTATGCTGCTGTGCAGCGTTGCTTAGTGACGGGTGCGCGTGGTGAGGGAGAGGACACCGCTTGGAGGCACCGCCCTTGATGCTGACAGGGTGGGTTGTGTGTTCGCTGCGTATGTTGCCTGGTGTTGTGTGATGGTATGGTGGTGTGCAGCTTCTACGCTGGGACCACGCGGGCAGCACTTCGGGGGTTGCGGCTGCCAGGTGCAGATCACGTGTTATTGTTCGGAGAGGGGTGCAGCAATGTTGTGCCCGCTTGCCTGTCTGCTGATCTGGACATTGTGCAGCTGCCCTGGCCGGTGGGCACAACATTTGCTTCCAGGCCGCGGCTTGCTGCGCATGCACACGCGGCACCGTCACACTGCCCGACCGCTGCCCACCCGCTCCGCCCCCTCTTTCTGTGTCGCGAGTTTCTTTGCAGATAAACAGACTGTAAGCCCGAACAAGTAAGTAGATACAACTTTCTTACAGACTGTAAGCCCGAAAAAGTAAGTACAAGTTTCTTTTCCCGCCTGCAGTGGTGAAGCGTGGGCGCATCGTGGAGCAGGGCACTCACGAGGAGCTGATGTCGCTTGGTCAGGCATACTTCACTCTTGTGGACATGCAGCAGACCCAGGCCGCTATGTCGGATGATGACGTTTCGGAGGGGGAGGAGGGGGATCTGTATGGCAAGGGCCAGCTGGCGTTGCCCCGCCTGAGCCATGCCCCGCTGGAGACGGTGGTTGAGGTGAGGAGGGCCGCCGGACGAGTGTGCTGGATGCATGTTTATGGTGTGGAGGTGCGGGCGCATACAAGGGACAGCTGGCGATGCCCCGCCTGAGCCATGCCCCGCTGGACACGGTGGTTGAGGTGAGGAGGGCCGCCGGACGAGTGTGCTGGATGCATGGGTGTGGGGTGGGGGTGCGGGCGCTTACAAGGGACAGCTGGCGATGCCCCGCCTGAGCCATGCCCCTTTGGAGACAGCGAGTAAAGTGAGATAGGCTGGGCGCTGGTGTGGATGA
The DNA here is from genome assembly GCA_002896455.3 of Chlorella sp. ArM0029B. Classification (NCBI taxonomy): domain Eukaryota; kingdom Viridiplantae; phylum Chlorophyta; class Trebouxiophyceae; order Chlorellales; family Chlorellaceae; genus Chlorella; species Chlorella sp. ArM0029B. The sequence goes on from JTEE01000026.1 coordinate 1,970,249, forward strand.
TGAGCGTGGGCTGGGGCCAGATATTGGATAGGCAAGGGCAGGGTTCAGAAGCGGAGACAGTGGTTGGAGTGGCGTGGTTGAAGAAGAGGCTTGGGTGGGTGCAGAGGGAAGATGCAGAGGCGTCTGGGTGTGATGAAGAGATGAGCGCTGCAAGGTGGCAGTGGGGGAGGTGAGGCTTGCGGCAGGCGCTGGCTTGGTGGCTGGTGACGCTTGCTTTGCTTCATGTCACTGCATTGGCCTGCCCCCAAGGACAGCTTTGCCGAGAGTGGGATACCTGGGCCGCGCCCTTCGTTTGTCGTGCCACTGCGCTACATGCCTGCACGCACGCTCATACAACACGGGGGGTCCCAAGCCCACCAACGCCTGGTCCCTGCCCGCACACAGGACTGCCCAGGCGCACCTGGCAGCGGCAACGCCCCCACACCAGACCCCCACTTTCTGACTTCCAGCCCTGCCTGCGCCTGACCCCTGCCTGCACACAGGACTCCCCAGCGCCCCTGGCAGCGGTGACGTCCGCCCCCCCCACCCCACGCACCCCCCGGGGGCGCAAGGCCTCGCTGGAGCTGGCGGAACGGCAGGTGTCGCTGCGTGAGGAGTATGGCGTGCTCAGGAAGTCAGGTGAGGGTGCCAGTGCTGCACATGCTGCCTCGGTCTGCTGTAAGGCGGGCGGGGGTACCGGTGCCGCACAGGCTGCCTCGGTATGCTGAAGGCGGGTGGGGGTGCCAGTGCCTTTCATGCTGCCCGCACAGGCTGCCTGGGTATGCTGAAGAAGCGGGTGAGGGTGCCAGAGCCGTACATGCTGCCTCTGTATGCTGCAAGGCGGGTGGGGGTGCCAGTGCCTGTCTTGACCAGCTGCTGCCATGGGCCGGGCTGGCGCCTGCCCCGTGGAACTTGCTTGTGCAACTGTATGGAGGGAAGCAGGTCGTGGCAAGTCAGCCCTCTGCTGGTTTGGGCATGCCAATCAACAACCTGGCCTGCCTGTCTGTCTGCCTGCCTGCCTGCCTGCCTGCAGCTGATGGGATGGGCGAGGCGTTTGCACGTGGGCTGCCCGGCCCGGAGGCATCTGCTGGAGCCCGTGCCGTGATGCCTGGCGTTGGAATGCAGGCAAGTGTTGCGTCAAGAGTGCAGCGCCTGTGGCGGTGACCCTGTGAGGCACAAATGTTTGGCTGCCTCTGTGCTTCCTTGCCTGCCTTGATGGCCTCCACCGTTTGGCGCTGGCACCCGCCGCGCCCCCGTAGCATTCCCGCCCTCCCGCCTGCCTACGCACACAGAACGCACACCGATGGGGCACACCGATGGGGAGGGGCGAGGGGGAACTTGGGCGCCCCACGCACAGGGTGGCGCCTCTTTGTGCCCCCCACGCCCCCACATACTCAGCATGCGCCCTTCTCACATCCTGTCCCTCGCTACGCCTTCCTCCTCATCCCCCTTCCCGCCCGTGTGCAGCGCAGCGTGAGCGGATTCCGCCGCTTTGTCAGCTTCCGCCGCAAGAACGGCAAGAAGGGGGCTGGCGAGGAGGTCGACCACCGCAAGTCGACGGACGAAGAGGCTCACAAGAAGGTTGGTGGGGTGGCCTGGTGTTGTGTGGGTGCAATGTGCAATGTGTGGCCTGGTGGTTGTGTGGGTGCAATGTGCAAGGTGGGTGGCCTGGTGGTTGTGTGGGCGTAATGTGCAAAGTGGGTGGCCTGGTGGTTGTGTGGGCGTAATGTGCAAGGTCGGTGGCTGGTATTGTGTGCGCGTGTGTGTGTGTATGCCAGCGCTGCGGCGTTCGCGTGTGCGCACTGCAGATGCGTTGGGTAGAAGTTGGAGAGGCACCATGGCACATGCCATGATGATGCCTTGAAGAAAGTGGGTGGCCTTGATGCAACACACTACACTTCTTTCGATCAATGGCCTTGGTTCAAAGTCGCGTTTGGCAGCCTGACCGGCATTTAGGGTCAGTCTTGGGGAAGGTGTGCCGGCGTGGTTGCTGATTAGGCGGGCTCATGGCGGCAGCGCCTGTTGCCGACCCGGTGCCGGGCATGAACGACTGTGCTGCTGTGCCTGCCCAACCAACAGCCTGGGTTCCCCGGCCGTGCACAAGTGGTTGGTGTGACCAAAGAGCCACACCCTGCTCACCTGCCTGCCTCCGCCCCCTTTGCTTGCCATGCAAAGTTCCGCCTGGAGGCGAGGGTTGGGGTGGCCAAAGAGCCACACACCCGCCTCACGTGCCCCTGCTCACCCGCCTGCCCCCCGCCCCCTTTGCCCTTTGCTTGCCCCGCGCAGGTCCCCCTGTCCCGCCTGGCCGAGCTCAACCGCCCGGAGCTGCCCATTGCAATTTTCGGGCTGCTGGGGTCTGGGGCCCTGGGCATGATGATGCCCGCCTTTGCCATCGCCCTCTCCTCAATCATTAATGTCTTCTACGGCCCAGGTAGGGTGTGAGCGGGAGGGTGGGTGGGTGGGCGCCTGTCGGGCAGGTGGTGGAACACCATGCTGCTCCGCCTACCGCAGTGTGGGCCACTTGAAAGCATGCCAAGCTAAGCTGTGTCACCTACCATCAAGCAAGCCATTGGCCCGCCCGACTGCCCAGCCGGCTTGGGGGGCACTGGAAGCGCGCCCTGCTGTGCGATTTCGACCCAACAAC
>JTEE01000026.1:1973681-1985425 GCA_002896455.3 Chlorella sp. ArM0029B
GTGTGTGTGTGTGTGTGTGTGTGTGTGTGTGCGTGTGCGTGCGTGCGTGTGTGCGTGTGTGCGTGTGTGTGTGTGTGCTACCGTATCCAGGTGTTGCCCAGCTCCGACCCGGCATCCGCTGGCTCAATTCTCACATGCAAGCCTGCCTTCTTACCTAGTTGAATTCCAACTTCAGCTCCAAATGCATAGGCCTCTGTTCACCTAGCTTCTCTTACAAATTGCCACGTGCCTCCCCACTCTGCAGTCCCACTCCTTCTTCTCCACGGTCCAGAATGGACCTTGTGTTTTCACCCAGCTGCTGTCTACACTCGTCTTACCAACATTTTCACATTTGACCCTGCCTGCAGTCCTACTCCTTCAACTTTATGGGCCAGAAGATGGCCCAGCGCGTGCGCGTACTGATGCTCAAGGCGCTGCTGCGGCAGGTGCGCTGCTGGTGGGGCGCACGGAAACGGGGTGTTCCATGCATTTCGCCATTTACCAGGACCGAAGATGTGTGAAACCTCCGGCCTTGAGCAAACTTGGAACCCTGTCCCTGGTGTGGTGCATGCGGCAGACTGCAGCCAAACAGACCGCTTTCGGCTTGTGGGGCTGGGCAAGTACCGTTTCGCGCTGCAAACCTTGCCTTCGTTCTTTGTCTCTGCGCCTGCTGCCTGGTCTTGTGCCCTAGTGGTTGTTGTGGGCTCCACTTCCTTTACCCATGGTGTTCCACCTGTCATCTGCAGGAGTGCAACAGCAGAGCAGCATGCTGCCTGCCCAACCCACTTGTTCTCGACTTGCTATCCTCCCGTCATCTGTTTGCAGGTGGTGGGGTGGTATGACGACGACCGCAACAACAGCGGCGTGCTCATCTCGGCAACCCTCACCGCAATCCAACCACCGGTATCTTTGATCTTGTCCCCCACCCCTCTCCCTTCACCTGTCTGTCTGCAGGAGGTTGGGTGGTATGACGAGGACCGCAACAACAGCGGCGTGCTCACTTCCAAGCTGTCCAGCGATGCCCTGGCGGTCAAGGGCCAGTTTGGAGACACCATGGGACTGCTGACACAGGTATGGCTGACGTGCTGTGCGCTGTGCTGTGCTGAGCTGTGCCGGCGACGACGGGGTAGTTTAGGGACAACATGGGGCTGCTGACACAGGTGTGGAAGGGCACGCTGTGTGCTGTGCGCTGCTGGGCTGCATGCTGGGCCGGGCTGCACGCTGCTGTGCTGCGTGCTGTGCTACACGCTGCTGTGCTCCGCTGCTGTGCTGTGCGCTGTGCTACGCGCTGTGCGCACTGCCCTCTCTGACCTGCCTGCCCCCCTCCCCGCCTGGCCCCCACCTCCGCAGAACATTGTGACCTTCGTGGGCGGCCTGACGGTCGCGTTCATTGCCGGGTGGAAGATGAGCCTGGTGGTGCTGGCCTGCATCCCACTCATCATGTTTGCGTGAGTATGACGAATGCTGAGCTGGCCTGCTGAGCTGGCTTGCCGAGCTGGCGTGCTGAGCTGGCACATGTGCTGGCCTGCATCCCACTCATCATGTTTGCATGAGTATGAGGAACGCTGCTGAGCTGGCTTGCTGAGCTGGCACATGTGGCGACGCTGGGCAGCTGCACCCCCCGCCTGCATGATTTTGGCCATGTGTGCGCAAGTGGTGCAGTGCTGCATTGGTGTGCCGGTCTGCGTTTGTGTGCCTTTGTGCTACGATGCTGCAAGTGATGCTACTTTAGTGTGTATGAACTGGCATCGCCGTAATCCAGTGTGCGTGCATGCGTACGATGCTGCACTACAGCTCATGTACCGATCGCCGGCCTGGCCAGTGCTACTGCTGGCTGCACTCGCCAAGCCAGTGCTATTGCTGGCTGCACTCGCTAGGCCAGAGCCACTGCTGGCTGCACTCGCCAGGCCTGACGTTCACCTGTCCCCGCCTGCTTTTCTACCCTGTGCAGCGCGGTGGCCCAGACCAAGATGATGATGCAGTCCGCCACCAAGGTGAGTGCGGCGGGTGCAGGCGGGGCAGGGGCAGGGCGGCAGTTGAGTTGACAGTGGTGTAAGGCCAGACAAACTGGATGTGTTAATGAGGCCGGCCATCCTGGCAGCCAACTGAGGGGGTGAGAGGGAGAGTTTTGTTCGTCGGCACCTATTGGTTGCTGACCGTGGGGCAGCTAGAACGCCCTGTGCTGTGTCCATGTATTCAACACCAGAAACACACTTGAGCTGGGCACACGTGACCCGCACTCGGCCGGCATCACTCACACCGCCACATCCCGCCCCGCGGCCCTCTGTTGTAACGCTTTCATCACGGGCTGCCCTGCCTCGGCGCTACTGCTACTTGGTGCAGGAAGACGAGACGTTTGCGCAGGCCAACCAGACAGCCCAGGAGGCGTTCACCAACATCCGCACCATTGCCGCCTTCAGCATGGAGGGGCAGGTGGGTGGGGCATGGGCGGAGTGGGGGCGGGCTGTTTGTGACCAAGAGGTGCAGAGAGTGTGCATGGGAGGGTGTGGTTGGTTGGGAGGCAGGTGGGGGGAGGGGGGGCGTGTGTGGGAGGGTGAGTGGGTGAGCGAGAAGGACCGAGTGTGCGTGCGAGTGCGGGGGTATGGGAGAGAGACAATGTGTGTGTGTATGTGAAAGCGAACGGCGAGAGAGGATGTGTGTGTGTGTGTGTGTGCCCGCTCTGTTGAGCTACATGGCTTTCACTACGCATTCTATTTGTGCGCAGGTGTCTGTGACCTGTGTGCTGACAAGTTAGGCAAGCCGACCAAGGAGGCTTGTTGCACACACGCCAGTGTGCTGACAGCTGTGTTCCCCCCACACACACGTCTGTGCACAGGTGTCCGACCTGTATGCCAACAAGCCAACCAAGGAGGCTTGTTGCACACACGCCAGTCTGCCAATGAGCTGCCTTTCCCCACAACCCTCTGCTGTGCGCAGGTGCTTCTGAGCGCTTTATACCAACAAGCTGGACAAGACGACTAAGGAAGCTGGCATATGCACACTAGTAAACGTGTCCCCCTTGCACCCACTCTGCTGTGCGCAGGTGTCTGACCTGTATGCCAACAAGCTGGACAAGCCGACCAAGGAGGCGCACCGCCGCTCCAATGTGGCAGGTGGGGGACCGCCGCATGCATGGTTGAAGGCCCGGCATGGTAGCTGACTGGTGCCTCTGACTTCATTTCCAGTCGCTTCCCTCAACACCACGCCCTGGGGCTGTAATCTTCTTCTTCTTCTTCGTACTGGCACTGTCTGCCATTGTGTATGCCACGCATGTGTGCACCCAAGCGGTCCGTCTCATGCGGGGGGCGCTTGCACACTAGGTCGGCGAGCCGCGGCTTGCTGCTGCCAGCCCCATTGCACAGCCTGTGCGTCTTCCGTCACCCCAGAATGCCTGCCTGTCCTCCTCCACCCTCTGCCCTGCGCGCCTGGTCGTTGTCTCTCCGGTGCTTCTTCCTCATTTCATATTGCCTGACGTTTCCTTCACTCTCACTCTCCGTGCAGGCCTGGACTTTTGCTTCTCCTTCTTCCTCACCCCAAAGAGCCTGCCCTCTTCCACCCTCGTCCTTTGCAGGCCTGGATGCCGGCGTTTCGTCCCCTCTTCCTCACCACAGGTTGCCTGTCATTCGCTACATGCATGTGTTCATCTCTCTGCCTTTGTGCGCAGGCCTGGGCATCGCCTTCTCCCTCTTTCTCACCTGCACTGCCTGCCTCGTGCACACACACACACCAACACACCAACACAAACCTCCCCCCTTGCAGGCCTGGGCTTTGGCTTCTCCCAGTTCGTCAATTTTGCCATCTACGCCCTGTCCTTTTGGTACGCCGGCCGGCTGGTGGCTAGCGGAGAAAACACCTTCGAGGAGGTGCTCAAGGTGAGGAGCCCAGCAACCAGTGCATGTGTACTGAAATTGTTTTTTTAAAGCTTGCTGTGGCTGGTGACTTGACGGGAGAACACCTTTGAGGAGGTGCTCAAGGTGAGGAGCCAAGCAATCGGTGCGTGTGTACTTCATTTTTTTTTAAAGCAGCTTTGCTGTGGCTGGTGGCTTGCCGGGAGGGTGCCTTTCAAGAGGTGCTCAAGGATCCAGCAAGGCAGTGTGTTTGGCTGCCCAGATCAACGGCTGGCTGGCTGGTGGGGCAGTAGGAGGATGATGCAACATGCCGTGCTCCATCCATGGCCAGGCGCGTGATACCTGAACGTCGTTGCGCCTGCCCTGCCCGCGTGCCCCGCTCTGTCCTGCAGGTCTTCTTCGCAATCTTTCTGGCAGCCATGGGCGCCGCCCAGGCACAGATGTTCTTCCCAGGTCAGCCTTGGCTGCCCTGCTGTGCCCGCTGCCCGCCAGCCAGCCTGCCTGCCTCCAGCGTGGCCCTGTGATTGACAGCGCTCGTTTTCTGTGTGCCCGGTGCCATTTGGGGCCAATGTTGCTGGCCTATATCCCAGCCTCGCTTCTCACCTGCTGCTGCTGCTGCTGCTGCTGCTGCTGTCAGAAGGAAGGGGGAAGTGCTTCTCTACTGCATCTGCTGCTGCTGTCAGAAGGAAGGGGGAAGTGCTTCTCTACTGCATCTGNGTCAGAAGGAAGGGGGAAGTGCTTCTCTACTGCATCTGCTGCTGCTGTCAGAAGGAAGGGGGAAGTGCTTCTCTACTGCATCTGCTGCTGCTGTCGGAAGGAAGGGGGCGGCGGCGCGGACACAGAGCCCAGCCAAATGTTGCTGGCCTGCCTCCAAGCCATGCCCCATTAAACTGCACATGGCGCCAAGGGCAAGGATGCACCGCCTGACCCGGCCCTGTGCCACGTGCGCTGTTGGGCCTTGCCCCTTATTACTGCAAAGGGCGGCAAGGGCAAGGATGCACAGCCTGACCCGCGCTGTGCATGCTGTGCTGCAGATGTTGCCAAGGGCAAAGCGGCCACCCAGCGCGTGTTCACCATCATTGACAGGGAGCCCAAGATCGACTCGGCCAGCCAGGTCAGTGAGTTGGGTGGTGAGACGGCTGTGGGTAGACAGTCTCCACTGGAAATTGACAGGGAGCCAAAGATTGACTCAGCCAGCCAGGTGGGTTACTGTAGTTGACTGACTGACTGATGGTGGGTTGCACGTCATGCCCAGCACACACCTGTGCTGCTCTGTGTTACTGTATTTGGGTGGTGAGGGCTAGCCCAACATTCATTCGGCCAGCCAGGTGGGATGGTTGGGTGGTGAGACAGGATGTGGGCTTTGGGTGCGGTCCAGCCTCTACCGTTACTGACAGGGGCCCACAAGTTTGGCACGGGCAGGCAGGTGTGTGGGCAGGTGGGGGGCAGGTGGGGAGGATGGAAGATCCAACCCCACGTGGTCGGCCTGCTGCCGGGTGGTGGGGTGGAGTAGTGGGTGGGTTCAGCAAACGGACCAGCGGGTGCATGTTTGGTGGCCCTCCCTTGCAGCCGTCCTTTGCTGCCTTACTACACCTGGCACCGGCAGGAGGGCCCTCTGTCACCCTGGTCTCCATCTTCTGCCTTTACTATGCCCAGCCCAGCCGTTCCTTACACCACTCGCAACCTCTCTCTCTTACATTCGTTTTGCAGGAGGGGGCGCAGCCGCTGGAGGTGCGGGGAGAGGTGGAGCTGAGGAACGTGACATTTGCCTACCCGCAGCGCATGGGTGAGCGGGCTGGCAAGCTGCTGTGCTGAGCATGCTGCTTTGCGGGTTAGTCAGTATGGAAACTGCTGGGCCGGGAGTGCTCTTTGGACATGATGTGCCTCCGGCAATCTGGCTCACTACTCAACCTAAGACGGCAACAGACAGGTCACTTTGTTCCGCAACGTAAACCACGGTGTCTGCCTATCTCAAGTGATGTGTGCCGTACACTGGACAACTAATCCGGACTTCTGTGTGGGCCCCTGCAGAGGTCAAGGTGTTCCGCAACTTCAACCTGAAGGTGGCCCCCGGCCACACGGTGGCGCTGGTGGGCGAGAGCGGCAGCGGCAAGAGCACCGTGGTGGGACTCATAGAGCGCTTCTACGACCCCCTCTCCGGCCAGGTGAACAACTGAGGAGTGCCAGTTAGCGGGTGGGACTTGGGGTAAAGAGAACTGGTAGGCAGAACTGGTGCATATAGAAATGTTGCGACCCCCTCTCTGGCCAGGTGAACAACAGGGGGGTGTTGACATCAATAAGCGGGTGGGATGCTGGGTAGAGGCACAGAGTGCAAGTGTGGTGTGCTGCGCTTCCCTGAAAGGCGCCGCTGCTGGGCAGGCAGCCCATTTGCGAGCTCCCAACCTGCACGACATCGCTCATGGCAGGGTGTGCGTGCTGTGCCTGCAAACACACTGATTGCTGTTCTTCCTTGTTCTCCGAAACAGGTGCTGCTGGACGGGCGGGACATCAAGACGCTCAACCTGCGCTGGCTGCGGGACAACATTGGACTGGTGGGGCAGGAGCCCATCCTGTTCAACATGACCGTCAACGGTACGTAGTGGGGGTGGGTTGGGGAGAAGGGGGAGCGTTAGGAGTACTCATTTTTTTTAATTTTTTTTATAGAAAAGTTCACCCACTATCGGAGACGTTCAGCAGTGAGGCAGCGCGTGTGCTGGGTGGTCGTGTAGTGCCCCAGCACTTCATGGAAGTGTAAACCAATTTGTAAAGTATCCCAGCCCATGGCCTGGCGTGTCTACGGCATGCCCTGCACTAGACAGCCCACACCTGCTTGCTCCTCTACTCCTGCGGACAGCATCCAGTTATGGACGGCCTGTCGCAAGCGAGGAGGAGGTGGAGGTGCCTCCATGCACAGCACAATCCGAACACCATGCTCTGCACTGCACAGCTCACGGCGTCCTGCTTTCTCCACTCCTCCACCGCTGCAGAGAACATCCGGTATGGGCGGCCCGATGCGAGCGAGGAGGAGGTGCAGGCAGCGGCGCGCGCTGCCAACGCGCACGGTTTCATTTCGGCGCTACCCGAGCAGTTCAATACAAAGGTGAGCAGGGCGGCAGGACGGAGGTCGGGAAGGTGCAGTACTGTACCTGGCTCCCAGCAGTACAGCAGTACAGGAAGTTTGGATTTCAGCGCTGCCAGTGCAGTTCAACACAGAGGGCCACAATGGGTTTTGGTACAGTTTACTTGCAGTTACAGCAATGCAGCATGGGATGGAGTGGGACAGGAGGTGCGGGGCAGTGCAACACTACAGAGAAAGGACGGATGAGAAGGGGGGGAGGAGTAAGTACTGCGGCAGTACGGCGTGTGCGCCTCTTTTGCACTCCCTCGGCCCCAGCACCGAGGTACCTGCAGCTGGGAGGGGTGTGACCCACCCAGACCACCTGCCGGATCTGGTTCACCTGCCATGCCTGTGCCTCGTGATGTGCCTGCCGCTGCAAGAGGGCGGCACCTTCCAGCAGGCACCTTACCAACTGCCCGATCCAATCACCAGTCACATCTGCCTCGTCTTGTGCCTGCTCGCTCGCGGAAAGCATACGGCCCCATGCAGCCTGCCTCATCCAACCCTCCTGTCGCATCCGTTTCTCCTGTTGTGCCTGCAGCTGGGCGAGGGCGTCCCCACCCAGCAGCTTGACGTTTGTCCGACTCAAACCTCCTCTTATTCTTCTGTGCCTTGTGTTGTGCCCGACCTAATTCGTATCACACCTGCGCCTGCCTGCGGCTGGGCCTTAACCCTAAATGCTATCGAAAAGTACAGTTACAGTACAGCACGTGTGCCTCTTCCGCACTCCCCCTGGCATTCCACTGGTAATACCGTGGCACAATGCGGCCCCACCTGCCCGGTTTGCCAACCGCGCGCGCGATCTAATCACCTGTCGCACCTGCTCCTCCTGTTGTGCCTGCAGCTGGGCGAGGGCGGCATCACGCTGAGCGGCGGGCAGAAGCAGCGTGTGGCCATCGCACGGGCGATCGTCAAGGACCCCCGGGTGAGCCCTGAACCCCCTTCTTGAGTGCCGTTCTGCACATAGGCACGCCACCTGAACTATGACCATGAATAAATGGTCATGACAACTTGAAGCATGATTATGTAATATGTACGGGGGGTGCCCTGCCTGCCACAACATCCCTCTGCCGCTGAACGCGTTGCTGTTCCCGCTGAACGCGTTGCTGTCCCTGCTGCTTATGTCGCCTGCCCTTCTTAATTCCTCCTGCTACTGCTGTGGGTGAGGCCACACGGTAGCACTGCTCCCTCCCGCGCCTTGCCTCAAAACGCATCACACCCACCCAACCCTCCCGGCACATTCCACGCAGGTCCTGCTTATGGAGGAGGCCACGTCAGCACTCCTCCTTTCTTTTTCATTTATAAGGACTTTTTCCTCACATCCACCCATCACTCCCGGCACGTTCCCCGCAGGTCCTGCTTCTGGAGGAAGCCACGTCAGCACTCCTCCTTTCCTTGTCTGGTTGAGAGAGAGAAGAAATGCCTCACAAGTTCTCAACACTCCCCGCCTATGTGCATGCAGGTCCTGCTGCTGGACGAGGCCACGTCAGCGCTTGATGCTGAGAGCGAGCGGGTGGTGCAGGATGCGCTGGATGGCCTCATGAAGGGGCGCACAACCGTGGTGGTGGCGCATCGGTGAGTATGAGATGAACTGGCGGCAGGTGCTGAGCTGGCAGCAGGTGCTGAGCTGGCTGAAGGTTTTAAACTGGGGCAGGCGCAGGTTGAGCTGGGTTTAGTTGGCATCCAGTCGAGGGCCCCTGCAGGGCCCTGCCACCCGGCCTTTGTACTGTAGTGCAAATGAGCCTGCCCTGCAAAGATGCTGGCTTGCAGGGCGCATGTCGTCTCCTTACTCATGCACCTGCACCCCTGCATGCCTTGATAGGAGAAGGGCACACCCCAGACTTCGCGAGCCCGCCCACTCGCGCACCTGCACCCGTGCCGACACGCTCATGCTGCCTTTGAGAGTGCGCCCCTGCCTCAAGCACCCTGCCTGATCCCCAAATATCCTGCCCCCCCTGCAGGCTGAGCACCGTGCGCGACGCCGACACGATTGCTGTGGTGTACAAGGGGCGCATCATCGAGCAGGGCGCACACGACGAGGTGCGCCAGCAGGTGGCAGCGCCTGCTGTGCTACAAACTACATTCCGAAACACTCACCCCCCACGCGGTCCCATGAGACATTTGCTGGCTCCCCCTGGACTAGAAATGTCGTTGATTGGGCCCGCTGCGCCCTTTTCAGCTTACCAGCGTCACCGACAGCTGCATCACTTGCTTGCAAACCTCAGCTTGTTTCTTGTCGAACCAACCGCTGTGCCCACGCTGTGCGCATGCCAAAATTGGCGCCGCTCCCTCCTCACGCCCCGCCGTGCCCGCTGCCCTCCCTTGCACCCCTCCTGTGCCTCCGCAGCTGGTGCAAATTCCGAATGGCTCGTATGCTCGCCTGGTGCGGCACCAAGTCACACGCAGCAGTTCAGCCATGGGAGGGGCCACGCGGGGAAGCAAGCGCGGCGGCAGCCTGGCACGTGCGGCCAGCCTGGCGGCCAAGCAGCACGCGGCTGCTGCTGGGGGCGCCTCGCCGTGAGAAGAGCGCTCATTCCAGCACGAGTGCTGTGCAGGCACAGCTGTGTGCTGTGTCGCACGGCGTGCACAGCATGCAGCTCAGCATGTGTGCTGTGCAGCTGCACGGCTGGTGGCACCAAGCGCGGCGGAGCCGCATGCCCCATGCCTGCATCTCCCACGGTGCCAAACCCCAATCCTCGGCCCCCGTCAGAGCAGCGCCTGCCCTCTGCGCCCATCTGTCATACATTTGCCAGCTTTTGCCATGGCCCGCGATCGCCCTCGACCGCCCGCCCCTCAGACTCGCACCCCACCCGGATGTTCTGCTATTCATGTCCCCGCCCCTGTCGCACTCTCCTCCTCCCGGTGTCACAGCGTGCGCCTCCCTATGCACACTGTACCCCTAAGCACATTATACACTGTGCTTCTGGAACGTTGTAGGCTTACCGGAAGGAAGCCTGCACCTCCCGCTATCTTTGCTCTTAACGTAGATCTAAGATCTAGAGCTGGTTCAGTGTAAAACTTTGTTGTGGGCTTTCAAAGCAGGCTGTGCACTTGATGCAAGGGAGACACAGGGCAGTGCGGAGGGCAGATGGCTACAACAATCGCACGAGACAGTGAGCGCTGCGTGCTGCCCCGCTGCCGGGTGCCTGCCTGCCTTCCAAGGAACAGCGGCACCAGTTTCGACCCACACAGCCCGGAATTGGTCAGCCGCCAAAACGTTTGGTGCGACAGCCAGTCGCACGACATCAAAAGTGGCCAGTAGTCAGCCTTACATCTCAACGGCAACCAACACACCCTCCCTTCCGAGCAGGTCAAGGAGTGCTAGGTCCACCCTTGCTGTCACCGCTTCCTCTTCTCCCGGCTCACTTTCTTCTTTATTTCTATCTGTCCATCTACCTCTGTCGCCACACCGGGCTGAGCTATTGCCACCCTGGGCCGCACTGGCAGGGCTACCGTGTTACACTGGCAGCCTTTGGTGTACAGCAGTAGGCAGCATGTAAGTGGTGGCGAGAGGGGGTGTTGCAACAAGGGGGAAAGAGAGCAGCAAAATATAGGGGGTGTGGTTGTTCTTCTTCTCGGGAGGTGGAGGGGGGGCTGGGTGACGAGTGGTCCCACACGCCGCCGCCGTCGCCAGGTGGCGCCGACGGGCGCTCAGCAAGTGATTACTCGAGTGGGGGTGCAGGCGCCTGCTACAGCGCTCCTAGCACAAGCATGGTCAAGCTTTGCACGTGCACACTGATGGTACAGTACAATCAGGGCGCGGCGCTTAGGCGGAGCCACCCAGGATGTTGTGGGACGCGTCGGTCAGGAAGGGCAGGGAGACGCCTGCGGGAGGGGAGGGGACACGCACATGGACGGGGCGCTGGTGAGGAGGCTGCCACAGCGTCTTGCTGGCTGGCTGACAAACTTGTGAGGGCACTGTGCAGCTCGCCGGCAGTTGCGTAACATTCTTTTTAGGCACATACACCCACCCCTCAACCCGCCTCACCGTTGTTGATGAAGTGGTTGCGGAACGGGTTGCTGAGGTGGTCTGCCAGCTGATCAAGGGGGCTGCCGGGCTGGGCGTTGTGCTGTGCCAGGAAGCCCAGGAAGGCCATCATCGCCAGCCGCCCGTTCTTGATCTCCTTCTGCTTCAGCCCCGCGTAGTTGTTCTTGGAGAACGACAGGGGGTCAAAGCCTGCGAGGCAGGGGAGAGGGGAAGCGGGGGGTGAGTGTCGGGGCGATTACGGGCGACAAAACGATTACAGGCGGCACGATTACAGATGGCACGATGCACAGATGAGGAATGCAAGCAGAGGGGCAAGTGCGGAGCGGAGCGGCTTGGGTGTGCACGCCACCCACGCCTGTGTGCAGGCCCAAGAAGTGCACCGGGCACCCCTCTGCCCTGGCGCACACACACATCAAATGGGTTGGCTCGTGTGCCTCCAAAAGCAAGCAGACCACAGGGAAAACTCACCAGGCCCCCACATCCTCTGATGGAGTGCACTTAGCACCAATTGTGTAGAACACACAACTATATAGAACACCCACAACACCATGTGGCTTCAAGGCTCACCATCGGGGCAGCCGAGCCCCACACACTTTGATGCAGAGCCCACGGTACCCACACATGCACGCATGAAAGACACGTGGGATGATCAACCCGCATAGAAACTGCTTTCAAGGCTCACCGGGGTACCCCAGCTCCACATACTTGATCTTGTTGCCAAAGGGGTCGGTGACGTTGGAGCCGGGCTTGCGGTAGTCCACGGCGCGGTTCACCTCGGCCCAAGCAAACAGCACAAAGCTGCGGGGAAGTG
>JTEE01000026.1:1988603-2007748 GCA_002896455.3 Chlorella sp. ArM0029B
CCCTCCCTTCCCCCCTGTGCAGTGGGTTGAGTCCCGCCGCGGCAACGACCTGAAGAACCCTGGCTCCATGGACCAGGACCCCATCTTTGCCAACTATAAGCTGCCCGCACACGAGGTGAGCTGCGGGAGGGGGGAAGTGTCGTGAAGCACAGGCAGGGAGGGGTGGGTGGGTGCCTAGTGGGGTTCGGTTGGTTCATTCACCTACAGGCCAGGCAAACCTGGCCCTCGCCTCGCGCCCAGTGCCGACAGCTTGTCAAAGCGTTGCGCACTATCGCCCGCCCCTCAACCTGCATCTCACTCGCCTCATTTTCCCTCCCGCCTCTCCCCCACCCTCCACCCCCGCAGGTCGGCTACCCCGGCGGCGTCTTTGCGCCCTTTGTGCCCGGCAACCTGGAGGAGCTCAAGGTGAGGGGAGTGTGCTGGTACTAACACTTTGCTTGTGCTTTGTTTGTCCTTCCACTTTGTCCTTCCACTTTGTCCTTCCACTTTGTGCTTTGCTTGTGCTTCCACTCTGCTTTGCTTCCTCTGCGTGCCCTGTGATAGCTAGATACAAGGTGAGGGGAGAGTGCTGTGCTTCCACTTTGCTTGTGCTTTGCTTGTGCTTCCGCTTTGCTTTGATTCCTCTGCCACTTTGCTTGTGCTTCCGCTTTGCTTTGCTTCCTCTGCATGCCCTGTGATAGCTAGATACACTTGGCAACAAGGGAGCCAGGAGTGCTTGGTGTCTCTACTAGTGTCTCTACTAGTGTCTGACTAGTTGCCCGGCAACATGGGTGGCGCAGCTTGGGGCGGTTGTGTGGCACCTGCCATTGCTGTGAAGGGACAGGCACACGCCTCACCCGCCGCTTCACTCGCCACCACTGTCAAATCACGCACCTGGTCTGACTTCTGCCCGCCCTCTGTGCCCTCCCCGCCCGCCTGCAGGTGAAGGAGATCAAGAACGGACGCCTCGCCATGCTCGCGTTTGTGGGCTTTGTGATGGCCGCCCAGATCTCGGGCCTCAACCCCATTGCCGCCCTCAACCAGCACCTGGCTGACCCCCTGGGGTGAGCAATTTGGTCACTTGACCAAAAGCACCTTGAGTTGTTGGTGGCAAGGATTGAGTGTGGCTGCGTGGTGGGCATGCAGGCCTTCTTGTGTATACGACTGTGTGGCTGTGTGCATGGAGACGCCAAGACAGCAGCGAGCTCGTCTGCCAGTACGCCTGCCCGCCTGCCACCCGCCCACCGGCGCCGGTGACCCTTTCACATGCCAGGCCGTCATTCTCCCTCTGTTTTCTGACCCGCGCGCCCCTTGCCTCCCTTGCCCCCACACCCACACGTGACGTGACGCAGCACCACCATCTTGTGAGTCCAGGCGGGCAGCGTGGTGTGAAGATGTGGGGCTGCTGGACGGGTTGCCTTGGCCGGACCCTCTTGCCAAAACACTGTGTGTCTGCTTTATGCTTGTGCCAATGCCGACCCGCCTGCCAGCCCCTCTCCTCTGTCGGCCCGCACACCAGCTCATCCCTGTGTGCTCGTCCCCTCCCTAACCCCGTCCCCTCTCCCTCTCCCTCCCCCTCCGGCAGCTCCAAGGCCGTCATTGTGCCCGGCCAGGCCATTGTGCCCCCTTGCATGATCCCCGAGACTGTTCAGTTCCAGGGCGTCACCATCCCCGCCGGCTGCTTCCTGCACTCGCTGGTGAGGAGTGTTCTTGGCTGACGTGTGTAAAGGCTTCTTGGTGGGGCCTCATGCTTACATGTGTTACGCCGCCGTTGCATGCCCCCATCCTGGGCAGTTCATCAACACACGCTGACCAGGGGATGTGTGTTATGGCTGGGGTGCCAGGCCCGGCACGTCCTTGTGACCGTTCACATTGTGTTGTTCAATAACATTGGTGATACCTTTAGGTGGGGTCGGCCGCTCATGCTAACACGCACCACTCCGCCCGGTCTACATGCTGCCGTTTCATGCACCCGCCCTTGGCGCTTGTGCCTGCACGCGTGGCATGTGCTGCCCATGCTGTGGTTGCTTGCCACCCTGCGCCCGCTGCGCTGTGCTCAACCGCTCCCTGCCAACCTTTCCTTTCCCTGTCTGCAGTGGCCCTGAGCGCCGCACCTGGGTTGGCGTGCCGGCGTGCCAAGCGGCGTGTGAGCGCCTGCGGCCCTGGCCCCCCCCCCCTGTACCACCCGACTTGTCTGGGAAAGCGCGGCAGCGTGGGCGCTCCCCTGCCCCGCTACCGCGCCCAACCTGCCCCCTACGCTTGCTGTTTTCGTCGTCCCTTGCTGCTGCTCTACACTCCCACTGGCCTCGGGTCCCCGCTTGAGGGCCGAGCGCTGCTCACACACTTCACCGAGATGAGAACTTAAACTCCCAACCCGGCAACCTCTTTGGTTGCAGTTTTTATTAACACACACACTCCTCCGCACACTTGTTAGCTGCACAACAAACCAGGACTGGCCAGTGCACAGCAGGCGCACGTGTGATTGATTGGGGCATGCAGTGGAGACGGGCGGGGAGAGGAGGGTGCACACCTGAGTGACAGGGTTGAGCATCCAGTGGAGTGAAGAGTCGGGGGGAGCGGTGGAGTGAAGAGGGGGGGCAGGGTTGAGCATGCAGTGGAGCGAAGCTCTGCCTGCTTCACAACTAACGAAGACACCCAGGGCACGAGCAGGAGAGGAGGGTGGGCGCTTGCTTTCAACAAGATGCGTTTTTTTGTAGCGTCCGTGCACCTCTGCCCATGTTACAGAACCGTTTTGCCACTGGACGAAAGAGCCAGGCACTCATTCGTCTCCCCTCCTACACCTAGCGTGTCGACGTCCACAGCAGACATGCTGAGCTGGCCACTGGGCAGCTCCGCCAGCCCTGCATCTAGCAGGCACCAACACCAGCCGAGGCTGGCGTGCCGTTGTGAACTGCTCTGCTTAGGGTGGAAGCTGAGGCACAGGCTGCGCCGCTTGCACGGCCGCCAGCAGCAGGGCACAGGCTGCGCCGCTTGCACGGCCGCCAGCAGCAGGGCACAGGCTGCTGTACCGCCCCCACCAGGTGCACGTGCTTCAGCTGGCTTCAGAGTTTTGCCTGCGCCTCGGGCTTATTGCAGCAGAGAAGGCAGTTTTGCTACAGTTGAATACACAAGCAGAAAGCCAGTCGCTCTACAGTAAGAAAAGTTGGCAGTGTGCGTGCACAACACGCATGCATGGGTGGTGTGAGCCTAGCATCGAACATACACGGCTAGGCTTGAGGGGCTACTGAGATACACGCAACATTGACAGGCGGGTTTCCGGCGAGAACATCAGCCACTGGATGTGAACAGCTGGTGCGGAAGTTTCATGTTGATGGGGAGTGCGGCAGAGGCGGGCACACAGCCTGGCAGAAGGCAGGCAGGCAGGCTACACCTGTGGTGATGGGGCAGTTGCCAAGACCATCATTAGAGAGACATGTTGGGGGTACTTCACTGTCGCGACATTTTTTGTTACTCCTGTGCCTGCCTGGCGGGTGAGGCAGCGGCTGCCATGGCCATCAGCAGAGGGCCCAGCCCTACTGGGGGCTCGTGAGCGGGTGCTGCTGCCGCTGGCCCAGCAGCCGAGCTGGCTGCTGGCATGGAGGGAGCTCGGCGCGTGATGCTTGGCGGCGTGGGCGCCGCTCTGCTGTCGCCAGGCGTCGCCTTGCCGCGGCCCGGTGCCATGCTGCCGCCGCCGGCAGCTGCTCTGTTCCCCGGGGTTGCAGGGCTGTGCATGCTGGCGCTTTTGCGCCACGTAGCTGCACGGCCCGGAGTACCAGCAGTACCAGCGCCAGTTCCGGCGGTACCGCCGGCACCTGCACCGCTGCTGGCGCTGCGAGGCAGTCCCGCCGCCCCTCTGGCAGGGGTCCAGGCAGACCGGGAAGCATTGCCGCTTGGCGGGCGCGACAGGCGCCGCTGCTTGGGCTCCAGTCCAAGTGTCCCGCCCGCTGCCGCCTGCTGGCCCATCTGTTTGATCCGACTGCCCTGCCTGCTCACGGAGCCAGCTTGCTTGGCTGGCGTGTAGGCTGGCCGCTCAGCTGAGCCACCTTGTGCAGCCCCTGGCCCTGCTAGCTCAGCCCCTGTGCCCCCGGCTGGCCTGGACGCCCGGGTGCGAGCTGCCAGGTCCCCAGCCCGTGGGCCAGGCCAGGCGCTGCTGTGCGCCTCTGTCCCATCGCTGCCGCCGCCTCCTCCATCTGCTGAGCTGGCTCCTGCTGCAGAGGACTGCTCCTCCGGCAGGGCGGACAGCACTGGGTGGAAGCCAAACTGCGCGGCCTCTGCTGCTGCTGCCGCCGCTGCAGGCTCACGGCTGCCGCTGCTGCCGCCCTCGCTGGCCGCCGCCTCTATGGCAGCTTGCACTGCGCTGGCATGCGCCGCACTCAGCCGGCCGCTGCCGCTGCTGCCCACGCTGCCAGTGCCCGCTCCACTTCCGCTGCTGCCGCCTCCCAGCCGGCTCGAAACAGAGGCAGGCCCGGCGCCGGTGGCACTGCTGCAGCTGCTGCCAGCGCCCGCGTCTCCCTGGCTAGACCAGGAAGAGTATGAGAGGGCACTCCCACCAGCAGCAGCAGCAGCAGCGGCTGAATTGCCCCGAGACAGGGAACGCAGCTTGGCCGCGCTCTCAAGCCGCTGTTTCCATTCTGACAGCTTTGTCTGCAGGCGCTGCCCCATCTCCTCCGTGTCGGCTGCAGAGTAGAGATAAGGTGGAAGGGGTTCAGTGGTTAGGGAAGGTCGAAGGGAGTTCAGTGGTTGGGGCAGGGGACTCTTGGCAGCACAGGTGGAGGAGCGCAGCTTGCTTTGATTTTGGCTTGCTGCAGTGTGACTCCCCGCTCCATGAATCTAGTTGCAGCAGCGAGGCAGAAGGACTAACACA
Organism: Chlorella sp. ArM0029B; assembly: GCA_002896455.3. Taxonomy (NCBI): domain Eukaryota; kingdom Viridiplantae; phylum Chlorophyta; class Trebouxiophyceae; order Chlorellales; family Chlorellaceae; genus Chlorella; species Chlorella sp. ArM0029B. Next base: position 1,993,447 of record JTEE01000026.1, read on the forward strand.
GCAAAGGGCCGGCAAACTAAAAGCGGTGCAGTGGCAGCATCCTGCCCGCTCACCTTCCTCTGCAGCCACGCCAGGCGTCTGCCCGCCGCTGTCGGCGGTGCTCACAGCATCAGGGCTGTGCTTGTGGTACATCTCCTGCACCCAAGGGCGGGACGTCAGCCCGGGAACACAGCTGAGCAGCAGAGGTGAGCAGTCGCACAGTGCCAAAAACAAGCAGAGCAGAGCAGAGCAGTGCTGGGAGGTGCCTACAGGGGCGGAAACCTAGCGCGTGCAGGCCAGCCCGTGAGAGGCATTTGAGCAGACTAAAGCAAATCATGTCGCGTCTGCATCCGGCATCTCACACGACACCCCTCGCCCAGCCACAAGCCAGAAGGTGTGATTTGTTTGCTGTTCACCAAAGCAACAACGACTCTCACCTGCACTGTGTCAAGCAGCGTGCGATAGGCCGACTCCCGATTGGTCAGCTGGGCTTGCAGCTGCAGGAGGGCATGCGGGGTGTGTGCCGCAGGTGAGCGAGGTTGACAGGCAGGCCAGGTTGAACACGGTTGTAGGAGGCAGGGGGCAGCGCAATGCAGCCAATGCAACGAGCTTGGACAAGAAACGGAGCAGGGAGCTCCGCCGTGCTGCCGCCAGGCATGCTTGCAACCAGATTACCAAACCGCTCCACATCAAGCGTGCACACCTGCGCGGTGCAGTCCCAACGGACACCCGCTGTGCAAGCCTCAGCCAGCACCCAACACACCCGGCACCCGGCCACCAGCCGGCAGCCCAGCACCCACCTCCTCATTCTCCTGCTGCAGCTGCTCATTCTCCTGCCGCAGCTGCTCGCCGTGCCTCCGCACCTGCTCCTGCTGCCCCCGCTGCTCCTCCAGCGCAGCTTCCACCTGCGCCATCGCGCCTATCGCGCTGGCCTGTGCTGACCTGGCGTCCGCCAGCTCAGCTTTGACCGCCGACAGCTGCCGTTTGACCGCCGCTCGCTTCTCCTTGGCTGTCTCTGCCTGCTGCGCCTGCTCAGCAGCTGCCACCCGGGCGGCTGCCAATTGAGAGCGCAGCTCTGCTGAGTCAGCAGCCTCTGATGCCAGCTGTGCAACCAGCTGCTGCTCACGCTGTGCGGCCGCCTTGCTGGCAGCCTCCAGCTGCAGCTGCAGTTGAGTCACTTGCTGATCCAGGGCCACACAGCGGGCCTGCAGCTCTGCCAGCTCCCCTGCTGCCTGCTCCCCTGCTGCCTGCTCCCCTGCTGCCTGTTGCGTGCGCTGAGTTGCAGTGGCGCGTTCAAATGCCAGCTCAGCCGCCGCCTGCTGCTCACGGGCTGCTGCGCTTGCTGCTGCTGCTGCTGCTGCTGCTGCTGCGCGCGCGGTGCTGAGATGCTGGGCATGCTGGGCAGCTGCAGCGGTGGCAGCAGCCAGCTGATGCCGCAGCTCGGTGGCTTGCTGCTCCGCCGCAACGCAGCGCCCTTGCAGCACCTGGGCTGCCGCCGCTGCCGCCGCCCCCTGTGCTTGTAGCGCCTGTTCACGCTCCCCCGCTGCCGCAGTTGCGAGCTCCATCTGCGCCTGCACCCTAGTGGCCTGCTGCTCTAGCGCCGCACATCGCGCCCGCAGCTCCGCTTCAGTGGCTGCCGCCTGTGCGTGGCTGCCGCCGTCTGCCGCCTGCCGCTCTGCGGCGGCCAGGCGCGCCGTCGCGTCCTCCACCTGCTGCTGCAACGCCTGCAGAGCCGAGTTCTTAGCAGCGAGGCAAGCTTCGAACATATCGAGAGAGCGCTCGACTTGAGACCGGGCGTACAGCGCAGGGGCGGGCTCCTGCGGGCCTCCATTGACGCTCGCCAATGCCGGGATGCTCCTCCAGCCCAGAAGCCACATTACAGCAAGCACGTGAGTTTGCAGCTACGCGCCCTGTCTGGACTGTTGTTTCTAGGATGGATTCAATCGAAGATGCATCATCTAGGTGCAATAGCACGGTCGGATCAAGTGAATTCACCACAGGGCCAGTCTGCGCTCGAATCCGAAGGGTGGCTGCTGGGCCTGCTGCGCTGCAATTGAAGTCGCGGCTCAAGTCCTAGGAAGCCTCGTTAGCCCAATTGGCGACAATACCGCGGGTCTAGCAGCGGGTAAGTGCAGTCCCAAGCATACGAGCTGACCCATGTCGGCGGGCGCCCTGTCGCCTGCGCCTGCCTGCTCCCTTGTTTGCTGAGGCATGAGGCATGCATGATCAGGGAAGCGTTCTGCGCCGCACGTTGGCCGGGGTGTTTCGCCCTGCCGCCCGCCAGGTCCCGCTGCCGCCAGCCTGCCTAACGTTAACGGTCTAGTCTAGTCGTTACAGCTTTTCACATCCCCTGAAAGGGGATTCAACTTCAGGACGAACCAAATCCTGAGAGGTTGACGAGACATGCACCACAAGGCCCTGAAAACATGAAAACATGAGAACAGGGTCTAAAAAACAAACTGGCTGTGTGAATCAACGAAAGTGTGGGTGCAGCACCGGGGGATGTATGAGTGGTCTAGCTGCTGATAGAGAAGTAATTGTTCCATTGCGATTTGCTGGCTGCGACTTCAAAAAGGTCGGGGCGGTCCTCGCACAGGCGGCGGAGCTCAGAGCGGGGAATCTTGGCAGACACGTCAGCCGCATACATGGACAGGAGGGAGGGGGGCATGCGGCTCTGTGCGGGTGCGGATCAGACAATGTCACCAAAAAACAGCTGTTTTGCCATGCGGCAGTCAGGCATTCTCAGGATGTGTCCCACCCACGTTAACGGTCACCCTGCTGCCGCAACACGTGCAATACTCACGCCTGCTTCACCTCCCGCTCCTGCAGGCATGCCCTGCACCACCCACACAGCGGCAGCCCTGCTGTTGTTCCTGGTTGTTCCGGGCATCCTGAGCTCTGCAAGCGGCCTCGGACCCTGCCCTGCTGACGAGCACACAGAGTGCCCCGCCTGGGCACAGATTGGAGAGTGCCTGGCCAACCCTTTCTTCATGCGGCAAGCCTGCAAGGCCAGCTGCCTGGTCGTCCCCCACTGCGCCCTCCAATCCATGGGCACAGAAGCCACACGCAGCATGGGGCCCTGGATGGGCCATGCCACTCCAGCAGGCACCACCGCCTGGGCTACGGGGGCGTCAGAGGTGCTTGGCGGGCGCCCAGCTGCCGGCCACTTCAGGCATCACCCAGTCAGCTATTCAGGTGCGTCTTTTGCCGTGATGGCAGCAGCTGCTAGCACAGAAGTTAGTCAGCACCGCGAGGCGTGCTGAGCACGCTGCGGAAGGCTCTCAATTGTGCCGCTTGGCTGGCAGGTGTGGGCAAACTGTGTGCCGCTTGCCTAAAGCTGGAGCAAGAGCTGTGAGAGGGTTGTGCTGTGCATGCTGTGCATGCTGACCGGCGTACGCTAACCAGAGCATGCTGACCGGAGCATGCTGACCGGAGCATGCTGACCGGCGCATGCTGTCTGTGCTGTGCATGCACCGGCGGTGTGCAGCTAACTCACGTGCATCGCACCCTACTGCCTGCCTGCCCTTCTGCCCTGCTCACCATCTCTTGCCAGGTGTGGACAAGGCGCCCGGCAGCCTCTCCCTCAGCAGCCTCGGCGTAGGCACTTACCTTGGGGGCAGCGACGCACGCACAGATGAGGACGTCACCAGCGCTATCATTCGGGTGCGCCTTGTTGTTTCAAAGTTTGCTGCTCCGATTAAAGATCACCCCAACAGCCTTGCACGCCGCTTCTGTGCCGCTGCCGGCCCACTACACACTTATGGTGCTACCTGCCAGGTGCTCTCTCTGCCCATGAGCTTTCACTGGCATGAAATGGAGCATGCGTATACATGTGTGCGTGCCGCTCGCTCTTCCGCTCCAACGGTGGCTTGCTGAAATACTTGTGCTGCCGGCCCCCCGCTGCAGACGGTGTCTCAGTACCGGTGGAATGTGATCGACACAGCTGCCAACTACAGGGAGGGCCAGGCCGAGGTGTCGGGTGAGCCTGGAGGTCGCCGCCTGTAGTGTCAGTGCCGCCCTTTTGTAGCAGTACCGGTACCACCATTAGACTAAAAGTGGCACTGAACCCGGCCCGGCCTCACGTCGCCTGCTAGGCAGCAGCCCTGTCGGCAGTGCGGCACTGCCTCCCCTCTGGCTCACCCCTTGCTGCTGTGCTTCTTTCTGGCGGTGCCGTGGCCTCCCCCTGGCTGGCGGCCCTTGGGGGGCGGGGGGGAGGGGGGGGGCCTTGGTCTGCCTCTAAACTGTGCTGCCCTGCCCGCCATGAATTGCATGGCGCCTCCTGCAGTGGGACGTGCGCTGCAGGCGCTGAGGTGGCACGGGGGTGCGCAACGAGAGGACCTCTTCATCTCAACCAAAGCAGGCTTCCCTCGACGTAGGATCCCCAATGCTGCTGCCGCTGCTGCTTGTTATAATTGCGCTTGCTGGCTGTCGCTGCCGCTCGCGGCTGCTGGCTGGCGCTGCCGCAGCTGCATGCGGCACAGCAGCCACGCCAGAGGTGGCCAGAGCAACGTCCCAGGGGAGGGCCCGCTTGCCCGCACGTCGTGGTGACCAGTGCACTCCAAGCCTCGGCATTCGCATTCACACTGCCCTGGCTTGCTGTCACGAGGCAAGCGGCTGTGCCGTGCGCCCACCCTCTGCCTGTGCCTGTGCGTCTGCTTTCTTGTGCGCCATATGTCGTGGTCAAGCAGGCTGACATCTCGTAGTGGTCAAGCAGGCGGTTTCACGGACCTTCCCTTCTTTTGCATTGCGCCTGTCCGCCCTGCTGCAGCGGGCATGTTTGAGCGGCTGCTTCAAGAGGGCAAGATCCGGCAGGCTGACGTGGCAGACGGCTACCACTGCATGCACCCCAACTGCATCCAAGACTCACTCAAGCACTCACTGGGTGCGCTGAATCCATGGCCTGCTGCACCGGTTGTGTCTGCTGCTTCGCGTTGCATGGGTGCCAGTAGGGGCGCTGAGGTGGGTGGGGGTTGCGGGGCGGGGCAGCGAAATGGGTCCTGCGCCCCATTCCTGCGACTGCCTGCCCGATGCATCGACACTGCCTCCCTCCATGCCTGGTGCCCTGTGCACCTCCAGGGCGCCCCCTCACTTCGAATTACGGAGGTATTTTATCACCATTCAGGATTCCCATTCACGGAGTAATGGCCATTCCTGCCATCTCCGGGAAAAACGGGCTATGGCCTTGCATGTGCACCCATCCGCTTGCCTGCCCGCCTGCCTGCTGGCTGCCTACTTTACCCGCCGGCCGACCCGCCTGTCTGCTTTACGCCCATCCACCGAGCGAGTACGCCTGCCCGGTGTGCCAGCGCCGCGACGTTCTAGCTCACCCGCCCTCCTACCTGACTGCCTGCCTCCCGGCTTTTCAGCTCACCCGCCAGCCTGCCCGCCCGCCCGCCTGCCTGCTGACTGTCTAACTCGCCCGCCCGTCTGCCCGCTGTGCTTTCTTCCTGACTGTCTACCTTACCCGCCTGCCCGCCCACCCGCCCGCCTGCTGAAGATCCAGCTCACACAGGAATTGAGCCGGGGTTGACCAAGTCATGTACATTTGCCTTTTTATGTTTGCCTGTCTGCCTTCCGACTGTCTAGGGGCTCACACACCGCCCCCCTGCCTGCCACCTGCCTGCTCCCCTGCCCATGCGTGTGCAGCCGCCATGGGTGTGGGCACTGTCGACCTGCTGTACTTGCACAACCCAGCGGAGAGCCAGCAGGAGTTGGTGGGCAGGGAGGCGTTCATGCAGGTGAGCGGGTGAAGGTGAATTTGGGCTATAAGCTCCCGAGGCTGCTGCATCTTGCATGCCGGCTTTGCTCGAAAACTGCGGTGCCCTCCCCGACAGGCCTGCCTGTCGCAGCACCGCCCGCGCCATACACGTCCGTTTTCTTTTGCTACAGATTCATTGCGACACCTTGATGTAACATTCTCCCCCAGCTTGATCGCTCCCCGTGGACTTGGTATGTCTCAAATTGATAGATTGAGTGGCTCAACACAGCGCTGTACATGGTGCACTCAAAACTGTTTGCTTTGCGCCCCCCTGCCGGAACTGCCGTATCTGCCGCAGGGCCTGCGGGCTGCGTTCAAGCAGCTTGAGGAGTCCAGGAGCCAGGGGTTGGTCAAGGCTTACGGCATTGCCTCCTGGTCATGCTTCAGGTGGGGAGAAGGGGGATGGACCGGGTGGATGTTTGTGGGCTGGGTCGAGGAAGGGGCAGGTCCAGGCTTGCAGCAAGGAAGCACCACTGGGCACTGTTCCTGTGCTGTCCGGCTCCCCTCTTACGCTCACCGCACGCACACTCCAGCTCCCTGCACCTCCCACCGTCTGCTCTCAAATGTTCTTATCAACATGTGGTGTTTGCCGCTGTTCAGGGTGCTTCCCCCTTACAACGACCCAGCCCACCTCAGCCTGCTGCCTGCCCCAGCCTCCTCGCACCCTACCTGCTGACATGCTATGGTAGCTGACTGTGCCTTTGTCTGTGTTTCGTGGTGACTTCTTCAACTCCATGAACAGAGGTGGCTTCTTCAACTCCACGCCCTCGGGCTGTAGTTTTCTTCTTCTTCCTCCACCAATTGGCTGCTCCCAACCCGCTGTGCAGGGTGCCCCCCAGCGACCCGGGCCACCTCAGCCTGCAGTCCGTGGTGGAGCTCGCGAAGGAGGTGGGAGGGGTGGACCACGCATTCAGGTGAGAAGAACAAACCCCTCCCTTTATGTTCACCGATGTTTGCACACAAATGTCAAGGTGCCCGCCACAGCAGCTTTCCTTTGACCTACATCCTTTTCTTTTTGTCGCTTAATTCGCAGGTACATCCAGCTGCCTGTGAATGCCCGCATGCCCGAAGCATGGGCAGAGCCCTGGCAAGAACTGGGGGACGGCAGCAGCGGCGGCACCGAGGGTGGCAGCAAGGGAAGCTGCAGCGGCGGGGCGAGCGAGGGCGGCGGGAGTGGCGGCACCAGGGGCAGCGATGTCTGCAGGACGCAGTATGTGACGGTCATGGAGGCAGCACAGAAGGTGCGCTGGGTTTCAGAGACGAGGCAGCAAGAAGCGCAAAGTGCAGTTTGGCGGGACGTGCTGCACGTGGCTGGCCCCGCCTTCTGCCTGCTGCTCATCCAACTTGCCAATCTGCAACGCCTTGCCTTGTTGCCGTTCAGTGGCTCTCACCTCCATCTCCTGCCGCTGCCCCTTCTTCTTACTAAAGATTGTTCCAGTCAATGTCTCCCCACTTGTCCTCCTCCCCTGCACTCTCCGCTTGTGCCCTTTCTTCCACCGCAGCTGGGTGTGGGCGTGTTTGGCAGCGGCCCCTTCATGCAGGCCCATCTGCTCAAGGACAGGGGCCTGGCGCGGGCAGCGGCAGCGGTGCCGCAGCTGCACAGCATTCAGGCAAGCTCAGGGAGATAGTGGGGGGCATGGAGCGGAGGAGTGCGATGTTGTGATGGGGGCGGATCGGTTCAGGAAGGGCTGCGTGCCTGCCCACTGCCTGCCCGTCTGCCTGTTTGCCTGGTAGCCCGCCCGCCCGGCTGCCGGTGTTATGTTCGAAACTGAGGTAGCACCATGTGCCCGAGGTGTGCCTCGTTGTCCCCAACAACCCACTCACCGCTCACCCACTCTGCACGCCGGCAGGCCTGCACTGGCAGTGCGCTTTTTAAACCCAACAGCTCACGTCCACCCACCCTGCACGCCTGCAGGGTGCCGCGCCCCAGCTTCTGCAGGTGGCACGGAGCACTCCGGGCCTGCTGACGGCATTAGTAGGGCAGAAGGCGCAGGAGCATGTGGAAGCCAACGGGGCTCTGACCAGGGTGTGTGTACATGCCGGCACTGCTGCCAGTGGTGGGGGGGCTGCAGGGAGTCTGTTGCAGGTCGAGCAGCATGTGTGTGTGGTGGCACTGCTTGTGAGGTGTGTGCGTGGAGTATCCCCCAAATTGAAGGGGCATGAGCATGTGGGTAGAGTTGCCTGCCCTGCCCAGTCCACTGACCCCCGGTTACAGAGCGCCCAAGCTGGGGGGTGCCACGGGCAGTGCCTGCTGGCCTCCATGGTCGTTGGACCTACCATGCTTAATAGGCGTACCAGGTTAGTGACTTCCAGGCTCTCCCTCGCCTGCTGGCCCTGCGCAGGCGGCCCCGCTCAGCGACGCAGATTTTCGAGCTGCCTTTGAAGGGCTCACCTCAAGCTAGCTGGCTACACAGGTCCTTTTTGGGGCCACACGCAGCAGCAGGGGCAGGAGGTAATGACGGCCCGCCGTGCCTGCATAAAGAATGCATGCTTTTGACGGCAAAATCGCACCGATGTACAGAAACACACCAACTTGCCTGTTGCTTCCTCTATTTGTTTTGGAAAGTTTTGTGTTTGCGGTGCTTACAACATGCATAGCTCTGCTCAGCTCACCACAGCGCACATGCACATGCACTTTGTGGCACAACAACTACGACGTTAATTTCAACAGCCCAGACACTGCCGAGCAAAGATGCAGACGCGCGTGCTGCTGTCAACCCCAGCCGCTCCCTCACTTCGCCATCATGCCACCCTCGCCGGTGTCTGCCGCCCGCCGCACCACATCCATCCCTGGCCGCGCCTCTTGCAACCTCTCAACCGCCTCAGAAACCGGCTCATCCGAGGCCCCAGGGTTGGCTGCTATGACCAGCAGACGCAGCTGAGGGCAGGGCGCAATCGGGCTGCCATTGCTGTCGCTGCCGCCGCCGCCGCTGCTGACGTCAGCAGGCGTGAGGGCTGCCAGCAGGGCCAGAAGCTGCGGGGCAGCCAGGCGGTTGCCTGAGATGTCGAGCTCACGCAGGCAGAGGAAGGCGCCGGGGGCTGCCAGCGATGCAAGCACTGCCTGCATTGCCGCCGCTGCATCGCCCGCCTCTGCCTCTGCCGCCCCCGCCCCCGCCGCCGCTGCTGCTGCTGCTGCCTCGCCTGCCTCGCCTGCCGCCCCGCTGCCTCCCAGTTTGCAGTCGTGCAGGCAGAGGCTGGAGAGCGGGGCTGCCGACAGCGCTGCCACAGCCGCTGCGCCTGCTGAGTTGCCGCTGAGATCAAGCGCTAGGCCCGCTGTGCCTGCTGCCGTGCCTGCTGTGCCTGCTGCAGCCGCCACCTCACCCGCTGCCGCCTTGCTGGTGCCAGCTGGCACCGGCCTGCGTGCCAGAGCCTCTGCCAGGGCTGCAATGCTGCAATCCTCCAGGCCGCACCCACAGAGCAGCAGCTTGCGCAGATGCGGCGCCCCGCCTGCTGCCAGCGCAGCAGCCAGCGCCGCCGTGCCGTGGGCACCCATGCCCGAATTCCCGCTCAAGTCAAGCGTGGCCAGGGAGTGAGGCAGGCCTGCCGCAAGCGCTGCCGCTGCCTCGCCGTCCAAGCCGCAGCTCTGCAGGTGCAGCTGTGCCAAGCTGGCACTGCCACTGCCACCGCTGCTGGCGCTGGTGCCGCCCAGCGCCGCCGCCAGTGCTGTTGCACCGCCTGCCCCCAGTCCATTGCCGTCCAATCGCAGCGTGCCCAGGCGCGGCAGCCTGCCCTGCTGCAGCGCCGCCGCCAGCGCCTGCATCCCCTCAGTACCCTCCAGGCCACAGGCTGACAAATCGAGAGACCGCAGGCTGGCGCCGCCGCCATCAGTCAGCCCTTCCAGCAGCGCTGCCAGCCCCTCTGCTCCCAAGCCGTTCTGGCCCAACAGGAGCTCTTCGAGCCTGCTGCCGCTGCTGCCGCTGAAGCCTGCCAGGGCTGCGGCAAGCGCCGCGCAGCCGGCAGCGGTGATGCCCTTGCGCTCCAGATTGAGTTGCCGGAGGGAGGCGCTGGCCGCAATGCCGGGCGCCAGAGCAGCCAGGCCCTGCAGGTGCAGAGGGACCAAGGGGGGATAGGTCAGGGCAGTGGGGTTGAGAGGGCGGGCGATTCAGGCGTGCATGTTTGACTGTATGCCAGTGGCCACCTTACAAGCAGGCCGGCAGCCAGTCAGTGCGCGTGCAACAGGTGCAACAGCAGTAGGTAAAGCTGGTGAAGCTGAAGCCTTTGCATGAGAGCGTCCGACCATACCACGGCAGCCCCGCCCTACTTGCTCAAAAACCTCCTGCCAGGCACGCACTGCATGGTGATTGAGTATCATGTATCTTAGCTCACCTCGTCCCCGAAGGAGCTGTTGCCAAGGTCCAGGCTGCACAGGGCAGTGTTGGTGGCCAGTGCCCGGGCAAAAGCGGCGGCCGCCGCCGGCCCCACCGCATGGCTGGCGATGCTCAGCTCCCGCAGCACCGTGTTGACCGCCAACGCATCGCAAAGCTCAAGGGCGTCGCCCTCCTCAAACCGGCGGCCCCGAAAGAGGCACAGGCTCGTCAGCGAGGCATCGTTCCGCTGCACCCGCTCAACAAGGTCCTTGATGCCTTTTGGGGCTCCCCACGCCATGGCGTCTCGGATGCAGGGAATGCATGCATGTGGGCTGCGCTGGCCGTTCGAGGGCAGCGAAGTTGGAGCGCAGCAGCAAGCACAGCAGGCGGGAGGCCACCGATGTGAACAGCGGCGCCCTGTGCAGTCACTGGCAGCTTCCGGCAGCGTGTTGTAGTGGATGGCAGTGGGTGAGCGGCGCTAAAGCGCCCAACACCGGCAGAGTGATCGGGCGGAACCCAAAGGCAGCACAGCGCAGCAAGGCACCAGCCGCAATGGCGCGCCGCAAGGCTGGTGCTCCGCAGCAGGCTCTTGGGCGCGTGGAGGACAGGCACCTGGCGGCGGGCGACGCCGTCGAGGCGGAAGCGGCGGCAGCGGCGGCAGAGTGGCAGCTGTCAGGCGGCGCGTTGGCCTACCCAAGCGAACACGACAGCGAGGAGGAGCGCTTCATCCGCCCCCCCGCGAAGCGCAGGCGCAAGCAGCAGGGACGGGGGGCGGCGGGGGGCGACAGCGAGGGCGCCGCCGGCCGCACCGCCGTGGCCGTTGCTTTGCATTCAGCGTCTGACCTGGAGCTCTGCTTTGCTGATGTGGCAGTGACCTGGCAGCCAGCGACAGCTCAGCAGGAGGCGCAGGATGCAGATGCGGAAGAAGCAGACGTTGGCATGCAGCTGCAGTTGGAGCTAGAACTTGGGCAGGCAGTCGAAGACGGCAGCAGCGGCAGCGGCGGCATCTGCATACTTGTGCACTTGCTGCCGCCCGACGCCCCCAGCAGCAGCAACGGCGGCGGCAGCGCAGCCGCGTGGCAGGGCAGCGTGTCAGCACCCAACCGGGAGGCTGCAGAGGCACTGTTGGCGCTCCTCAAATCGGGCCACCTGTGCTGCGGCATGCCCCTCACCAGCAGCAGCAACAGCGGCAGCGGCGGCGGCAGCGGCCCTTCTACCAGCTCAGCTGCACGCACCCCACCCTCTGCCCTGCAGCTGAGCCTTACAGAGAAAGCCACAAATGAGGTGGCAGTGCACCCAGAGGAGCAGCAGCAGCGTGCGTGGCACCGCCACCTGGCGCAGCTTCTGCTGAGCTGGCTGGCTCCGCAGCTGGACCCAGAGCGGGAGCTCGAGCTGCAGGCCCAGCAGGCACAGCAGGAGGCCCAGCAGGCGCAGCAGGCCCAGCAGGCGGGCAGCAGTGCGGCGGCCGCGGCGGCTGCGGCAGCAGCAGCTGTGCTGCTCAGCAGTCCGCTGTGTAGCCCTCGAAGCGGCGCCGGGCCTGCCTCTCCTTTCAGCCCAGGCGGCGGAGCAGCGGCAGGGCTAGCAGGGGCAGCGGGAGCTGCGGCAGCGTTTGATGCATCGGAGCTGTATGCAGCTGTGAAGCCGACGGGGCGGGAGGCTGAGCTGCCAGATGGCACCACATCAGCCACCCTGCTGCCCACGCTGCGCCGCTACCAGTCGCGTGCAGCACACTGGATGGTGTGCCGGGAGCAGGGACGGCCCACAGCAGCAGCGGCGGTAGCAGCAGCAGCAGCAGCAGCGGCGGCAGCAGCAGCAGCGGCAGCATCCGGCACAAAGCGGGAGGAGGGAGTTGAGGAGGCACTTCCGCCGCCGCTGCACCCGCTGTGGCGCCGTGTGCCCTGCAGCAACGGCAGAGTCTCCCAGGAGGGCTCAGCAGGAAGCCCTCTCTGCTTCTATGTCAACCCTTACAATGGGCAGGTCAGCTTGGTGCGCTTTCCGGCAGAGCCCGAGGTGAGAGCGGCCAGGGTGGCTGTAGGGGGTCAGTTTCTGGGCTGGTGGGCAGGCAGGCTGTAGGGTCCAGGTGGGCAGAAGGGGCAGGTAGGTGGGCTGGCAGGCAGGGGTTATGCAGGCAGGCAGGCTGGCAGATCCGCCTGGAGCGATTTCCGGAAGAGCCCGAGGTGAGAGCGGCCAGGGTGGCTGTAGAGGGTCAGTTTCCGGGCTGGCGGGCAGGCAGGGGGCATGCAGCATGTAGGGTTTAGGCAGGCGGGGTCGGGAAGCGGGATACGGAGGCAGGCAGGCAGGCAGGCAGGCAAGGGGGTATGCAGGCTGTCAGGCAGGCAGGGGGCACAGCAATGGGAGGATGTGGGAGGATGTGAGCTTGGGCCTGAACCGGATCAATTGGCGCGCTCCCCAGCGTGACTGCATCAGTCCCTGCCTACCTGCCTGCCTGCCTGCCTTCCTGCCTACCCGCCTGCCTGCCTGAGCACCCTCCCTTCATCTCCCAAGGTGCTAAAAGGCTTTCTTAAAGCCAAATGTAGAACTGCAGGCTCCCAATGCCCTTCCTTCTCACTCCCCTTCTCCTCCCCCTTTGTTTCTGCCCTCTCTTCATGTGCCATCATAGGTGCTTGGCTGCCTCCTTCCGCACCTTTCCCCTCTCACCCTTGTCATGTTATATTTTCCGGGGTCTTCTGTACAGGTGCGTGGAGGCATCTTGAGTGACGAGATGGGGCTGGGCAAGACTGTGGAACTGCTGGCATGCATCACCGCCCACCGCTACACGGGGCCTCCCCCCAGCTTTGAGCAAGAAAAGGCGGGCAAGAGGTGGGAGGGGCGGGGAGGGTGAGGGGTGTCTGGGATGTGGCTAGGGAACACCAGTGGGCACGGAAAGGAGAGAAGATGTGGGCGAGGCGTGCAGGGGTTAAGAGGCGCAGGGCAGGGTGAGGGGGTCTCTAGAGTGTGGCTAGGGAGTCGGTGCATGCACCCCCTACCGCCCCCTGCCCGACAACTTGCCTGCTTCTTGGTCCCACCTGCCTGCCTGCAGGCGCAGCAGAAAGGAGCGTATTGACTGCCTGTGTGGGGCCGCCTCAGAGGTCGGGTACACAGGTGGGCAACCTCCGATCGCTGAAGAAGGGTGGGAAGGTGTGTGTGTGTGCCTGTGTGTGCCTGTGGGGGGGCAGAGGCTGAAGAGTCTGAAGTGTGGGGTGTGGGGCGTGGGTTGCATCTGCCGCGGTAGGCTCTGCAGGGGGACTCGTGGCTGAAAGAGGGCGGGCTGTGGGGTGTGGGCTGGTTCTGCCAACGCAGCTCCGCAGGTGTGGCAGCCCTTGCCCTGCTGCCTCGACTTGCACCCCCTCCCCTGCACCGCTTCGAAACCGCGAATTCATCCCACCTCTTGCTCCGCCGTCCCATACAGTTTCCCACACCGCCCGCACCCCTCCTCTTGTCCCGCCTCAGGCTTGTGGCTGCAGTGTGACGAGTGCAACGCTTGGATGCATGCCGCCTGCGTCGGCCTGAAGCGCGCTCCCCTGGGGGACTATGTGTGCGGCGCCTGCCAGCGAGCCAAGGCGTCTGCGGCGGTGCGGCAGGACTGTGGGGCGACCCTGGTGGTCTGCCCCACCCCCATCCTGCACCAGTGGTGAGGCCTAAGCGTTCGCTTAGGATAACGAAAGCGAGGGGAGTGTGGGTGTGTGCGTGTGTGTGTGTGCATGTCGGGGTGCGGGCTAGGAGTGGGGGAGGGCGTATGTGTCTGACTGCTGGGGTGCCCCACGCCCATGCTGCACCAGTGGTGAGGCCGGGGGACGGGAAGGGGGAGTAGGGGGTGGGAGGAGAGGTATTGGGAGGGCGCGCTAGGTTCGAAGTGCAAGCCGCAGACATTCTGGCTGCAAATGGCATGCCTGCAGCAGGGAGGGTGTCAGCAGGGCACGGGAGGAGTGGGATTGAGGGCGGTTGACTATTTGAGGGTGCCCACTGGTCTTCTCACGCCCACCCTGCTCCAGCGGTGAGGCCTGGGGTTGGAGGGACAGGAGAGGAAGGTGTGTGTGTCGGAGGGTGCAGTAAGCGTTGCCTGTGCGATGCCTTGCCCGTGTCTGTGCTATGTTCCTCACACACCGCCTGCCCTCGGCCTGCCGGCCTGCAGGCGTGACGAGATTCTGCGCCACCTCCAGCCTGGCGCCCTGAAGCTGCTGATCTACGAGGGGCAGCCGCAGCCCGGCAAAGGTGGGGCGGTGCCACGGATGGGCTGGAGTGAAGCAGGCGCCGTGGG
>JTEE01000026.1:2007773-2051061 GCA_002896455.3 Chlorella sp. ArM0029B
GGGTGGGGAACAGCCGCCATGGGTGTGTGGTTGGGCAGGGAGCGATTGCCATAGATACAGATGTAGATGTAGATACAGATGCAGATACAGATGTAGATACAGATACAGATGTAGATACAGATACAGATGTAGATGGGTGAGATGCAGCCGCTATCAGTGGGTGGAGGGGTTGGTGAGAAACATCCGTCACGCATGGTGGGTATGGATGAGGAGCGCCCGTCATAGGTGGGTGGTGGGAGGCAGCTATTGCGGGTGGGGTAAGTGAGCAGCCGCCTGCTCCTGTTGCCATGACTCGACAGCTACCCTACGTGCCCAGGATGCTGCGATGTTTCTGCGTGCGTGGTGACCAGGCCGCTGCATCTGCCAATCATGGGGACCTGACGTGCTTTTATGCTGCATGTTGTGCTCTTCCCGCCTGCCGTTGTCCTCTGCCTGCCGTGCTTCCCTGCCCGCCCGGTGGGGTTTCCAAGGTGGTGACCAGCATGCCATGCTACGCACAGTGCATCCTCCTTGCCTGAGCTCCTGACGTCCGCGGTTTTCTGTGCTTCCTGCCTGCCTGCAGCTGGGGGCTCCAAAGTTGTGACGGCCGCCCACCTGGCAGCTGCCGACATTGTGCTGACCACGTGAGCTGGCTCGTGGGGGGTGTTTAATGGGGTTCACGGGGGGGAACGGGGAGGGCACGGTCAGGCCCGGGGCCATTGTGGTGATAAGAAGAGGAAAGGCTTTCTCGAGGTGGCAATGCTGTTGTTCACGGTCTGCACACAAGGGTGAGGTTGATGTTCATTTGAGTGGGAGGGGGGAGGGCAGGGCCAGCCACGGAGGCAGTCCGGTGGGAGACTGGGAGGCGTTCTTGAGGGGACAGGTTCTGTGGTTCACGGTCATCACACAAACACATCGCCCCCCCCTGCTTACTCTTGTTCCTTTTTGTATTCCACACGAGACCTGGTCGTTTGCGCTCCGTTTTGCAGGAACGACAGGGCTGCGCCACGATGTGTACCGCCTCCCTGCTCCATCATTTCCCTCCCTGCTTCATCATTACCCTTGCGATGCCTGCGTGTGTTGCATCCCTACCCCGTCTTGCAGGTATGACGTGCTGCGCCACGACGTGCACCACTTCCCAGACGCCGCTGATGAGGCGGAGGCAGCTGCGCGGCAGCTGCGGCGCAAGAAGAAGTACGAGGTGCGCTGAGCTGGCGCTGAAGCCGTAGCTTTGGATGTAGTGCTCTGGGTGGCCAGGAAATCCATAGTGAGGGCGGGCAAGCCACGTGCTTTCTTTTGGAAGGGAGGATTGTACGCCTGCACAGCGTGCATGCCTTGAGCGAGCCGGCGCTCAGCTGCGCCACGCACCTGCCCCCCCGCAGATCGTGCCCACCCCGCTGACCCGCCTGCGCTGGTGGCGTGTATGCCTGGACGAGGCGCAGATGGTGAGGTGATGGGCTCTGGAGGTAGCTGGCTGGTGGTTTTCACAGGTCGACGGTGTGAAGGGTTGGCATTGCTGTGCATTGCACAGATGCTGAGGTGATGGGCTCTGGAGGTAGCAGCTTGCTGTGTGTGAAGGGGTGGATAGAGGTGTGGGTCTGTGTGGGTGGATGGCATTGCTGGGTGGAGGGGTGTGCGGGGGTGCCTGCATGGTAGGGCGCAGATGGAGAGGCGGGGCTAGAGCATCATCAGCAACAGCGTCTTGTGGTCGCTGCTTATGTGGCGGTGGTGGTGGCGGTGTGGGAGGCAATGGTGCTCCTGCTGTGGACGGTTTTGGCTCTTGGCCTCCTGCCAGCTCACCACTCTGCTTGGGCACTGCGGCCGCTCGTCCACCTTTCCTCCCTCCTCACCCCTGCCCCTGCCCCCCACCTTCTCTTGCACCAGCCCATGTGACACAGCCCATTTCCATGCCTGCGCCCTCATCCATGCCCCTGCCCCACCATCTGCATCCTTTTTGACCCAGCCCTTGCCCGTGCCCTCACCCCTGCCCCTGCCCTGCCCCACCTCCTCCTGTATCTGCCACTCCAGGTGGAGAGCAGCACGGCCCGGGCAGCCCAAATGGCCCTCAAGCTGCAGACGGTGCACAGATGGTGCGCTCTTACATTTTATCTATGATATGCACTTGCCCTCTGGCTGGAATTTCCCCACCAGAAAGTGGCAGTCATTGCTTGGGTGGCTGCTCATCTGCTGGCCCTGCCTGCCTGCTTGCCTGCCTGCCTGCCTGTGTAATGTCGCACAGATGGTGCGGTTTCAGTGGGGCTGGGCTTCTAGCTGGCTCCTCTTCACCCACTCGCCCACCCTTTGTTTCTTGGAAGGCTGTTCATCCGCCCGCCTGCCTGTCTGCCTGCCTGCCTGCCCGCCTGCCCTGCCCATCCACCCCTTCACCCTCCACCTCCCTCCCTCTCCCCCTGTGCACGCGCGCCAGGTGTGTCACCGGCACCCCTTTCTCCCGAGGGCTGGAGGACCTGTATGGCCTGCTGGCCTTCCTGCAGGCAGCTCCCTACAGCAACCGCCACTGGTGGCAGCGCGCGGTGCAGCGGCCGTACGAGGGCGGCAGCAGGGCAGGTGGGTGGGAGCAGTTTGAGGTATCCGCCCCGCTTTGGCTTGGTTTGCCTGGTGGGGGCCAGGTCCCGCTTTGCAAAGGTATATAGCATACAGCAACTCACCCTTTGGCAGCAGCCTTTGAGGAGGGAAACTGGGCAGCTGGGACAAGGGATGATGGAGGGGGGAGCCCTTCCGGCACAGCGGCAGCGGCTTAAAAGAAAACGGCAGTTGTGCGCCGGCTTGTTGAGCGGTGAGGGGTGCCTGTCAGACTGCCCTGGCTGGCGAGGATCTGCTTAGGAGGCGGCGCTGCTTGCTGGGCTGGCAAACTTGACAGCACCGATTTCACCGCCTTCTCCCTGCGCCGCTCGCCCCGCCCGGCTCCCTACCCCCCACGCCCAGCCGCCTGGCGCTGTTTCAACCCTCCCCAGCTTTGCCCTGCTCTGTTTCCCACTTTGCCTCCACCTGTCCCCTGCCTTGTGCCCGCCCTCAATCGCCTGTGCCAGTCTCAGAACCATTCACTCGAGCACTTGCTTGACGCCCGCTTCCCAATGCGTCGCTATGCAGCCCGCGCCCGGCTGCTGGCCCTGCTCAAGCCCTCCCTGGGCGGCCTGCTGTGGCGGTCGGCCAAGGCGGACGTCACACACGAGCTGGGCCTGCCGCCACAGGTGAGTTACAACACTTATTATGGTCGAATTGGAGAAGTTCAGGGCGAGGTTCAGGGAGCAATTCGGGGAGATTGAGGGAGTGCGTCCGCAGGGGTATGGGCGCACGAATGTCGGGGGGGAGGGCTAGTCAAACGCTTC
This sequence comes from Chlorella sp. ArM0029B, assembly GCA_002896455.3. Classification (NCBI taxonomy): domain Eukaryota; kingdom Viridiplantae; phylum Chlorophyta; class Trebouxiophyceae; order Chlorellales; family Chlorellaceae; genus Chlorella; species Chlorella sp. ArM0029B. The sequence continues at coordinate 2,011,100 of JTEE01000026.1, forward strand.
GCTGTACTGATTTGTCCCCGGCTCAACTCTCCCCCCCTATCTTTCCTTTCTTTGACACCCTCCCCCATTCTACCCCGTGCCCAAACCCATCCCTGCCCGCTTATCTTCCCCCTTCTCAAACACCCTCCTCCATCCTACCCTTTGCCCTGACCTCTGCCCGACTCATCCCTGACCCTCTTTCCTTCCTTTTTTCAAACCCCTTTCCCATCCTGGCTGCAGCACCACCACCTGACTCGACTTTCTTTCTCCCTCTCAAACCCCTCCAACATCTTATGACCCCTTTCCCATCTTGTGTGCAGCACCACCACTTGACCCGCCTCCAGATGAGCGCCATTGAACGCCACTTTTACGGGAGGCAGCACCAGGCAAGGCGGGCTGCTGCCATGCGTGAACCTGGCAGCTGCCCGGCCAAGCTGGCCGGGGCGAGCCACATGACATGCTGACGGCTGAGAGTGTCACTTCTTGCTGACCTGTCACGTGCTGACCTGTCACTGCTGCTGATGTGGCGCATTCTGCCGATGTGGCTTTCTGCGCACCTCCCCACCCCACCCCTGCAGGATTGCGTTGAGAAGGCTCGCGCCACGCTGTCATCAGCCATGCTGGCAGCCGCCACATCAGCAGCAGCCGCAGCGGATGGCATTGAGATTGTGGAGAGGGAGGGGCGGTGCGGGCCCCTGTCGCGGACAGCGGCGGCAGCGGCAGCGGTAGCTGCTGGGTTTGAAGACCGGTCTCTCACACGCAAGGAGGAGGCGTCGCTGCTGCACCCGCTGCTGCGCCTGCGCCAGGCGTGCTGCCACCCCCAGGTGCGCTGGGCACGCTTGCTTTCTTCCGCCTAACGCACACAAGCACACCCCAGTGCCTGTCTGTTTCCCGCCCGTGAGTGTTGACACCCCAGGTGTGCTGCCTGCCCCGCTCTGCCACCAGGCGCACATATGTAGCCATGTTGATTCGATTCGGCTGCCCTCTTAGTGCAACCACCCTGCCTTCCCCCTACCATACAAAACTGGTCAACCTGCACATTCCGCTTGCCTCCTCCCCGTCCGTCTCCCGACCCGGTAGTCCTGCCTCCCAGTGTGTTTGCCCCCTCCTTGTCCTCTCGTCTCGCGCAGGTTGGCGGCGCCGGCATCAAGGCGCTTGCGCACCAGCGGGCACCCATGACGATGGGCGAGGTGCTGGATGTGATGCTGACCAAAGCGCGGGTGGAGGCGGAGGATGTGCAGGTAAGGCTTGGGAGGGTGGGGAGGAAGATGGGAAGATGGGCAGGCACCCGTAGTGATCTCATGCTGATCAAAGCGCGGGCGGAGGCGGAGGATGTGCAGATGTGCTTAGAGCAGGAAGGAGGGGCGAATGAGCGAGAGAGGGAGGATGTGTTGAGTAGATAGTACCTAAAGGGGTGCGGAGGTGCGTGCATGTGTATGCTTTGTGTGGTGCTCACCGAGGCGAGGGTGGAGGCGGAGGATGTGCAGGTGATCGCTCACCTGGGAGGGTGGGAGAAGTTGGGCGGGCACCCACGGCATTGGGTGGGATGCTCAACGTGGTGCTGGTGCGTCCTCGAATAGATAGCAGATGACGTTTAGATGTGTGGCGGTGGTTAGTACCAACCTCCCAATCAGGAGGAAAGTAAAGCCCCTGGGAGGGTGGCCCCTTTAGGTGGCCCCACTCGTGACGTCACGTGCCTGACCCAGCCAGCCTGCCCTGCCCTGCCTCTTGTAGCACACCCTCACGTGCTCCTTGCTCAGTGGCCTCTCCTTTCTCCCCATATTCCACATCCCGTATACGCCAGTGTCCCCGAGCTTGCTTCACACCGCCTGGCTGCTGGCTGGCCTACCACCAGGTTGTAATCCACCACTACAAGTAACCCACCTCGCCTGTCACCCCTTCCTCCCCCTGCAGCGCCTGCTGCCTGCCTCGCTCGTAGCATTGGCCCTCAGGCTCGACGCATTCACACCACAAGCAACCCACCTCGCCTGCACTCCCCTCCCTTCCCTGTTGCAGCGCCTGCTGCTGGCCTCACCCACAGCAACCCCCGCCCCCGGTTTGGACACTCCGCCACCTCTAATACCCCCTCTCGCCTCCACCCCCCTCGCCTCCCTCCTGCAGCGCCTCCTGCTGGCCTCCCTCAACGGGCTGGCGGGCCTGCTGCTGCTGCAAGAGCAGCCGGTGGAGGCGGTGAAGGCGTATCGGGAGGCGCTGGCCATCGGTGAGCTGGGGGTGTAGAGTCAGGGGGATGTGGCAGGGTGCTGTCATGATGGGATGATGCAGGGTGATGCTCGATGGGGTGAGGCAGGGTGGTGGTTGCGGAATGAGGCAGGTTGGGGAGTGGCGGCGCTGGGAAGCATGCCCTGCAGGGTTGGCCCCTCACCCATCAACCACTGCACACATCACCCCTCACTGCCTTTCCTACCTGCTTGCAATGGAAGGCAACAAGGTCCCGGTGTGCGCGCAGGGTCAGCCCCTTTCAAACTCCCCTTTCCGCCCCTCTGTGCCTGCAGTGGAAGCTGACTGGTGCCTCTGGCTTAACTTCCTGTCGTTTTCCTCAACACCACGCCCTCGGCCTGTAATCTGCTTCTTCTTCCTGCAGTGGAGGGCAACAAGGCCCACGTGCGAGCCGACAAGCTGCAGCAGCTGCACACGCTGCACAACCTGGGCGACCTGCTGGGACCTGACAGCAGGTGGGTGGGCCTTGTACCAAACGGAACAGTGCCAAACGGAACAGTGCCAATCATGTTACACTCCGCCTTACAGGGGCGTGCCGGCCGGGGGTAAGGCCCACGCTGAGCGACAGCCAGCTGGCGGAGCAGGTGCACGCGCCTACTAAGCCACATATTACAACAAACCTTGATATTGTATGTTATTTATGTCGACGTGCAGGGGCGTGGCGGGCGTGGCGCCCACGCTGCGCGATAGCCAGCTGGCGGGGCAGGCGCACGAGCTGCGGGAGGAGTACCTTGCTGAGTCAGCTGCCAGGCTGGCGATGTCGGCTGCTGAGGTGGAGGAGGTGGAGAGGCACGCCAGGCGGGCAAAGGTGCCGCTGCTGCAGCAGGTGGCGGGAGAGCGAGAGGTGGAAGGTGGGTGGGGGGCATGACCTATGTTACAGCCTGCCTGCCCGCCCGCCTGCCTGCCTGCCTGCCTGCCTGCCTGCCTGCCTGCCTGCCTGCATGCCTGCATGCATGCCTGCCTGCCTGACTGACTGACCGCCTGCCTGCCTGACTGCCTGACTGACTGACTGACATCAGAGCTGGTAGGCTAGTAATGCTTGCAGCCACTGGCATCGTCCCTTGACATGCTTACCAAGGGGCTCTTGCCTGCCTGTCCGGCCCTTGCAGGGGTGCTTGACTGGTTGCACCTGGTGTGCTCCCGCATCACTTCTTATGCATCTCTGAACAGCCGTTGCCTTTGTTCCGCCCGCTGCAGAGCTGCTGGGCGGGTGGTACCTGCGGGCGGTGGCGCTGTTTGTGCAGCACGGGCGCGAGCAGCACGCGCAAGGTGCGCCCTGGCTTTGCTTGCTTACAGTCTGTCAGGAGGACGAAGGGGGAGAAGGAGAGGGCGGCGCTGGTTGTTGTTCACCAGCGGGGCTTGCCTGACCCTGTAATCGGCCGACGCCTTGCATGACTGCTTTCACTGACTGATGACACTATGCAGCCGGTCTGGTTGGCCGTGCTAATGCGCAGCTTGCTGAGCACCCAGAAACCTCATTTCCCTTGACAATCTTCCCTGCAAACGACAACGCAACTGCACTAAAACCCCTTGTGCAGGCGCTGTGGCGGACCGCATCAAGGAGCAACTGAGGGTCACCCTCTGGGAACCACTGAATACTACCCTCCTGCTGAAGTATACATACTAAGTGCCACAGAACCCGTATGTGCTCTGCAGCCGCCGTGGCCGCTCGCATCAAGGAGCAGCTGAGGGAGGAGACTATGTACCTGCGCTCAGTCTCACAGGCAAGCCCTCTCAACCAATCAATCAATCAATAACATTTCAAGTCCAGGGGGAGCCAGCAAGGTCTCATGGCACAGGGTGGGGGGTGAGTGTAGCCCTCTGCTGTGCTTTCCCTGGGGACGGTAGCTGGCTGGTACCTTTGGCTCAATCTCCTGCCAACTGCCTCAACCCCACGCTCTCGGGCTGCAACCTGCCTCTTTGTCTTTTTTTCTCTTGTTCTGGGGGGGTAGCCCCAGAGAAACCCACGCTTGCTCTTGCCAAGCACATGAAGACCTGCACATGCTCAAGGTGAAGCTGCACTCACATTCACTGGCCACTCACATCCACTGGCCACTCACAATCACTGGCCACTCACAATCACTGGCCACTCACATTCACTGGCCACTCACATCCACTGGCCTTCCTCTCCCCTGATCTCCCCTGCAGAACGCCACCACCATAGCGTCCAAGTTCCGGGACCTGCACGGCCTGGAAATCGCTTTGCAGGGGGAGCTGCGGGAGCTGGGACGGGCGCAGGGGGAGGCAATGGGGGAGCTGACACGGCTGCAGGCATGATTCGTGCTTTGCATGCTTTGCTTGGTCACTTGCTTCGCATGCTGTGCTTGCTGTGCATGCTGTGCATGGTGTGCTTGAAACTGATGAGGCAGCGGGCGTAGGGCTGGGGGAGGCGATGGGGGAGCTGACGAGTGAGGCTGCAGGCACGCCTGTTTTGCCCGCTTTGCGTGCTGTGCTTTGCCTGCTTTGCTTGCCGTCGCTCGCTTGCTTTGCTTGCTAGAAAACGGATTTGGAGAGCTGGCGGGTTCAGGCGGAGGCTATTGGGGAGCTGACGCGGCTGCAGGCACGCGTGCTGAGCCTGCTTTACGTGCTGTGCTCGGTTTGCGGGCTTTGCCTGCTTTGCCTGCTTTGCTGAACCCTCCCATTTCCTGCCTTTGCTTCTTGCAGACCGCCTGCCAGCAGCCCACGCCTGCGCTGGTTGAGCTGGCGGCGACATGCAGTCGGTGCCGGGCAGAGACAGCGGTGGCGGGGCGCGTGTGCCGGCACTGCAAGCTGGAGGAAAAGTTCTGGGGGTGGGAGGTGAGCTGGCAGCTTCTTGTGCGAACTGAGAAATGGGTGTCTCGGCATGTGGTTTAGTGCTGCGGCAGTGCATGCTGGAGGAAGAGGGTATGGCGCTAGGAGGTCAGCTGGCAGCGTTCTTTCTTTTTGGCAGCGATCTTTCTTTTTGCACGTTGAACAGCGCTCGGGCTAGAGCACATGTGGTAGCACTGTGGTAGCGCCTCTGGCCCATGCTCCTTTCCTCCCTCGGCCCTTCGTGAAAGGCCGCGCCTTTGCCACCTACTCCAACGCTCTGCCGTGCATGAGTTCTGCTCTGAAGCCGCCTGTCCTCCCCTCCTGCCCTCAACCCATGCTGCCTTCTCCACTCAGGCAGGGCCGCGCCTTTGCGCTCGCCCCCCTCGCCACATCTAGCCCCGTCCAGTACTCTTCATACCCGTCACCACCCCACACCCCACAACCCCAAATCTTGACCCTCGGAAACACTGCGACCCCCGATGCATGCAGGGACGTGCCTTTGCCCTCTACTCCAAGGCCCGAGAAGGCGCTGGCAGCGTGACAGCAGAGGAGGCAATCCGGCAGGCGCAGCAGACTGTGCTGGGAGGGCGTGTGGGGCGCGGCGGGCTGGGAGAAGCGGCGGCAGCGGGGGGTGCAGGGGCGGAGGAGGAAGACGGAGCGCATCTGCTGCTGCTGGGCGCCACGGGGCGAGGCAATGCGGTGGCCAAAACAGGTGCGGGCTGTCGAAGATCCAACTTACTGTTCACGTGCTTTAAATTAGCAATAAAGGCTGGCCCTTGTCTGCCAAGGTTGGGCAAGAAAATATCTTTCACACGCATGAGTGAGCACTGCTTGCAATGACACAGCTCGTGCAGGATGCCGGGTTTTAGCCAGCAACTGTGCCCTTTCTGCCAATTCCCATGCTGCCGCCGCCCTGCCTCGGGGGCTTGAGCGTGCGTGTGTATATGTGCGATGGCCTGCTGAGATTGTGGTAACTGGCTGGTGCCCCATGGCTCACTGTGCCGCTCGCAACCCCACCCTGTGCGTGCCCTCTTCTTTGGCTGCTGCTGCAGAGATTGTGCGGCGGCCGGGGGATGCTGAGAACACGCTGCGCCTGCTGCTGCACCAGCTGCGCCTCCTCAGGGTGCCTCCCGCTGTGGCAGGTGAGGCATCTAACTGCTTTGTGTCCAGCCAGGCATGACGACTAGGCTGGTAGCTGTCTGGTTCCATTGGCTTAATTTGCTGTCGGTTTCTGCAACCCCACGCCCTCGGGCTGTAATTTTTTTCCCTGTGAGGCAGGCGGTGCATGCATCCATCGAAGCATTTAAATGCGTTGTGTCCAGTCAGCCAGCCAGCCAGTCGTGGCAATCAGGCGCCTTGCCAAACGCTGCTTGTGCAGCTGGGCCATGTGCGGTGCAGCTGCTTCCCACAACCTTGTCCAACAATCCAACAACTGGCCGACTCTTGGCCCCCTTGCCGGCTTGCCGGATGCCGCTGCTCCCAAACTGTCCCTGAACCCACTAGAGCAGCAACCCTGCTTTGTAAGGAGCTGTTCTCCTGCTTCACTTTGTGTGCAGCTGAGAAGGAGGTGTTGATGGCTGCCGGCAAGGTCCACCTGGAGCTGTTGGAGCAGTACCGCCGGCTGTACCTCAAGGCTCGGGCCCTCAGCCTGACGCAGGTGGGTGAAGCAAACAGTGTGTGGCTGTCTGATTCGCCTCGATGGCTGCTTGGAGGGGTGGCTGGCTGGCGCTTGACAATTGGCATAACCAGTGCTACGTCTTCCACAATTCGGCTTGCTGGCTGGTATGAGAGCAGGACCGGGCCGCAGCACAGTTGTGTGGCAGGGGGTGCGGCAGGGGTGGCAGGGGTGGGACCAGTCAACCACCCTGCCCTGGCTAGTAAGTTGGTTACATACATCGCATATCCTCCATCGCATATCCTCCATCGCATATCCTCCATCGCATATTCTCCATCGCATATCCTCCCGCAGCTGCGGCTGCCTGCATCAGATTATTTCGTATGCCTAAGGCAGGCTGATTTCGTGCCTCCTTAGGCTGATCAGGCTGATTTCGTGCCTCCTTTCCTGCAGCGCGCGCGGCTGTACGCGCTAGACGAGCTGGAGCAGTGCATGATGCGCATCAAGTGAGTTGCTTTGCAATGAGCTGGGCTGCCTGTAGCAGGGACTCCTCGACGCATCTGCAGCGCACATACGTGCCGCTGCAGCGCTGTGGAGAAGGCGAAAGAATGGGCTGCCTTTCCACCAGGAACAATGGCTGGTGCGCCACGCGAGCGAGAGGTGGTTCAGCAATGCCGAGGAAGAAGGGGATGAGGGAGTAGGGCATTTGCTGGCTGGGCTTAGGGTTTACAATAGGGCTCATGATGCTGGTCACCTCCGCCGCCTGCCTTGAGCATACCGTTCTACCAGGTCAGCCACCTCCCCCTGTCCCCACATGGCCGCCCTATGATAGCTGACTGGCGCCTCTGGCTTGAGCACCAGCCGGTTTCCTCACCACCACGCCCTCGGGCTGTGATCTTCTTCTTCTGCCCCTCATACCGCCTCTGCCCGCCCCTGCCCTCCCCTGCAGGCTGCTGAGCGAGGACGAGCTGCGGCTGAAGGAGGGGGAGGAGATCTACCGCATCTACGAGTACGAGGTGCCTATCCGCAGCACGGTGAGCTGAGCTGGCACCCCGGGGCGGTGACCTGGCACCCTGTGTTAAGCTGGCACTCCCAGGGTGGCGAGCTGGCTGCACAGCAGGTGCCCGTACGCAGCACGGTGAGCTGAGCTGGCACGTTCAGGGTGGTGAGCTGGCAGCGCAGATGGTGCCTGTCTGCAGCACGGTGAGCTGAGCTGGCACGTTCAGGGTGGTGAGCTGGCAGCGCAGATGGTGCCTGTCTGCAGCACGGTGAGCTGAGCTGGCACGGTGAGCTGAGCTGGCACGGTAGCTGAGCTGGCACGCCCAGAGCGGTGGGAGATTTGAGTCGTCCTCGTGCCGGGCCTGCTTCGATCCAAAGCAGCTGGCCATTGAGGAAGATTCCTGCCGACCTTTCTGCTGACTTGCTGCCCAAGAGCTGACCAATGACAAGTTGACTGCTGAGCTGGAGGCACGCTGGGCATGCTGCGCCGCCTCCTTTCTTTTGAGCTTGACTATTTGCACTTTTCCCTGCGCAGGAGCTACCAACGACAGCGTGTCTGCTGAGCTCGATCTGAACGGCACGCTGGGCACGCTGCGCACACCCTCTTTTCCACCTAACTTGTAGTTTTTTCTTCTTTGTTCTTCCTCAGGAGCTGACCAACGACAAGGCGTCTGCTGAGATGGACTTGAACCGCAAGCTGGGCACGCTGCGCTACCTCACAGCCATCAAAGCGCGCGAAGCGGCCAGAGCGGCTGCGGCGGCGAATGCAGCAGAGGCAGCAGATGTGGCAGCAGCGGAGGCAGAGGAGGAGGCAGAGAACGCAGCGGTGGAGGAGGCGGCAGCAGCGCAGGCGCGGGCTGAGCCGGCCTCGCCTGCCGGACGGCCAATGCGTGCAGCGCCGGCTGTGGGGGTAGGGGAGGCAGCAGATGAGGACATTTGCCCCATCTGCCACGATAGATTGGGACAGGAACTGGTGAGTTTGTCTGCCTGCCAAGTTGCCTGCCGGTTGGCCACCTGTGCAGCTGCCAGCGCGGGTGCCTGCCCTGCTGGGCTGCCTGCAGACCAGCCTCACTGCGTTGCTCGACCTCCCCTGCTGCCAACTCTTGCTGCTGCTTTAGGCGGCAGGCGTGCCTGACAAGATGGCATTGCTCCGTCACCCGGTGCCTTCAAATCCTCCTGCCGTGCATGCTGTGCCCGCTGCAGGTCATGCTGTCGTGCGCCCACCGCCTGTGCTGCCGGTGCTGCATGGCGCTGCAAGAACGCTTGCCCGCCAGCCTGCCTCAGGTAAGGGAGGGATGCATGACTGACGGAGGGAGGGTTTCGCGCTACTCCAGCACAAACAGATGAGGCATGAAGTGCCTGGTTTCCCTTGCTACCCTGCCTTGTCACAGCAGCGTGCGTTGGACCTCTGCCATGCTGCTGTGCAAACCTGACTGCCCTTAAGTGCGTAGGCCCTTCCTTTGCATTCACACACACACAAGCACGCATGCCCCACGTGCTGTCCTTGGCGCTGTCTGCCTATGCTGCCCTGACCATCACCCCGCCCAGCTCCCCGGCTGCCTGGCTTCCATTCTCTAAGCACAACTGGCCCCCTCCCCTGCCGCCCTTTCCCTTTTTTGAGTAACGCGCACCTGCCGCCGCCTTTGGCCCTCTCCGCTGCCCTCTGTGCAGCCCAGCCGGCGCATTGAGTGCCCGGTGTGCCGAACACGCGTGCCTGTGACCGAGATAGTGTACATCGACGCACGCCTCACCTCCCCCGCTGGCAAGGCAAGTGGGTTTGTTCTACGCTGCTGCCACTTCAGCCGGGGTTGGTGGTCCAGTAGAGGCGAGGCAAGTGGGTTTTTACAACCTTATCAGCCTCATGGGGGCGGTGTTTGGTTGACAAGCTACCTAGCTGCTGTGGCTGAGCCAGTCTACGTGATTGTGCGCCTCACCTGCCCCGCTGGCTCGACAATATTGCACTGAAGGAACAATGCATGACTGGCTGAGCTGTCAAAGAGGACAGCTAGCTGGCCGCACTTGCAGTTCCTCGCACTAGCAGTTCCTCAGCAGCGCCGCGTGCAGTGCCAGGCAGCATGCAGGGGACGGATTGGCGCCCCCACTGCTGGCCTGCACACCACCGCCGCCAAGCCCTAAATCTCGAACCATAATGGCCAGCTCGCGCACACGCGGCTGGGCGATCCCTGCTCTGCCTCCGGCCACTTTACTGCAGTGACGGTGGTGATGCATGCATTCATTTGACGACAGTGGGAAGTTGTTTTCCCTTGGCGCCTTATCTGGGTTTCTATTATATTATTTTAAAATTCTATTTACCTAAAATTAGTAGAATTTTAGCTTTACGTAGAAAGAAATTGGGATTATCTGCAGGGCTCCCACGGGGCAAGCGGCACCGGAGAAGAGGATTCGGAGGAGGGGATCGAGGTGAAGGGCAGCTACGGAACCAAGGTCAGTGCAGTGGGTTGGGGTTTAAAGTGGCGTGCCCGCCAGGTCGTGTGTGGTTAGAGGAGGCAGACATTGAACGAAAGGGCAGCTGCAAATTCGAAAGATAGGTTGTAGAGTGAGGTCGTGCCATGGCTAGGCAAAACGGTGCCTGGTGCTTTGCCAAGTTTTATCATTGCGTGCGGTTTGTTTCGTTTGCGCCCTTGGCTCCGCTGCCTGCCCTGCATCTGGAGGCCTTGTGTGCCTGGCTGACGCGTGCACCCTCACACCCCAGCACCCCCCGACGCAACCCACACAAAGCTGACTCATTGACTGGACCTGGACCTGATTGGTTATGCCCCGCCCCGCAGCTGGAGGCTGTTGTGCGCCGCCTGCTGTGGCTGACGCGTGCCGACGCCACCAGCCGGGTGCTGGTATTCTCCACGTGGAAGGACCTGCTGGAGCTGCTGAGGTGGGTAAATTCACATTGGATGTATAGGACGTGTCATTTCATGTTCTCTTTAAGGAGGGCGGGGTGCTGCCGTGTCGATGTGGAAGGACTTGCTGGAGCTGCCGAGGTGGGCGCCGCGTAGGGTGCCACACAAAGTGCCACGTGGAGTGCCACACAAAATGCCACACGGAGTGCCACACAGAGTGCCACGTGGAGTGCCACAAAGTGCCACGTGGAGTGKCACACAAAATGCCACACGGAGTGCCACACAGAGTGCCACGTGGAGTGCCACAAAACGCCACACAAAATGCCACGTGGAGTGCCACACGGAGTGCCACACAGAGTGCTACTTGGGGTGCCATGTAAACTGCAGGCGCTTGTCGTGTCCACGGGGGACTGATCCGTTAATGCTGCCGAGGTAACCTGCACGTGCGACGTCAAACAGAAGTTCAGAGATGAGGGCACGCTGGAACATTTTAGCAGGTGCCCTCCCCAACTCGCCATACCCCGCCTCCATGCCCTCACGCCCCACTAGCCCTAACCCTTCCTCTCCCCCCCGCTCCCCTCTATGCCCCACTGCCTGCTTGCAGCCACGCGCTTGCCGCCAACGGCTTGCCGCACCTGTACCCGCGTAGCAGCAAGAAATTTGAGTCGGCTGTGGCAGACTTTAGGACGGGGCATGAGGCGGCGCTGGCGGCCGCGGCGCTGCCCGGGTGGGTGGGTGGGCTGGGAGTTGCATGCTGTGCTGTGTTGTGCCGTGATGTGCTGTGGTCTGATGTGCTGCGATGCGCTGTGCTGAGAATGTAACGTGCCGCCGCAAGCGAGGCACCCACACTAATGCCACGCTCCCAGAGGTTGGCAGAAAGCACGGCATGCATGGTTCGGGGCAGCTGCCAGGCAGCTGCCAGGCTAGTCCCCGGCGCTGCCTCCGTGCAGTTTCCGCCTTCCCCACCTCACCCACCCGCCCCGCTGCCCCTCACCTGCCTGCAGCTCCAGCAAGGCGCCTTCAAAAGCTCGCAAGTCAGCGGCGGGCGGCGGCGGCGCGGCAAGGGAGCACCCCCAAGTGCTGCTGCTGCTGATGAAGCAAGGGGCCAACGGCCTCAACCTGACGGGTGAGTGGAGGGCGGAAGGTGTAGCCCTGCACGCTTGCGCCTGCAGACAAGGCCTGCGGGATGGCAGCAGGCGAACGCAATTCCCGCTGTGGCAAAACGTGCAGCAGGCCTCAACCTGACGGGTGAGTAGAGGGAGGGAGGTTTAGTGTCTGCCATTCGTTCAGGGACCCCTCCAGGCACCCTCTCATACTGATCTGTGCATCTCATCTGTGGAATGGGGTGCGCATGCTGGAGCCAAGCGCGGTTGTGTGTCTGGCAACATCATTGCTTGCAGCGGGTTGTTCAGCGGGGTACCGTGTGCAGCGCGTCCCCAGCGGTGGCACCCCTTCATTTTCCCGAACCTCTCTTTCTCCGAGGTTAAGCCTGGTCTCTTGGACTCTCTACACCCGCGGTAAGATCGCAGATAATTTTACTCCGTGATCCCATCAATCTATGCTGGAGCCAGCAGTTGACGTTCATCGAAATAGCTGTCAGCACTTCTTCCCTGCCTTTTGCCCCTCCTTGAAAAATTCGAACCACTAGAATGCCTTGTCCGTCACGAACTGCAACCCTTCCCTGGTGCAGAGGCGCAGCATGTTGTGCTGCTTGACCCAGCGGTTCAAATCCCAACAAGTTTGCTGCATGAGTCCTTGCTTTTGCTGTCATGCCGCCTCAGTTCTGCAGTCCATCCTCCACATCAATGTGGAGCCGGACAATATGTCCTACACGGGCTGAGACCCATCCTTGGTTGCAGAGGCGCAGCATGTTGTGCTGGCGGAGCCGCTGCTGGACCCGGCTGTTGAGGCGCAGGCGGTGGGGCGGGTGGACCGCATTGGCCAGCAACGCTCCACACACGTGCACAGGTGAGGCGCTGACGGCGTTCCTGTGTAGCTAGAAAAGAACACATGGCTGCACCGGGACCTGTTGGCAAGGGCTGGCCTAGGGATGTTGGCCGGACCGCATCGGCCAGCAGCGCTCTACGCACGTGCACAGGTAAGGGGCGCACATTGTTTCTGTGTTGACAACATGTATCACGGGGCAATGGATGGCGAGTGGCTGCAATGGGCAGCAGCGGTCCACACACGTGCGCAGGTGAGAGGTTCGCTTTGTTTCTGTGTCATGTAGTTGTAGAATGTTTTAAAACAATAGTCGGAGTCCCTTGTTGTGTCTAGAGGGCGCCCACCCGCCGTCCCGCACAGTCCCGGGGCTCTCTCTGCTAGAAAGCGGGTGTCCGTGCGGTCGGCAGGCGGGCGGGTGGCTGCCATCGCTCCAAAGCACGTGGAGGCGTAGGCAGCAGCGTGCAGCAGAGGGTGCTCCCGCCTCTGCACCTCCCAAGCTTGTGCCTGCCCATTGTCATGGGATCGGATATGCATCTTTTGTACAACAGCGGGCGGCAGAGGGGCTCTTGCTGGCCTCTCAAGGTGTGCTAGCGCATTCGCTTTTTTCGCATTGCGCAGGTTTGTGGTTGAGCAGACGATCGAGGAAAACGTGCACCGGCTGTGCCAGCAGCGAGCCGCCGCCATGGACCTCTCCGCCGCTTCTGTCAAGCGTGCGGCGGGCAGCAAGGAGCGGGGCGCGCTGACGGTGCGTGACGTGGCACTGCTGCTGCGCCAGCCAGATCAGGAGGAGGAGGAGATGGAGGTGGAGGGAGAGGGAGAGGGAAGAGATGGAGAGGAGGGAGCAGCAGCAGCGGCGGCAGCCGCAGGCGCTGTAAGCCCAAGGGCAGCGGCGGCTGCGGCGGCGGCGGGTCGGGCGGCCATGGCGGCGGCAGCGGCGGCAGCCGGGGGAAATGGCTGAGGGGGCGGATTGCGAGGCGGGCAGGCGTGAGTCCTCCCACGACCTAGGACACGACATTCCAATTTGACGGGACCTTCCCCACACCCAAACAAGGAAAAGAACAACGAAATGGTTGCATGACTTGACTGACTGCACCTGATCTCACCCTGGGCGTGCATGTCCCATTGTTCTTGCCTTGCACTGTAAGCATTGGCAGCTGCTCGCTGACGTGACGAGGGCTGTCACGTTCAATTGACACAACGCGGTTGACTTACGAAGTAGGGTTGGGTTCATCTTACGAGCTTGTGTGGTAGGCAGGGAGGGTTCATCAAGCCAGAAAGAGAGAGGGCAGGGAAATGAGGCAACGGTGCTAAGCGCTGACGGGGCGACAGGTGTCCTGTGCAAAGCCCGTAACAGAGCAAGTGTTGTTGGGGCAGCAAGGAAGGAGGACGGTGGCTGGCCAAGACGTTGCACCGGGCAATGGGAAGGATGTACAAGAGCGCCCACAGCCAATAAGGTTTACACATGGAGCAGCATGCCTTGCTTGCTTCCTGGTTTTGCACGGCTTCATTAAGATGTGCTTGGGGGATGTTGCTAGGGGGTGTACAAGGCGCCGCAGTGTGGGGCTGAGGCTGGCTGGCTGCCGGCTGCCGTGTGTGTGCTGCTGTTCATAGGTGACTCCTGCCGTGGGCAGGCCTCCTCTGCTGCTGCCGCTGCCGGGGAGCACAACCAGTCGGGCCAACGGCGGCATGCTTGATGGCAGGCTCTCCTGCCATTGCGCCCACCCACCACGGTGGCTGCATCCAAACCTTCCAGAGAAGCGCGTGCAGTGGGCTCGCGCGACCCTGCCTCAGTCCTGCATGGTGTCGTAATCCGCCTCCTCCTCCTCTTCCTCTGCATCTGCGTCCATCAAGCGCAGCTTCTTGAAGCTCTTGCGCCGCTGCAGGGGCACAGCAGGAGAGAATGGGATAGTTGAAGACAGGATTGGGCGGGAATCGGAGGCAGCGCCCGTCAAATTAAGTGCACCTTCCAGAAGGTGTTTGCACCAAAGCACGGTGGAGGGAAAGGAGGGAGCGGGGGCGCTTGGATAGAGGCACAATGTTATGCAGAGCAAGACAGACGGAAGACTCGAGCTTCTTGAAAATGTAGCACCACAGCACGGCGGAAGGTACGGAGGGAGCCGGGACAATTGAGCTGAGCCGCACCATGCAAACAGCAGCGAGGACCTCGCTGCTGTGCGCTTGTTATGGCAGCGGTGGCAACAGAGGCGGCAGCAGCAGCAGTGACAGCGCCGACAACAAACCCACCCCGCTTCCCAGAGCACCCGCTTGCCTGCGCCTCGGCGGCGCGCGCCGCCGCTGCAACCTCGTCTGGCTGCACGCTGAAGGTGAGGCCGGTCATGCCGGGGGCGTCCACTACCACCCTGCTGTCGTCAGGCAGGTCGCCTGCATGTGTACAAGAAGTTTTGAAAAAACAGGAAGAAAGGGGGGCAGGCGAGGCGGGGGAGAGGAAGAGGGGGCAGGTGATGCAGTGGTGAAGAGGGGAGGGAGAGGAACGGGCACCCTGCTGTCGTCGGGCAAGTCGCCTGCATGTGAACAAGAAGTTTCGAAAGAGGAAGAGAGGGGGGCAGGTGAGGCAGGAAATCGGAGGAGTAGGAGCGGGGGAGAGGAACGGACACCCCGCTGTCGTTGGGCAAGTCGCTTGCATGTGCGGGCAGGTGAAACAGTGGTGAAAAAGAGGGGGCAGGTGAGGCAGAGGTAAAGAGGGGAGGGAGAGGAACGGGCACCCTGCTGTCACAAGGCAGGTCGCCTGCATTTGTTCAAGGCGGGTGGAGGGGCAAGTGGGGCGGAGGCGAGGGAGAGGGAGAAAGGAGCGGCCGCCTGCACGTTATATGGAGGGGAGCGGGGCAAGTGAGGCAGAGACGAGGGGGGAAGAGAGGGAGAGGTGGCCTGCAATTGTTCAAGACGAGGGAGATGTGGGGCAGGATAGGCAGGGGTGAGGAGGGAGGGGGGGAGATGAAGGGGCACCCTGCTGTCACCAGGCAGGTTGCCTGGGATCATCTGGGATCAAAGACACAGGAGGGCAGAAGAAACAGAAGATCACAGCCACAGGGCGTGGGGTTGAGGAAACCGACAGGAAATTTAGCCAGAGGCACCAGTCAGCTATCAAAACGTCACGCAGGTCATCTACACCGTCTGCTTCCCAGCAATGCCCATGAGGGTGCCCCATTCAGCCCACCCTAATAAAACTACACTGCAGCACTTTCATTCCATCAGTCAACGTTAACTTAACGTTTGAACTTAACTTAACGCTTGAAGCTCGCCAGCAATGCCTATGCGGGACAGGAACATCATGATCACTGGCAGTGCTCCAGCAACCCACCCACTCCACCCATCCCACAATGCACTGTACTGTATATACACTAGGGGTGCTTGGGATCAGGTTGGACTGACGTGGATGCACACACGAGCCAGAGGCTTCTGCGCCAGCCTGTGGCTCGCGTGCACAACCAGCTGAGTCCACTCTGAACCCAGCCGACCTGGTGCATATACAGTGGTGGACGCGCGGGTGAGGTTGCCCTCCCCCTCCCCCCCNTGTAATGTGGTGCGTGGTGTGGTGGCAGTGTGGGCCGGTGGGGTGCAGAGCTGAAAACTGCTGTTGGCGCCCTCCCCTGCATGATCTTTGCTGGTGAGCAGGGGCAGCAGGAGATTACTGTTGCCCCCCCCTTCCCCGGTAGCCAGGCGTTGGGCTCCCCGGTGTGGGGCCCCTCAATTGGCTACCAGAGGGCAGCTGAGGCCAACAGTCATCTCTTGCTGCCCCTGCTCACCAGCAAAGATCATGCGGGGGAGGGCGCCAACAGCAGTTTTCAGCTCTGCACCCCACCGGCCCACACTGCCACCACACCACGCACCACATTACAGCACTCACTGTGTAGCCACTGCCTCACCGGCGGCGACCGTGCGTGCCAGGGGCATCCGCAGGGGCTGCCCCCATACGGCCCCGACCCACCCACCCACCCACCATTCACACTCACACACACTAATGTACTTACAGCAGTCACCTTGTGCTGACCAAGAAACCTGCTTACCGGCGCTAATCATGCGTGGCGGGGGCGTCACCAACGAGTGCTTCATCCACCCACCCACCCTTCGGCACTAGCACACACACACTACTATGTATACAGCACAACCGGCGTCAACAACGAACGTTTGCTGCCCCTGCCTCACCGGCGATGATCGTGCGGGACAGTCACCCTGTCCCCCACCCCACCCACTTGACAACCACCCCACCTACACCACAATACAGCACTACAGTCATGAATGTGCAGCTATTGCCGCACCAGCGTGGTCATGCGGGACAGGGGCCACCAACGGCAGTTCTCGGCTGTGCACCCCGCCCACCCTGCCACCCCACCACACACTACACTACGTTACACCGCTCACACACGTGGAGCCATTGGCTCACCGGCGATGATCATGCGTGAGAGGGGCGTCACCAGCGAGTGCTCCATCCACCGCCGCAGCGGGCGGGCGCCGTAGTTGTGGTCGAAAGACTGGGCCACGGCATAGTCCAGGGCCGCATCTGGGTGCAAGGGGAGGGAGGAGAGGGGTTGAAACATGAGCGCCACGAGAGGAGAGGGGTAGGAAGGGCTCGGATCAGATAGGGTTGATAGATGGCTAATGAGCCATTTATCAACCCCCACCAAATTTGAGCTTGTGCTGGAGCCACTACCTAGCAGCTCAACCCTCGCAGCCTCAAGCTGGCCTGCACACCAGCCTTGGAGGTCACTCACTTGCCCACACAGCTTGAAAGATCAAACGAAGTCATTCAATCACATTTCAAGCCCAGGGGGAGCCAGCAAGGTCTCATCGGACAGTGTGGGGGTGATCCTCCTTCCTTCCTTCCTGTTACACCGTGTGCGTCTCAACAGAGGCGACGGTTCCCGGTGCGGCACACAGCCGGGAATAAGTAAGAGCCGCAAGACAAAACGTGTGGGAGAGAGTGTGAGGTAACATAAAAGCCGTATCAGAATGTAATTTGCAGCAAAGAAAAAAGAAGTGTGCGATGCTGGCACTGGCAGGCTGCAGCCTCCTGCCCCACCTGTGAGCTCCATTGTGATCGACCGCTCCTTCAGCCGCAGGTTGAGCTCCACCGTTTGCAGGCGGGCCACGTTGCGCAGCTGGGCCGGGGTCAGCGGGTCGAACTGCGGTTTCAGGGGAAAGGAGAGCAGGGGCAGGTGTGTAAGGCAGGGGCAGATGTATGGAAGAAGCGGGGCATGCTGTGGGTCAGGCTGCGTCCCGAGGCAAGAGTAATGGGCGCAGGGGGTGAAGGGGCAGGTGTGTCGAGCAGTGTGGGGGGGGTGGAGACGGTGGGGTGCGTTGCGCAGCTGCTGCGGAGACGAGCGGGACAAAGTGCAGCAGGGAGATGCGTGGGAATGCGAGGCAGGGGGCGGTGTGACCAGACAGTGAGGCACGTTGCACAGGGGGGGACGTTGCACAGGCAAGCCTTCAAGAAATACCTCACGGCAACAGCAGTGCCCACATCGCACGCTTCCTGTTTCTTTGCTACAAACTACATTCCGATACATTCGCCCCCCACCTGTCCCAAGAAACCTTTACAGGCTCCCCCTGGTCACAATTGGTACTTGATTGATTGCACAAGGCTGCTTGCCTGCACAATCTCGTCGATTCGGTTGAGGAACTCTGGCCTGAAGTGCCGCCGCACCACCTCCATCACCGCCGCCCGGGCCGCCTCGCTGTTGTTGTTTTCCAGCAGGATGGAGGCGCCCAGGTTGCTGGTCATGATGAGCACGCTGAAGGTGGTGGGAGTGAGTACAAGAGTGAGGGTTAAAAGTAAGTGGGAAGCAGGAAGAGCCCCGGCCCGGCATGGCACGGCCCGACCCGGCGCCCAGGTTGCGGGTCATGATGAGCACGCTGCAGCCAGAAAGAAGAGTAGAGTGGTCGAGAGAGGGATGCACGTAAGTGGGAAGCAGGAAGAGCCTCGGCTCGGCATGCGGCCTGGCATGGCCACGGCGCGGCACAGCACGGCAGGACAGGCAGTGAGAGGTCTGGTCACAGCGCCTGCCGTCCACCATCCTTCTAAAACCTTGCCTGAACCTCCACCCTGTCCAGCGGACTGGATGCTAGCACTCATATCTGGACCAATGACAGTGTGCGCCCCTTGCTGGCCACCAGTCACTCACTACCTACTAGTATACCCCCTGGCCCCCGCCCCTTGCTATGAGCTTACGCAGGTCAGTGATATGAAAAGGTGCACTTACGTGTTGGCAAATGACACAGTGCGCCCCTTGCTGTCCGTCAGGCGTCCGTCATCCAGCACGCTCAGCAGAATGTTCATCACGTCTGCGTGTGCCTTCTCAACTTCGTCAAACAGCACCACAGAGTAGGGGCGGCGCCTGCGGTACAGGTGCAGGGTGGGGGCAGTACAACTTTCCGATTGAAGAACAGCACCACAGTGTAGGGCTGTGCCTGCGGTGCAGGCACAGGGTGGGGGCAGTACGGCCACAGGAAAGTGGCAGTACACGTGGCAGTACACGTGTAACTTTCAGCAGCAGGAGGGGCGGCACCTGCAGTAGAGGCACAATGTGAGAGCAGTACGGTCCGTGGATGGAGGCAATATGGTCAGGCGGTGGCGATGTCAATCATGAGCAGTGCACAGCGTGGTGGGAGGGCAGAGCAGCACGCCTGTCGGACGGGCGGCGGGAGTCCAGGCGGGAGGCAAAAGCATGAGGACGAGTCGACGGCCCAAGGGGTGGACGCAATGCAGTTCAGAAGGTCAAGAAGGGTAGGCACGGTTGGCGGACAGGGGAAACGCAGGGAGAAGGCCGCACAGTGCTGCGTGCTCGCTGTCTAAGCACGCCCCCCCTTCCCGCCCACCTGACTGCCTCTGTCAGCTGTCCCCCCGCCTCGTGCCCAATGTAGCCGGGGGGTGCTCCGATGAGGCGGGACACGCTGTGCTTCTCCATGTACTCACTCATGTCGATGCTGCATGGGGGGAGGGTACTCAGATCAGAACAGGTTAGGTTGCGTGACCACCGGGTGTCAAACAAAACATACAGCTTCCCCATGTACTTGCTCATGTCGATGCTGCATGGGGGGAGGGTACACAGATCATGACAAGTTTGGTTGCGTCAGCAATGTGTGCGTCAGTCCAGAGTAACCAAACACATAATACAGAATCTCGATGTGCTGGTTCATGTCGATGCTGCATGGGGGGAGGGTACACAGATCATGCCAAGCTAGGTTGCTTCAGCATTGGGACAACTTGTCATTGGGACAAATGAACCCCAGGTGTGACCACTCACTGCCAGTGCATCGTCCTCTTCTTGCTACCGCTCCTCTGCCCGGCACCTTCCCTTCACAATGTGTCCCCTGCCGAGTCTAGTCCTTACAGCTTTTCACATCCCCTGAAAAGGAACCAACTTCAGGACGAACCAAATCCTGAGAGGTTGACGAGGCATGCACCACAGGTGCCCCCTGCCCTCCCCACAGATGTGCCCACTCACCGCACCATCATCTTCTCGCTGTCAAACAGCATGGCCGCAAGCGCCTTGGCCAGCTCAGTCTTGCCCACGCCCGTGGGGCCCTGCGAGGGCACGGACACAAAATCCGCAGTCGAACCAATAACCTTCGGGTCACAAAACCGTTAATCTGCCAGTTGAGAGCTCAGTCTTGCCCACGCCCGAGGGGCCCTGCAGGGGCACGGACACGTGACTTGCTAATCATGTAGTTAAGTTTGTTGAGCTTGAAAAGAAAACACATGCACAGAGCTCAGTCTTGCCCACGCCTGTGCAGTCCTGCATGTATCGACAGCGGTGAGCTGCTAGTCAAATGGTGTGCTTGCGTGCGTGAGATGCCACAGGCACACACCGCAGTTTGTGGGGGCTTTGGGACCAAAGGGTCACGCTCACTGGCAATGAGCCCAAACGGCATGGCCTGGGCTCACACGCTCGCAACTCCTCCCATTTTTTTCTTGATGAGCACCTGCCTCACCAGTGCTGAGCTATCACAGGTGGTGTCACAGCATCCGTGACAGCACAGCAAAGATCAGGGAGGCGCTAAACAAGAAAAGGCGGGAGGAGCCGCGAGCGTGTGAGCCCAGGCCACTCGTTGCCAACCACCACAGCACCACACCACAGCACGTCATGACCATATCACGTGCTCACCAGGAACAAGAAAGATGAGCCGCGGGCGCGTGAGCCCAGCCCCGCCCGGCTGCGCAGCACAGCGTCCGCCACCGCCTTGACCGCAGTGTCCTGGCCCACCACCCTCTCGTGTAGGAACTCTTCCAGGTGGGTCAGCCGCTCACGGTCCGAGGCCTGCAAAGAGATAGAGAAAATAAATCTATGAAAAAGCACAGTGCACTTGTTTGGGACGTACACCAGGGGTGCAGGAACTCTTCCAGGTGGGTGAGCCGCTCGCGGTCAGAGGCCTGCAGAGAGGGAAAATGAAACAAGCAAACAAACCACATGTGTGCACTTGTTATTGGGTGCATGCAGGGGTACAGGAACTCTCCAGGTGCGTGAGCCGCTCACGGTCAGAGGCCTGTGATTGGGAAGTGGCGAAGCATAACGTGGCATTACGTCGCAGCATGCACAGGCGGTGTGGGGAACTCCTCCAGCTGGTGGGTCAGTCGCTCACGATCAGGGAGGGGCCTGCAGGGAGGGAAACACAGGGAGTTCACAAGTGACTGAGGCAGCACACAGCACACGGCATATCGGCCTGGTCCGTGGTGGGGTGACGCCAGCCCAATTGGCAACCACAGCAGCAGCAGGCACAGCACAGCGCAGGACAGCACAGCGGGCACAGCAGGCACAGCAGCATCACGTGTAGCTGGGTGAGGATGACGCCAGCCGAGGCTGGGGCCACAGTAACAGCAACAGCAGCAGCGTGCTCAGCAAAGCAGGCACAGCAGGCACAGCAGGCACAGCAGCATAATGTGTAGCTGGGTGAGGATGACGCCAGCCGAGGCTGGGGCCACAGTAACAGCAACAGCAGCAGCGTGCTCAGCACAGCACAGCAGGCGCAGCAGGCACAGCAGGCTCAGCAGGCACACACCTGCAGCTTGGTGACGGGGATGCCGGTCCACTTGGACACCACGGTGGCAATCTCCTCGGGCCCCACCTGCATTCAGAAAAAGAACATGACAGATGATGGATGGCCTCGGAATTTCAACCTGCACTCACATTCATCTCGTGATCGCCGGCAACTTGAAGTGAGGTCGAGTCACAAAACAATGCTCAATTTGCTCGACTTTGAACTGCTCACACTTTTGCCTGGATTTCGCCTCACGCGGGGATGCAAGCACCCGCTTGTGCGAAGCCGTAGACCGGACCTCCCAGTAGGGCCTCCCCCTGACCCCATCCACCCACCCAGCCACCCCACCGTGTCGCTCAGCTGCAGCATGCAGTGGCTTCAACCGCCTCTCATACCCATGCAGTAAGCGCCCTTGGGTAGCTTCCCAACAGCAGCCTCCGAACAGCAATTTCCCAACAGGGCCTCCCCATATCTCCCACCCACAGCACCCACCGTGTCGCTCAGCATGCGGTCCGACTTGCGCATCTCCCCCTGCTTCCTCTTGATCAGCTCCTCAACCTCCATCAGCGCCCCTGAAACAACAGTGGTCAAGTTTAAGGTTTGAAGAGCGTGTCACGGGCATCTCACAACAGACAGTGAGTCAAGGTTATCGCTAGTGGCGTGAGCGGGGATGGTGGAAAGGAGAGGGACAGCGCCTCCTGAAGGCTGCTTCTTGACCGGCACCGAATTCAGAGAGCCTGCAATTGTGGCTCAGTAATGCAGCTTGAATAGTGGGATGGGGTGAGGGTACGAGGCGCGTGCGCATCCCCCGCCCCCACCCCAGTGCAGTGATACAATACAAAGGGCTCAACCGCACTTGATGCCTGCAATGATGCCCAGGTGCCCCAAAGTGTCTCCATGGCCTAAACTTGGTTCGCACAAACACCTCATGACGTCAAGGGTTTGACACTCACCGTACTTGATGTCTGCAATGATGTCCAGGTGCCCCCTGATCTCCGCCAGCTCCAGCCGCCTCTGCAGCTCCTCCTTCTTCTTGCCCAGAGATTTGAGCTCGTCCAGCATCGCCTTCTCGTGGCTGCATTGTTATGGAAACAAATGAGGGAGGGGAAGTTCTCAGGGGGGAGGCCTGTGTACTGCACCCTGTGCTGCGCCGCTGGCAACCTCGTTCCGCTGCAGCGGGCCTTGGGTTGGCAGGACAACCTCCACCGGCACCAGCTGCGGGGCCATCGGACCACGCTGTCGTGCTGCTCAAAGGCAGTACAAACCGCACATGTACCGCATATACAGCAGCGGCTTCAGCTTATCCCCCAGCTCCCGCTGCATCTCCCCCGTGCGATGCAAACTGGTACTGCATGCAGTACCAATCGCACCTGTACCGCATCTGCAGCGGCTTCAACTTGTCCCCCAGCTCCCCCAGCTCCCGCTGAACCTCCCCCAGACGCTCCTTGCTCTGCTTGTCCTTCTCCTTCTCAAGAGCCTTCTCCTCCACCTGCGGCATGTGATGGATTGAGCTTGATCAATTTATCATGTGCATACTTTCGAGAAGAAGCATCAGCCTGAGGGCCTGAGGGCAGAGGCTTGCCCCTCTGCTTCTCAAGAGCCTGATTCCTTCACCTTCAAACAGTGCTGCCACATGAGTTGAGCAAACAGTGCTGCCACATGAGTTGAGCAAGGTGTTGCTTGTTTGGTGATACACAGCAAGTAAAGCCCTCTCAAGAGCTTGCTGCAGCTGCCACCCAGCTCACCTGCAGGCGGATGAGCTGGCGCTCCAGCACATCGATCTCTTCAGGCTTGCTTTCCAGCTGGACCTGCGGGGGCAAAGGAAGGGCAGCGGGGGCAGCAGGAGAAGTAAGGAGCACAGGTTTGGCAGGAGAACAATGGGGGGGGTGCAGGGGCGCAGAGCCAGGGTTGCAGGAGTGCAGTGCAGGGGTGAGTGGAGCAGAGGGCGGTCGGGGAGGTGCCGGGTGCCAGCTCGAGCGGCGTGCACCGAGTGCAACCACGCACAGGCAGAAAGGCAGGCGCAGGCAGACAGGCAGCGAGCAGGCAGGCGGGCAGGCAAGGCAAGGCAGGCAGTGCACACACCTTTCATCCCGGTAGGTCAGGGCATGGATGGGAGATGAGGGGCGCCATTCACTTCCAATCGGCTCCCGTCTGTACTAAACCTAACCCATTAGAGTGCCCCTCTGCCTGCCTGCAGTGTTACCCTCTGCAGTACCCTCTGCCCCTTGTACTGCCCCTGCCTTCCCACCTGCAAGTTTGAGCACGCCTCGTCCACCAGGTCGATTGCCTTGTCAGGAAGGAAGCGGTTTGTGATGTAGCTGCATGAAACGAGGGAAAAGCGTTGGTGAACCGGAAGAATGTGTCAAGGAAGGCAGTGAACGATCCTGGATACGGATAGCCTTTCCCATGAGACCTTGCTGGCTCCCCCTGGACTTGAAATGTAATTGATTGTAAGACTTGGCAGTAGGCAGGCAGCAGCAGCACACTTGCTGAGCTGGCACCTCAGGCCAGGCAGGGCAGCAACTCAGCCCACACCCCACCACCACAGCACGTCTTGCCAGCTCACCGGCCCGCCAGGTCACCGGCCAGCACCAGCACACCTGCCACCTCAGCCCAGCTGCCAGCTCAGCAGCCACCACCACACCACCCTGACACTCAGCACACATCCTGGCCGCTCACCGTCTGCCAGCTCAGCGCACACAACCAGCACGCCCTGCCACCTCAGCGCATGGTATAGCTGACTGTGCCTGTGGCACAAATCCCTGTTGGCTTCCTCGACCCCACGCCCTCAAGCTGTAATCTGTTTTCTTTCCAAAGCATCAGCGCAAGCTGCCAGCTCACCGGTCTGCCAGCTCAGCGGCCACCACCAGCACATGCTGCCACGTCAGCACAGCTGCCAGCTCAGCAGCGACGACCTCTCTGCCGCACCCTGCCGCATCAGCACACCCTGCCACCTCACCGGTCTGCCAGCTCAGCGGCCACCACCAGCGCCCGATCCGAGATCTGCACGCCGTGGTGGCTGGCGTACCGCTCCTTCAGTCCGCGCAGGATCTGGACGGTGTCAGGCACAGACGGCTCGCCCACCAGCACCTGCAGACACACACGTGGTACCAAGAAGGGTGCCCGGTAAAGTGCGGGTCATTGTTAGGGATCTGAGCCTACAGGGAGCTAACGACAGGCAGGGCTAAGGTTGCTTGCCTGCTGGAAGCGACGTGCTCCCTCTCCTCGTGCTCCCAGCACACAACGAAGCTGCCCGCATGCCACCAAATCAAGCCCTTCAAGATTTGAAGGGCACCAGCAAGCCCAGACTAAAACACTCTTTAGTCACGCTGACTAGCGCACGCAAATCGCCTAAACCTTGCCTGCTGGAAGCGTCGCTCAAAGGCGGCGTCCCTCTCCACGATGCGAGCCGCATGCCACCAAATCAAGAAGCAGGCCGCATGCCACCAAATCAAGAAGCGGGCCGCATGCCACCAAATCAAGCCCTTCAAGATTTGAAGGGCGCCAGCAAACCTCGACTAAAACACTCTTAGTCTCGCTGACTAGCAGAAGGAAATCGCCAAACCCTTGCCTGCTGGAAGCGTCGCTCAAAGGCGGCGTCCTTCTCCACGTGCTCCCGGTACTCGTTAAGGGTGGTGGCCCCAACCAGGCGCAGCTCGCCCCGCGCCAGCATCGGCTTCAGCAGATTGGCTGCACACAGGGATAGATTCGAGGGGCACAGGGGCGGAACGTGAGACAAGCGGAAGGCAGGAAGGCAGGCGGGCACGCAAGCCAGCCAGCCAGCATCGCTTCAGCAGGTTGGCTGCTCAGAGTCGTGATGGGAGGGAAGACATAGAAGCAGGTGAGGCTGGCCAGAAGGCTGGCGAGTGGGCATGTGAGCCAGTCGGCCAGCATGGGTGTCAGCAGGTTGGTTGCACAGAGGGTGGTTGCAGGTGTGACGGAAGGGAGATAGCTGTGAGTCAGGCAAGCCGGCAGGTGAGCTAGACAGCCAGCATCGGCTGCAGCAGGTTGGCTGACCAAAGTGGGAAGAAGGGCAAAGGCAGATGAGTCGGGCAGTAAATTGGACGGACAGAGGCAAGCCAGCATGGGTGTCAGCAGACTGGCTGCAGACCCGGGGTGGTGGCGGGAGGGACGGAATCGTATAGAATTGAGCGAGGCAGGCCAGAAGGCACGCAGGCAGGCGGCCAGGTGAGCAGGCAGGAAGCGGACAACCATAGCGTCAGGCAGGCGGGCAGGCAGCACCTAGCAGGCCACGCACCCACACATCTCAACAGGCGCGCACATATAACGTGACGCATGCAAGCCCTGCGGCGAGCAGGCAGGTAAGCAGGCAGGTGTGCACGTACCTGCATCCATGGCACCCTCCGTCTTGCCGGCTCCCAGCACCAGATGGATCTCATCAATGAACAGGATTACCTGGAGGGTGCGTGTTGAGAGTGGAGAGGGTGGAAAGAAGAAGGTGTGCTGACATCAGCTGCCAGAGCTGTGTCGAGTGAGGAGGGCAGAAAGTGAGAGTGGGAAGAAAGTCGCACAGCCCACCAGCACTCGCCTTCCTGTCGGCCTCTGACACCCCCTTCAGCAAGACCTTCATTCGCTCCTTAGAGTCGCTTCCCAGGTCCAAATTCAACCAAGTTTTGTGATGCAAGAAGCCACTAGCCTGCCGAACGCCCTTCCAGACACGAACTATAGCCCACCCATATCTGTCTGTACTCAGCTCTCACTCACCTGCCCCTTGGCCTCCGACACCTCCTTCGGTACCGCCTTCAACCGCCCCTCAAACTCACATCCCAGATGCTTCATTTTGTTGATTTTACCATCATTTGTTGATAGCGAAAGCCACTCGGCTGTAAAGGCACATAGGCAAACCACCACTGCCAACACAGCTTCCCCCACCCCTCCCACCTGCCCCTTGGCCTCCGACACCTCCTTCAGTACCGCCTTCATTCGCTCTTCAAACTCCCCCCGGTACTTGGCACCCGCAACCAGGCTGCCCATGTCCAAGGAAATCAGGCGCACGCCCTGCGCAGGGGAGGAAGGGAGGGAAGTCGGGCAGGCACGAGGGATGCATGTGCAGGGAGATGAGCAGGCACCAGCAGACCGGCTACTTTTAGTCCACACGATTCTGGTTCTCTCAGAAGGAGCCCACGAGGCGCACGCCATGGAGCTGAGCAGGCACAGCAGACACAGCAGGCACATGCTGGGCAACCACTGGACCTGCCACAGACTGCGCCCCGCTCGCTTTTGCACACAAAAATCTGCCTCCACAAGCTGCTTGCTCGTCCCCTGTGCCGCCGCCCCACAACGCGGCAGCTGTCCACACTTCAGCTTCACCCCAGCTTCTCCCCAGCTTCCCACTCACATTGAGCGTGGCTGGCACGTCCCCCTTGACGATGCGCTGGGCCAGGCCCTCGACAATGGCCGTTTTCCCCACGCCCGGCTCCCCAATCAGCACCGGGTTGTTCTTGGTGCGCCGGCACAGCACGCGAATCACGCGGCTGCAGCCATGGGACGGCACATGAAGACGATCGTTTGTTTAGGACAGTGAACATCGGTTGTTTGTGACCATGAGTAAGTGCTGCCTGCGCCTGCCGCCGCTCATGCCTGCCCACCCGGCACCCTATCTGCACCTCCAGTAATCAAAAACACATTTGCAACTCCATCAACCCACCCCCCTCCTCAGCCACCCAGCCACCCAGCCACCCACTGGATCACCTCACCTATGCGCCCACCGGATCGTGCTCACCCACCCACCTACCGCTATCGTTTCACCCGCCCCACCATTCCTCACTCATCCACCCACTTGCCCCACAAACCATATCTCCTCACCCACCCGCCCACCGTATCTCCTCGTCCCTCCCGATCACCCAAATTTCCTACCCACCCGCCCACCACACCCTGTCTCACCCACCCAACCACCCCAACCTCCCTACCTCTCGGACCCAACCACCCACCAAATGGATTTCCTTTTACCTACATTAAACCTCCTCACCAGCCAAACCCGTGTCGCCCACACCACCGGATATATGCACTCACCCCCAACCCTGTCCCATGAGACCTTGCTGGCTCCCCCTGGACTTTAAATGTAATTGATTGATTGATCTTCCACCTCACAACTCGCCACACCTTACCCACCGCCCACCCACCGAGTCCCCGCGTCCCTTTCGATCACCCAATCTGCCCACCCATCCACCTGCCCCACCCACCGGATCTCCTCGTCCCGCCCGATTACCGGGTCCAGCTCGGCCGCCTTGGCCGTCAGGTCAATCCCATACTTGCCCAGAGCGTCAAACTGGGTGTCGGCGGTGGCAGAGTCCACCTGAAGGGAGAGAAGGGGAGGGGTGAGTGGAGAGGGCAAGGAATAGGTAAGGAGGAGCACGGGGGCGGTGAAAAGCGGCAGACGATTCCTTGGTGGTGCACTGTTAAATGAGGATGTTGAAGGCGGGGGGCTTGGCAGGCGCCACGCAGATCTGAGGATGCCCCAGAATCTGATGTCAACTGGTGACCACTCACATGTAGAAGAAGAAAACGAATAAGACTAAGAACAGGAAGGAGAGCCCGCGGGTGGCGGGTTGACAACGCCAACAGACATTCAAGCCGGCAGCACCAGCAAGCTGCCAGCTGGCCCCCAGCAGCTGCCACTCACATGCCCAGAGCCACGCCCCTCCTCCACAGCAGCTGCCAGCTGCGTCTTGTTCAGCCCCGCCTCGGACAGGGCGGAGCCCACCTCCTTGGTGTCCAGAAGAGCCAGGAACAGGACGTCGGCGCCTGCAGCAGGTTGTAAGAAAGAAAGAGAGGCTAATGTGCAAGGGAAAGCAGGCCCTAGCAGAGGGCAGAGGCCACCTCTCTGGTGTCCAGAGGCGCCAATAACAGGACGCCGGTGCCTGCGACGTAGAAGATGTGACACCTAAACCACACATTCTGTAATTACAAGAGGGTTGACTTGAAGGGAGGCACGGTCACAAAAGAGTGATCTGAGCGCGACGACCAAACACACCCAAAACGCGCGCCTCCACAGCAACGCCTCCCACCAGTCCGCCCCCAGAACCCAAGCACGTCCGCCATACCAGTGTGCAGCCTACCGCTGCCCGCTCGCGCGCCCACCCACCCAGAAACGAGTCCCCCTTCTTCTTCTGCAGCTTGCTGGCCGCCTGCAGCGTCTTTTTCAACTCCGAAGACAGGTACACCTCGCCGTCGCTGTCGCCGCTGACAGCTGGCAGGCGCACCAGCTGCTTGCGCAGCACGCGCAGCACGCTGTTCAGCGCCTCGTTGGCTCCGGGGCCGGCCTGCAGGGGTCGGGGACAAGAGAGGGGGAAGCGGGTTTGGGGGGAGGGGGAGGGCGGGGTCGAGGGAGGCGAGCGGGTAGGGGTAGGGGAGAGTTGAAAGGCGGGTGCGCGTGCCGAGCGGGAGAGGGTGGAGGCCAATGGTGCATTGCAGCAACGGAGGGTGGTGGCTGCAACAAGCGCGGTGACATTCATCCCGGCAAGCCAGATAGAAGCAGCCAAGCAGGCCACCCTCAGGCGGTTGCATTTGATTGGCGGCGGGACCGCGGGCGCGGGCGCGGGCGCCGCCGTTGGCGGCACTGACCCAGCGAACCCTGCGCTCCCCGCCATCGGCGAGCAGTCATCCCATGCCCTCTGCTGACCTGTTTGGCCACTGCGGCGCGTGCCACGCCCTCAGGATCCTCGAACAGCACCACAGCGACATGGGTCGGGGCGAGCTGCTGGTGCGACGACTCCGAGGCCAGCTCCTGCGCGGCATTCAGCGTCTCGGTCACCTTTTGCGTGAAAGAGCGAGGGTCCATTGGTGCTGCTTCTCAGGATTGGGGTGGCGGAGTGCAAAACTCAGGAATCTGTGTTTGTAGGGTGTCTTTGATCAACCTGATCATTCGCGAGTGGCTAAATAAATGCTGAGAAGTGCCGCCGCGGCGGCCGAGGGAGTATAAGTGACCGCAGGTGAAGGGTCGAGAGCAACCTAGAACGATCTCGAGACAAAGGCGTTGGAATGCTCCGCGAGGCGAACACCATTCCAGAATGTTCAGATGCAATCGGGTTCAGAGCGGCGCAGCCAACACTTGTACCCGATCACAGCTGTTGCCTGCTGCCGCCGCTGCAGGTGCCGCCGGTGCCACCACGCACCCACATTTTGACATTTGCCTCAATGGGAATGTTGCATGTTGGCGAGGGTGTAACAGCAATAGGGGCAGGCGCCGCCAATGGGCGCCCAGACAACGAGGGTATAGCGGTTCGTTTCTGTTGGATTAGCAGGGGCAGGGCACGAAGCTGGGCGCACAAACGAAATGGGCGGGCGGGTGCAGCGGCGGGAAGCGCACGCACGCAGGCAGGCAGCGGTGCTTGCAGGGTGGGACTTTAGCCCTCAGGGCACAGCGGACCCACCCAGCAGGCACGCCACTGGCAACCAACCGCGGGGAGGAAAGGGGCTGGCGGGAAAAGCAGAGCAAGCAGGCAGCAAAGACAAACGGCAAAGAAGGTGTGGTTGGTTGAGTAGAGGAGGAAGGTCAGGAGAGAGGGCGGGCACGGTCACTTAAGTCACTCAATTCCCGAGCTTTCATCCGTCATTTATCGAGTACTTTCTGTTTACTCGATGACCTCTCCCACCACGCCGGCGCCAACCGTGCGGCCGCCCTCACGGACTGCAAACCGCAGGCCTCCCTCCATCGCAACTGCAGCAGCAAGATGGTGCAGGAAGGGTGCAGGACGGGGTGAGGGGAGGGCGTTTAAGGCGCAGTCAAGGAGCAGGGGCGGGCTGAGGGATGGATCAAGCGCCAGCAGGGCGGCCAGCCAGCCGGCCAGTCACAGGTGCGGGTGCAGGGACGTGCTAAGCACCGCCGTCTCTGTTGAGAGGTATGTAGTGCAACAGGAAGGGCGGGAGGAAGGAAGGAAGGACTGGTCTGCGCGCGCTGCAGGTCCAACAGGCCAGGCTGGCATGCAAGGCAGGGCATGCAGGGCAGGGTATGCAAAGCGGCACCAGCAGGGAGGCAGGGCAGGGCTAAAATTTGATCCTTTGCCACTTGGGCTGCAAATGATCACTCCCTAACAGTTCATGTTTTTGAACCACTCCACGACCCTGTTGTGCATCCTGCTGTACCATCCTGCTGTGTTGGTGCCACACACACTCACCGGGGCAGATGAGCTCAAACTCGCAGGTCACGTTGTCGCCAGGCATGACCATCTCGGTGCCCTCAGGCAGCGTCACGGTGCCTGCAACATATTGGATTGAGGGAACAAAATGAGGTTGAGGGAGGGGATGCACAGCAGGCAGAGTGTGATACGAGTAGGGCAGATATGGGCAGCAAGCAGGCCATCTCAGTGCCCTCAGGCAGCGTCACGGTGCCTGCAACACGGGTAGCGGGGGGAAGCGCAGCAGGCACAGCGTGAGTCACATGCCAGCAGGGCAGCAGGGCAGCATGGCAGCGTGCGCTCTGGCAGCGTCACGTGCCTGCAATACAGGCAGAGCTGGAACGAGGGCACACGTGGGACTGATTACAAAAAGTGTTGTAAAGAGGAAGGGAGAGGAGGCGCAGCAGGCATAGCGTGACGTCAGTTGCCAGGGCAGCAAGGCACCATGTGGGTGCCGTCTGGGTGCATGCTACGTAGACTGGGGAGGGCAGGCGCAGCAGGCAGAGAGTGGGGTCACTTGCCAGCAGGGCAGCAGGGCAGCAGGCAGACCATACCGGTTGAAACGAAAGAAGGCACGCACACTCACCGGTGATGTCGGCGGTGCGGAAGAAGAACTGGGGCTTGTAGTTTGTGAAGAAGGGTGTGTGGCGGCCTCCCTCCTCCTTGGAGAGAGCGTACAGCTCGCCACGGAACTTGCGGTGCGGCTTGATGCTGTTGGGCTTGCACACCACCTGTGGGGGAGGGTGGGAGGAAGGAAAAAATGAGTGAGTGGGAGGAACATGCAAAGGAGGGAAGCTGCGGTGCGGCATGACGACGCACAGCCCCAAACTGCCTGGCGATGTGTGGGGTGAACCCCACCCCACCCCACACCCCAGCCACAAATCAACCCTATATTATAACCTAAACCATCACCCTAGCACCGCATGGCGCGCCAGCCCTCCATTCACCTGTCCGCGCTCGACATCGTCGCGCTTGATGCCGCGGATGAGCAGGCCCACGTTGTCGCCCGCCTGCCCCTCGTTCAGGCTCTTCTTGAACATCTCAACGCCTGCAGACCAGGGATGGGAAGGAACGGGGGCAGGTGTTTTGGCGGTGAGAAGTTGGTACAGCAGCCCACCCCGAGCAACAGCAGCAGCCGTTCAGCGGGACATATCTGCGGCGTTGGTGGTCTGCCCCATGATCTCCCACTGCACACATACCCACATCGCAGCAGCAGCAGCAGCAGCAGCAGGCGGAATTATACACATGGCGATGCTCTTTGTGTGTGTGGCCCACTGAAAACACCACAGTTGCCTGGTACACACGCGGCAACATGGCCCCACACGCAGCAGCAGCCGCAGCAGCAGCAGCAGGCGGGCACCAACTTGTTCCGATGCTCTTTGTGTTTGTGGCCCACTAAAAACGCCACAGTTGCCTGGCCCACACGCGGCAACACGGCTCCACACGCCGCCGCCGCCGCCGCAGCAGCAGCAGTGGCAGCCACAGATCGCTGGCGATGCACTTTCTGACTGACCTGTGACGATGCTCTTTGTGTTTGTAGGGCGGATGCCCACAATCTCCACCTCGTCACCCGTCTTCACAATGCCCTGCTCAATGCGCCCAGTCACCACGGTGCCGCGCCCCTGCACATCAGACAGAGCATAACAACTTGCGTTGGCTTGCAGTGTGTTTTGTCCGCCATGAGAAACAAAACACAACAGCAGGCATGCAAGCTCAGCTTGGGGGCGGGGGCAGGAGCAGGCAAAGGCCCTTGTGCAGAGGGTGACGCCATCCGGGTGGGAGCCGGCGGCACAGGCGGGCGCTCCGTTGACGCAGTGCACGCAGTGGGAGGAGCCGGCGTGCGTGCTGGGCGAGAGAAGCGGGCAGGCGGGCAGGGCAGAGCAAATGCCGGTGCTGATGGGGAGAAGGCGTGCTCCGAGGCGCAGGGCTGGTCATCCTCACCACCACACCCCGTCCCTTCCTTTTCCACAGGATGAAGCCGGCAGGCAACAAAACCAAGTAGTCAGTTCCCCAACAAAAGTAAGAGAGAGAATATGCCCTCCATGACCACCGCGCCAAACATGTCCCACTCTCGCCCCAGTGTGGCATTTTCACCTTGATGGATAACACATCTTCCACGGGCATGGCAGAGACTTGCCAGCTATCTCCCTGCTTGACCAAACATCCCTCCCACTCTCCTCACACAGCCCCCCACTTTTTTGAGATCTCTTCCAAAAACCAAGGCACTGACCTGGATGGAGAACACTTCCTCCACAAGCATGGCACAGGACCACAGCCTTCGTGCCTCCACCCCCCTAGCAGCTCACATCCTTTCCTTAGCAACACCAACCGCCTGACCTGGATGGAGAACACGTCTTCCACGGGCATGGCAGAGACTTGCTGGCACCAGCCATCTTCCTGCTTGCCCATACACCGCCCCCACCCTCTCCTTCTTTCCAAACACCAAGGCACTGTCCTGGATGGAGAACACATCCTCCACGGGCATGGCACACCCTTGCTGGCAACAGGTACTTCCTGCCTGCCCAACATCCCCCCACTCTTCCCACTCTCTTCTTTTTTACCCCCAAAAACCAAGGCACCGACCTGGATGGAGAACACGTCCTCCACGGGCATGGCAAAGGGCTTGTCCAGCGCGCGCACGGGGTCGGGGATGTAGCGGTCCACCTCCTCCATCAGCTTCAGCACAGCCTGCCTGCAGATGGGTTGGTAGCACACACATGGCTGGCCAGGTGGGAGGTAATGCGTGATCACGGCAAGCTGTTTGCTGCAGGCACAAGCCAGAGCCCGTGCAAACAGTTGCCGTAGATGCGGCAGAACAGCCCATTGCAACAGGAAATACTTCATACTTAAGCCTGACAGGGCGGTGCCGGCGGCACACACCATGAGGTGCATGCACACAGGAGCGCAGGGCACGCGCGTGCATGCCACGTGCAGCAGCAGCCGGACAGCGAAGCAGGCGCACCGGCCAGAGAAGGGGCGGGTGCACCCAGCTGCCACAAGCGGGCGCAACGACGCACCAATATGACGGGCTGCCCGACGGACAGGCAACATTGTGCGACACTCTGTTCCCCACCCCAGCCATTCAACCACAGCTGCCTCCCTTGGCTCGGTGGGTGCACTTTAGTTGTGAGTAGTGGCTGCTCTCCTCGTAATGAAATCTCACTCACTTGCCGATCGCGTCGTTCTCTCCCTTGAGCGCCGCCAGAGCTGAGCCGCGCACAATCGGGATGTCATCGCCGGGGTACCTGCAACAGGATAAGGTGCAGAAGAAGGTGCCAGGTCAGCAGTGAGGCACCACAGCATGACCACAGCAGGGCACAGCACAGATGGTCTCACCAGGGTGTCTGCCAGAGGGCAGCGTGGAGAGCGTGCCAGGCCCTTCACCACCCTCGCCAGCAACCTACACTCCTGCACCCCGTCGCTCACGTGTAGACGGGAGGCAGCTCGCGAAGCTCGGTCTCCACCAACTACCCTCGTCTCCAACCCTGACCCTTGAGGTGTCTTGTCAGGCCACGCCTCAGGCCGGCTTTGCCCCTGCTTTTTCGGTGCATCGCCCTCGCCCTCCCCTTTTCCCCCTGGAGTCATCTGTACATCCGTGCTTACTTGTAGAAGGAGAGCAGCTCGCGCAGCTCCATCTCCACCAACTCCCCTCGCCCTCCACTGCCACCCTTCAAGTGTCGTTTTAGCCCACGTTTCTGGCCCATTTTGCCCATTTTTTTGGTGCCACACCCTCGCCCTCCCCTCTCCCCCCCTCTGTCAACACTGGCTTGAAACGTCGCTCACTTGTAGAAGGAGAGCAGCTCCCGAGTTGCATCTCCACCAGCTCCACCAGCTCCCCTCCCCCCAAAAACCAAACACCAACCTTGACACCTACATTGCAGCAGTTTGTTCTGGCCGATTTTGCCCACGCTTCTTGCTGCATAACCCTCGCCCTCCCCTCTGCCTCCCCCAGTCCACTGTGGCATGGAATCGTGCTCACTTGTAGAAGGAGAGCAGCTCGCGCAGCTCCATCTCCACCAGCTCCACCAGCTCCTCGTCCTCCACCATGTCGATTTTGTTGAGGAAGCAGACGATGGAGGGGACGCCCACCTGCGGGTGGAAAAAGGAGAGAGACAGGGATGGGGAGCGTGGGTCCTTGCATGTGGAGGGGTTTATCTGCATATCACATGTAGCAGAAGGCAGCAGATAGCACTGGTGATGAATGGGGCAGTGGTGCGTGATTTGTTGAGGGTTGCAGACGAGGCAGGGGACGCCGTGGTGTGGTGTGAGGCGTGCCGCTGCTGCAGCTGCACAACCCCACCCCATTAAACGTGCCCCAGCCATGCAAACCACCGCACAAAGTCCCCTGGCATGCCACTACCATGCCCAGCCACAACTCCCCGTCAACAGACCCCACGCCACCTCAGCATGCTGACCTGGCGTGCCAGCAGGATGTGCTCCCGCGTCTGCGGCATGGGCCCGTCGGTGGCGGACACCACAAGGATGGCGCCGTCCATCTGTGGAAAGGGTGACAGAGGAGGACAGGAAAAACAAATTAGATGGAGGCTGGGTTGCGCCAGGAGGCGGGTGGCTGCGGGTGGGCGGTGCGGGGGCAGGGGAGGGGAGACGCCACATAAATGGGCCCACCTACGAGGCGCAGTGCCGGATGGGCGGGGCGGGGCAGGCGAGGGCAGACGCCACCCTGGATGCCCCCACCTCAAAAGAGGGCACTGGAAAAAGATGGTGACTTGGCTGGCAAGCAGGGCTTGGCTGGCAAGCAGGAGGAGGGTGCCACACACTGAGGCATGTGCGTGATAAAGGCAGCGACCAGGCGCACTCCCAAACCGGGCCTCTCCTCCTGGCAGGAGCCCCAATCAGAAGCTCAAACGAGCTTGCATAGTGCCCCGAACCGGGCATCTCCTCCCAGCAGGAGCCCCAAACAGCAGGTCACAGCAGCTTGCATGGTGCGTCACCCTTGATCATGTTCTGCAAATTGATGATGTGCCTCGCATGATTCTTCACATACTAAAGCATCTAAAGCATGGGAACATGATCGCCAGT
Source organism: Chlorella sp. ArM0029B (assembly GCA_002896455.3). NCBI lineage: Eukaryota > Viridiplantae > Chlorophyta > Trebouxiophyceae > Chlorellales > Chlorellaceae > Chlorella > Chlorella sp. ArM0029B. Next base: position 2,046,691 of record JTEE01000026.1, read on the forward strand.
GCCGCGCAGGTGAGGCTCAGCAGTGCTCGCCAGTGGAAACTCAACTTGAACTTCCTTTGGCGTGCACTGTTCAACCTGAACTGCGCGGCACCGGCGATCATGTTGTTCACACAATCAAGCAAGCATCTAAATCCTAAACAATGTGCCTGCCTCACCTGCGCGGCACCCGTGATCATGTTCTTCACGTAATCGGCGTGCCCGGGGCAGTCCACGTGGGCGTAGTGCCGCTTCTCCGTCTGGTACTCAACTGCGGGGAAGAAAGGTGGTGGTGGTGGTGGTGGTGGTTGCAGGTGAAGAGGACAGACAGGCGGTGTGATGAGCAGCAGCAGGAGGACACATTTTGTAGCACCACCCAGCGTCCCGTCGGAACACAACCCAACGCACACACACCCCAGCGCTGCAGCAGCTGTACGGAGACCACAGCAGCCCCCCAGCATGCCCTGCCATGCCATGCCAAGCAATCACCCAACCACGTGAGCCTGCCCACAGTAAGTACAAAATCACAACACCCTCCCGCCGTGCCTCCTGCCGTGCTTCCTGCTGTGCCAACCACGGAGCAACTTGAGCCTGACCCATTGTGAGCTGCTGCCACGAGCCTGCCCGTGTGAGCACGTGAGCCTGCCCCTGTGATATGAGCCTGCCCACGCCGTGCCACGCCCATCAACCGGTGAACCACTTGAGCCTGCCCACTCAACATACAGACCGAAGCAGCCTCCTGTGGGAAAAGCTGTGCTTCCTGGTGTGCCATGCCAACCAACCGCTTAAGCCGCCCATGCCAGCGTGTGAGCCTGCTCAAGAGGCTGCCATCCCCGCACTGCTGTGCCGTGCCACGCATTGACGTGCCATGTCGTGCAATGCCATGCCGGGCCCCAACCAACCGCTGCAGAAGTTGAACCTGCCCACCCCAGCACTGCGTAGCACGCACCGTGTGCGGTGGCAATCGTAATGCCTCGCGCCTTCTCCTCGGGAGCCTTGTCAATCTCGTCAAAGTTGACCATCTTGGAGCCGCCACCCTGCTCAGACAGCACCCTGCAGGGCGGGGGGAGGCAGGCAGGCGGGGACGTTTACCAAGTGGTGGCTGCAGCTGCTTGCTCTCTGCTTGGCGCCTGGCGATCGCCAGCAGCATTAGCGAGAGGAGTGAGGCACAACCGCAAGCCCTGTGATTGCCGGCCGGAAGCAGAGGCGGGTGGGCCAACCCAACCTGGCCCCGCAGACATTCATTTTCTGCAGGCATTTGTATCTTTACAATCTTGCCTAAGTTGATGATTTCTGCCCGAGTGGTGTACACCTCAGTAGTTTGCACCTGAGTGGTACACAGTAGCATGTGATTATGATGATGATGCATTGACCCTCCCACAACCACACCACAACCTGGAACGACAGCCCCTATTTACCTGCTGATTGCACAAACACAACCTGGAACGACAGCCCCTATTTTACCTGCTGATCGCGGCAGTGAGTGTTGTTTTGCCGTGGTCTACGTGCCCGATGGTTCCAACATTCAGATGCTGCTTGCTGCACACAGGGGAGCCAGGGGAGCGGTCGCGAGGGTTGAGCGGCGGCGGCGGCGGTGCGTGGTGGTGTTGCTGCGCCTGTCACAGGGTTCAGGGAGCAGCTGCACCACCCCCCACATGGCATAGCTGTAAGCTGCATGTACACACATGCCAAAATTGAGGGTAGCTTTGGAACAAAGGCACACCACGTGCCCGTTCACCGCCGTCGACCAGGGTGCGCCTGCTGCAGCCCTGCTCCTGCCAGCCATCCAGCTGTGCTGGTCAAACCAACCTGCGGGTGTTGATGTCATAGTCGCTGGCATACTGCCGCACAGCCACGGTCATCCAAAGAGACTTCTGCTGCTGTGCACTGCAAATATTGGCGGGCGACACGCGGGCAGGCGTCAGGCGGCGGCTGGCGGCAGGCAGCGGCGGCACACTGCTTGAAGCGCCGGCCCAGCCCGTGCCCGCTCGCTTGTAGCATCTTCATCGTATTGAGCTGCCTTTCAGGGCCGCATTTGGCCGCGCAAGGCCCTGCATGCTCCCCTGCCACCCCGCATGGCCCGCAACCCAAACCCTGCGCTTTGCTGACAGCGCCGCTCACCCCTGCAGCTCAGTCTGCACTGCTGCTCCTGCCCGCGCAAAGCCGCTGCCGCGAGCGACCAGCGAGGCCGCCGCCCGACGCAACATTCTGCTTGTTTATGCTACCCTGCTCCAATCCAGAGGCTCCCAATCCAGAGCAGCGGTGCAAAAGGACCGATGGGCGCCCATCGTGGGACATCGCGTGGTGCGCTGGAAGTTTTCTAGCTGGGAAGCGAGGGCTCGTTCGCGTTTATCGGCGGCCTGCATTATCTCGCACCAATAGAGAATATCATGGTAGCCCGCTGAGCCAATCAGGCGCTGCCGCGCCCGCTCAAGGAAGCTATGGAGTCTAGCAGCAGGTATGCGCCTCCGCTGCGCTCTGAGTAGTGGTCCTGGTCGTTCCAAGGCCATTCCCGCGGTCCGCATCGCCCTCGGCAGCCCCATGCTTTCACGCCCCCTGCTGCCGCCACCGCCGCTGCCGCCAGTACCTTTGCCACCGCTTTGCCCTGCCTGCAACCCCACCTGCAGGCCCCTCCTGCTGTCTCCCGTCGTGCCACGCTTGCCGGGAGCAGCAGGGCTGACGCCCTCCGCAGCGTCAGCACCTACTCTTTCAGCAGCGGACTTTGCTCCACGCCCGCCGCCCATTCCCTGTGCGCCCGTGCCCGCCCACCTGGCCGGCCTGAAGCTGGCAAGTGCAGAAGGGATGCGAGCGGCTCTGGCAAGCTATCAGCAGTACAGCCAGCTGGGCTGGCTGCGGGAGCAGCAGGCCAAAGAGGCGGCAGAGGATGAAGCAGAGGCGCGGCGCGCTGCCGCACGGCAGGCGCAGCGGGCGCAGCAGGCACAGCACGACGCCAAGCAGCAGGAGCAGCAGCACGCAAAGCAGCAGCGGCAGCAGCCGGCACCTGAACAGCAGGAGCAGCAGCAGGTAGGCTGCCATGCATGGTTGCACGGTGTTGCATTGCTCTGGCTCTGGCACTCGTTCGACTCTGCTGCTTGGGGCCCTGCCAGCTGCACCAGAGCTCCCACTGCCCTCCCTTGGCACCGCCCCACTTGCCTGCCCTGCGCTTGTCACAGGCGGAGCGGCCTGCACGGGCCGCCAGGCCTGCCGCTCTGCCCGCTCTGCCCTCTGAGGCGGCTGCTGGCGAGGCCGACTTAGAGTCTGAGGGAGATGCACAGTCGCCGCCTGTGGTGCGCCCCTGTAGCCGGGCCTCTGCTGCGCAACAAACACACATGCAGGTGATAGGTGCCCCTGTTGAGACACCAACTTTTTACGTGCAACAAGAGTGCTGGACAGACCGCTGCATACATGATTTTCTGGCTGCCGCATGGCCTCCTTTTGTCCTCTTTGTGCTGCCCCCGCTGCAGCATGTCGCGCACCGTGCCCGCCCTCTGGATGCCCCATCAGGGTGTTCTGAGGCACCCAGGGTGGTGGCAATGCCCCAGGCAAGCCTTACATGTTCAATTCCCGTGTGTGGTGCAGGAGCAGCCGCCGCCTGCGCAGCCAGACCAGCAGCAGCCGGCAGCTGGCGAGGGGCATGCAGCGGCGATGGAGGGAGGGGAGGAGGCACCATTTGAGATGGAGTATGACGGCGGTGGTGAAGGGCTGTCGGGCATGCTGGAAGAAGAGATGGCGAGAGGGCTCCAGGAGGAGGTGACGGGGCACGCTGATGTGGCGATGGATGCTGACGTGGCAGCGCCACATGCTGACGTGGCACCAGTTGAGGAGCTGGTCGGGACCACGGAGCAGCAAGCTGCAGCCGCACCGCCAGCCCCGGCAGCAAAGCGCGGCTCTGCTAAAGCACCGGCAGCACCAGCAGCACCAGCAGCACCAGCAGCAGCTCCAGCAGCAGCAGCCGCCCCCGCAGCAGCAGCAGCAGTTCCGCCGCCGCCGCCGCCGCCACCACCTGCTTTCAAGCCAGCCTCCCCACGTGTGCAGCGCAAGCCGGCAGCCAAGCAGCAGGCTGGAGCTGGCACTGCCGGCGCTGGGCTGCCTGGTACAGCTGCTGCCCCAGCAGCCCCCCCCGCACGCATTGATCCCAGAGTTGAGGCAGATGCACGGGCCGCCACAGCGGCAGCGGCAGCGGCAGCAGCTGACGCGGGGGACGCAGGGATGTCTTCTGAGGGAGAGGAGGCGGAGGAGGGGCGGGAGCAGGGGGTGCACCCAGCATCAGCCCAAGAGGCGGCCATCGAAGCGGCCTTGAGAAAGATTGGCGAGGAAAGCTGGGAAGGGTTTTGCCAGAAGCTAAAGCAGCGGCAGGAGCAGCAGGAGGCGGCGGAGGCAGCGGGCGGCGGGCGC
>JTEE01000026.1:2070039-2084951 GCA_002896455.3 Chlorella sp. ArM0029B
CTAGGTTGTGCAGAGCGTACCTGGAGTCAGGTGAGGGCACTAGGTTGTGCAGAGCGTACCTGGAGTCAGGTGAGGGCACTAGGTTGTGCAGAGCGGCGTGCGCGGCTTCCTGCACCACCTGGTTGCTGCTGCTACTCAGGCGGATCAGCTGCTCCATGCAGCCAGCTGCATCAATTGCTGCCCAGGTGTCTGGGCAGTACAACACCATGTTGCCAACAATGACGCCCGCATCTTGCTGTACCTCCTTGGTGTCGCTTTGCAGCAGCTGCACCACAGCCGGGATGGCACCAGCCGCAGCGATTGCTGCGCAGCGGTCGGGACTTCCGGAGGACAGGCAGGCCAGTGCATAAGAAGCTTGACTCTGCACCGTAACCTCGGCACCGGAGATGACCTTGGTGCTGGAGAGCAGCGGAACCAGGTCTGCTATGCCGCCATCGGCGGCAATGGCTGCCCCCGCGTCCTGACTCTCATGTGCCAGGTTGGCCAGCGCCCCTGCTGCCGCCCCCTGCGCCTCCTCATTGTCGCTGCCCAGCAGCTGCACCAGCGGTGGGATGGCGCCTGCCTCCACAATGGCCGCTTTGTTGCTTGGGCTGCCGGCGGCCAAATTCCGCAGGGTGCCAGCAGCGCCGGCCTGAGCACTCGCGCTGCGGCTGTACAGCAGGTGGACCATGGCTGCAATGCCGCCCGCCTCTACCAGGGCAGCCTTGTTCTCCGCGTTGCCGGTAAGCAGGGTGCAAACTGCATGGCATGCCGCTTCCTGCACCATGCTGTTGCTGCTGAACAGCAGACGGACCAACGGCGGGATGCCGCCAGCGGCTGCCACGGCTGCTCGACTGTCAGGACTGCCGCAACTGATGTTGCCGACTAGCCCGAGTGTGGCATTCTGGGTGGACCAGTCGCTGGTGCTGCTCAACAGCGCCACGACGGCTAGAAAGATGCCAGGAGCTGCTGCCATCGCCGCACGTCTGCGTGGGCAGCCTACACCCAGATTGCACAGCGTCGCCGCTGCAAAGTACTGCACAACTGTGCTGCTGCTGCTCAGGCACCGCACCAATGGAGGGATGCCGCCTGCTGCTGCAATGCTGTCCCGTTGTGCAGGGTCGAGTGACACGCTGCTCATCACCCTTGCCGCCTGCAGCTGCGCCGCCCGGCTGCTGCCGCGCAGGCTACGCACCAGGGCGGGGACGTCGGCGGCAGTTGGCGGCATGGCTCCAGGTAAGGAACGATTGAATGAAGCCGACCTACAAGTGAAGGCGGCGCAGACACCCAGCAGATGGGTGCTCCAGTCAGCCCCTGTCCATATTCTCATGCCAGCCGGCTGGAGCTGCGGCGGCGTGCACATGCGGCGACGGGGGCGGCTGGTGACCCAGCACCTCTCTGCTTATCACGCTGCCCTGTAGTTCACCCCTGCCCGCGGCGCCTCATAGGTTACGAACGAACGAAAGCACCGACAGCCGCGCTGCTTCAAGCTGACTATTCACCCGGGTTTTCGCCCGTGCCTCTGGCCGGCGGGCCGCTGCTTCCACTCTAGCAGTTACAGGCTGCGATGCCGAGTTTAGGTTGCGGGCTATCAGAGTACATCGTGAACAGGAAGGGTGGGCCTGTTGGCGGCAGCTTGGGCACCCGCCGCTGGTGGCCCGCCTCGGCCTGCTGGGCCCTGGGTCCCTACGGTGCCGGCATTTCGCACTTCTGTGGCGTCATGCGCATATCTGCGTACCCATCGGCTGCTGTGTTCGAGTTTTGGTATTGCCGCAAATGGCGGCTGCAGGTTGTACGCCAAGGCACCAGCCAGCCGCCCCGCCTGCTCCATAGGGCAGGTCAAGCGCATGCAGCGGCGGCATCGTGTGGGCAGCGCTAGCATGAGGAAGGCAGCGTGAGCTGAGTAAAGTGGGCAAGCCAGCGCTAGCAAAGCATCCAGCAGGGTTCGTGCCCGGTGAGCGCAGCTACCGACACCACCGCAGAGCCCCTTGCGTCCCTGCGGGCAGGATGGTGGGCAGGATGGTGGGATGTGGGTGGATGCCGCCACGAGGCAGCCCGGAAGGTCGAAGGGGACAGCGGATGGGAGCATGCAGCATGGCAGGGGGGCAGATAGGCAGGGGGGCAGGTAGGCAGGCCAACAAGTAGCATGACTACTGGGCTGGCAGGCTAGCAGGCAACCTCTGTGGGCTGGCAGTGGGCTGGCAGGCAGGCAACCCCTGTTTTTGGCACTCACTTCAAGGGCTGCATAGCTGGCGGCAGCACGCTCAGCAGCGCCTCAATCCAGGCTGTGGACAGCAGCGCAACTGCTGCCAGGGTGATGCAGCCGAGCACTGCCCAGAAGATGCGCTGATTTGAAACCGTTACATTTCGGCCGCAAGTGGCCAGTTGTTTTAAAGTTGTTGTTGTTAGTTAGTGGCCAGCTTGCATACATGTGTGTAACTAGATCTCACGCGTGAACACAGCCAGAAGCAGGGAGTTGGGGGCCGCTAAAAAGAGTCGGTGCATGCGCATAACACTGCAATGCTGTCTGCGCCAGCTGCTAGTGCCAATGTAGGCTCCGCCTCCACTGCCACTGCTGCTGCTGATTGGGCCAGATGTGGGTGGCTAGCTTCTATGCAGCGCCTGGTGTGCAGCTGGGAGTTCTTGCCTAAAAAGAGCCATCTACAGGGGAGCGGCAGGCACGTCAGCTGAGCAGTCAGGCCACACCGAATCAGGGAGGACAACAGGCACCAGCCATGCCGGGCACCCTGCCCATCTGCTGGCAGAGTCAACTGGGCCAATAACCAGTCAGCATCATGCATGGGACTCCTTGCACCTATCCAGCAATGTGCTGCCGCTCCCACGCACCTCCGTCAAATGAATTCCAGTCACTGGGTTTCAATGTTGAGGGAAATGTCAAGGGCCGGCACGCTGTGCGTCAGCGCGCCGCACGAAATGTACTGCACCCCCGTCTCGGCAATCACCCTGCGAGGAAGGCCATCAGAAGAAAGACGGAAGTTCGGTACACAGAGCAGTGCTGGAGGCACGGCACCGCAAGGCAATACACTGACATGCACTGTGGTTGGCGCTGACATGCACATCAAGACACAGCAGCAAGGCAGCAAGGTAACGCCGCGCATTCCAATTCAGCACGCCGAGGCAGCACAATCCTACAATTGCAAGCCTGCAAGCAGCGTGCACACCCCTGCTGTGTACCACAGCATTGTTGCGTGCACAGCGCAACGCAGCACAGCATGCACAGCAGCACGGCATGCTAGGCTGACCTGACGGTATCCAGGGTCACGTTGCCGCTTGCCTCTGTCTCCACCTTGTGCTTCCTTCATCAGCTGCATTGCTCCCACAGGATGCTCTCATCCAGCCCGCCTGCGACAGCGGGGCATTGCTTTGGGGGATTTCAAATCTGATTTCCGCAAACAAATGCGACACAACCGCCTGGACAGGGCCACAAGGACAGCAGTTGGCAACGGGGGCAAGGTTGTCAATCAAAGCGGCAGAATGGCCCGTGGCAGCAGCACGTCAGCAGGGCGAGCAGCTGGCGAAGTGGGCAAGCTGGCCAACAGAGCAGCGACACGGCAAAAGAGAAAGTGCACGACACACAGAGCGGAGTCTGCTTGTTCCCCTTGCTCCGCATGTCCTTGAATGTCCCCGGCAGGAGGGAGGGAGGGAGGCGCCCCCAGAGAGGCAGGCAGGCATGCTTGCTGGGGGAGAGACGGGTGGGTAGTGGTTAGGCCTAACCCAAGGGAACAGGGGCAGGGGACCGCTAGTTTTTGGGGACACAACTCGTTCCCTGTTGCTGTGCATTTATCTCTTTGCGGGGTGGAAGGTTGAAACATATGGAGTGGGAGCTCAGGAGCAGCAGGGCGGCAGCAGAGCACATGGGCCACCCGCTCACACGCACGCTGGCCCCTGCAGGCGCCCCTGCTGCTCCTGCAGCCAAGCCTGCACGCATCTGCCGAACCAAGGCCCTGCCTGGTCCTCACCTCAGGCGGCACAGGACACGTGCCGCCCAGTGCTGTAACAACAGCTATAGCCTGCATGCCCCTGCCCGTTTATATGCCCTGCCGGGTCCCACCTCAAGCACCACAGCACACATGCCGCTCTCCGCTGCCACTACAGAGAACACCCGCATGCCTCTGCCCGCCCAATCTGCTCCGCCGGTCCCACCTCAAACGACTTAGCACACAAGCCGCCCTCCGCTGCCACTGCAAAATGAAACCCGCACGGCTCTGCCGGCCTCTGCCCTGTTTGGGCCCACTGCAGCTCACACGTGCATGCTTCTGCCCCACAATCTGCCCTTCGCTCTGCCCTACCCTGCCTGGCCCCACATCTGTGGCAATTACCGGCCTGGTCCCACCGAAGCTTACGCCCGCGTGCCTCTGCCCCACAATCTACCCCTCATGTGCCCTGCCTGGTCCCACCTTGGGCGCTAGCACGCATCCCGCCCTCTGCTGACACTGCAGCTAACACCCGACTGAGGCTTTCGCCCAATTGAAGCTTACGCCCGCATGCCTCTGCCCCCACAATGTGGCCCCCCAAATTGCCCTGCCTGGCCTCACGTCTGTGGCTGTGACCGCTTGCTGGATGCCGCCTGCCGCTGCAATGTCCTTGACCATCACCATGTCAAACAGGCCTGTGATGAAGCGGAACCAGACAGACATAGAAACAGACGGATGTGGTCATTTGGCTTAGACGTGCACGTTAAGAACTGGTTGTCGTTGATCATCACCATGTTGAAGAGGCCTGCGCCGTGAGGGGAACAGAAACAGGCGGGTGTGGTCACAAGAGTTGAGGGGCTGACAGGCCTGCACCAAAAGGGGAGCTTAAATTAGGAACAGGCGGGTGCGATCACGACATTGAAGTGCTGCAATGTGGTTGTCCTTGCTCATCACCATGTCAAATAGGCCTGCAGCAACAAAATATAGAGACGGGTGGTGACCGCCGGCGTGAGTGTTGTGTTTCTTATCACCAGTCCCAAATCGAGCAGAACCTACATGACACAAAAGGAATCAAGCATGGCATTGCCTAGGTACACAGGTGCGGCAGGCGTGCAATTTCCACGGCTGCTCTGGCGTGCCGCCATGACTCATGACTCATGATGCATGATGCTGGCACGACGTCCGGAAGGGGCAGGGATGGCAGCGCTGCCAGCTCAGCTATTCACCTTCACTGCCAGCCAGCATCCCACCCTCCGCCTCCCGCACCCCACCTGCCTGCCTGCCTGCCTGCCCTGCCCATCCCCACCTAATCTGTGGTTCTCTCCTCCGCCAATGGTCACCGCCCACTTGTCCCATCAGCCGAAGGCAGGGCACCGTCTTGCGGGTGTCTAGGATGGTGGCGGGAGTGCCCTGCAGGGGTGGAAAGTGGTGGGGGAATTTCAGGGGTTGAAAGAGCTCTGCGGAAACCGATAAACCCTACCCATGCACCGCCGTCGGCCAAGGTGCACCTGCTGCGAGCCCAAGGCTAGCCTGTGCAGCGCTGCATGCACGTCTGGATCACACTCATTAGGTAGGTTGAACAGTGCACCTTTCACGCGCGGCCCACCTGGGCGGCACTTCATTTCCATCGATCGCTGCGCACCCTTGCATATTACACCGGTATACATGTATGCTTTCCTATGCATGCTTCATGTAAAAGCAATGACTACCCGTGAGCGGCGGAGCCTGAGGCCGGAGGGTGGCACCACAGCAGCAATGTTGAAGCTACCTCACGTGCTGTTGCATAGGTGCCTTGGTTTCTACCCACCGATACCCGACGCAATGCAGAATCAAGCTGCCTGTGACATAGAAAGCAATGGGCGCACGCAGGCTGCAGATTACCGGCGGTGCTGGGAGTGCCGCCCGGTGCACCGGTGCCGCCAGCGGCATCCTACCTGGCAGCAGGGAAGAGCGGCTGGGGTAGGCGCGCCTACGCCCGGCACTGTCACCGCCCCGCATTCATCGCCCCGCCGCCTTCCTGCACCTCTTGAGTGCTGATCAAGTGAGAGTCGCGGAGGAAGCCCCGCGTTGCGCTCAGGTAAACCCGCGTCACTCGTCCACCCGCCCTGTCGCTGCAAGATGGTTTGAGGGCGCCGGGACTGCCCGCAGAGTTGTTGCTGCCCTTGATGCGAAGCTGCGTTGGCAGCCACACACCAGCGGGCCGGCGCCATGACAAGTGGCTGCCTTGCAGCCTCAGCAGCAGGCATTGCAGAGACAGCACATGCACGTGAAGATAAATTGTGCTTTTATCTGGCAACACATTAGTGAACACATCCTCCTTATCGCGTAGATTCATTCGGCAGGGCTGCCCGCCCTGCTGTAACAGGAGCGCCGGCCGTTGGCGCCAGGCGCTGCTCCCCAGCCGCCTGGTTTTGTTCACCTGCCAGGAGGCCAAACAATATGGTGTTTACTACCTGTCCCCCATGAAGCACCTGCAGGCGGCAGCTCGAGTCCCGGCGTCAACCCTGGAGTGGCGCCGCCAGGCCTGGTGAGTCTCCCGAGCGGGCACAGAGCCCCCATGAGTGACTAGAACCCAGCGCCTGCCAATTGGCAATTGCATAGGGCACAGCCTGCCTGCCTGCATGCATGCATGCATGCAGCAAGAGCCTGCCTGAGGTGATTCAGCACCCGGCTCGCTGTGTGGCTAGTCCCCTGATTGCAACTGTTCGTCCTTGCCCCAACCCAGCTCAGCAGAGGATGCAGGGGATGGGGCGTGTTGAGTGGGGTGGAGAGATCTCTAGAGGTTCTCAAGGGGTGAAGGGTGGGGCGAGTGCGGGCATAGGCTATCGTCGCGGAGGATCTGCTGCCAAAGGCCCGTATCTCCAGCGCCCCAATGAGAGCCTGTGAGCTGGCGCCAAGTCCTCAGGCCTGAATTACAACAAGTCACTAAAGTTTCATGGACGCCCGGCAGGTGTCTGGTGGGCCAGCTCGTTACGCGCTTATAGCGGCGGCTCCTGGCGCCTGGCGCTGCTCATCACAAGCTGTGCAGCTGGCTTCGTTCACTCTCGACATCTGCAGCAAGTCATGCTCAGGGCAACTTTCGGTACCCCCGTCCTCCCTTTGCAGGGTGCCGCAGTTCTGGACCCGCCGCCAACCCTGGAGGGGCGCAGTCAGCCCGGCCAGGTACGGCTCACTACGCCATCTCCCTTTGTGGCGTTGTGCCTGCAGGCGAGCTGTTTAGCGACACGCTGGAGTTCCCCTCCCCGGTCTCCTCTTCTGATGCGCTGCAGCCATGCAGCCAGCCATGCAGCCAGCTAGCCTCCCTTCTCCCGTGTGTCTTTCTGGGTGCAGGGCCTGCTGTTTGTTTCCAGTACTGTCCCAATTTGCCCATCCATCCATCCATCCATTTAACCAGCCAGCCAACCACAATTCCCTGTGATAGGCAGGCACATCACACAACTGAGAGCGTGCATGAACAAGCACGTCCTCAAACCACTGTTTATCTTCACGTGCTCCAACCATCAGAGAGGGGGTTGGAGCTGCTGGCACATCGGCTGCCAACTGGGTTGAGTAGCAGCCAGCACCTGTGCGGGATCGAACCCGTCTGATGGGCAACCGCTTGTTTCGTCCCCGGGCGGATGACTTGCCAGTGCATCAAGTGGGAACTCAGGTGGGAACTGCTGCAGCCTCCAGATCTGGCAGCCCGCGCAAATATATAAGCGGTCTATAGGTGGCCTCGCGGCAAGAGTGGCAGCAGCAGCAGCAGTGCGCTTCTGGCAGCACCAATGCTGCATCTCGTCACACTCCCAGGCCTCGTCTACAGCCCTCGTGTTGCTCCACTTTTTGCAAGTCTGCGAACATTCCAAGACCACCCAGCTTTGGCTGCTTCCCTGTTCTGCAGGACTACATTTTACCGAAACTGCCCCCGGGTGCGTCAGCAGCAGCAGCAATTGCAGCAGCGGCAGCAGCGGCGCTTCCCCGAGCAGCGCCAGCAGCGCCCGGCCCACCTGTTGCAGATCTTCCCGCGACGCCAGCAAACAGGGCAGCACCGGCGCAGCAGGACCCAGAGGAAGCGCTGTACCAGCTGCGTGCGTACGCGTGGCAGGGCGCTGAGCTGAGCTTGGAGAAGAGGGCAGAGCTGGTGCGGCTGCAGAAGGACAACTGGCGGGAGCATGCGCGATTTTTTGGGCTACTGGAGGAGGAGCAGGTTGATTCCAGATTTCTTTGGATGGCACGGGCTGTGGTCAGCCTAGGTTCGGACCCACGCTGGCCGTCCGACAGGTGAGCTTGGGGGCTGGATGATAAGTGGGCAAACGTTTGTGAATGGCCGCAACACTGGCAAGTCACCCAGGCACAAAGTTCACAAAGCACACCTTGCAGCTGAATCAAGCTTGTCTAAGCACCGATCGCATGTTCCTTCACAGGCCCGAGGAAGCCTTTAACTTGTACATTTGCATTCAAGAGTACTTGGAGTATCAACTTAGCGTGCACCTGCAGAGAGTAGGAGACGCTGCTGGCGGGACACCGCAGGTATGAAAGTTGCAGGCAGGGTCAACACTTCACGCTGACTTGCATGCTCTGGGTGCCATCGTGTGTGTCCCAAATGTGACTGGTGCCCTAAAAATGAACGCCCAATACTCTGCCCATTTTGTGGGCGCTGCGTCTTCTTCGCAAGCAGGTTCACCTGTGTCTCATTTCCCTTGCCAAGCTATGTTGCGCAGGCATTTGCCCCAACCTGACTCGTCACCAGCTCTGTGTTGCTGCGTAACTGCAGGACCTAGCAGCAATCAATAAGCTCCTCTGGCGGCTTCCGGTCTCCACTAGCGGCCGTACAAACCTCAACCTGTCAGGTTGCAGTGAGATTGAGGAGCTGCTAGCCACCTCCACCAGCCGGCTGACCCGCCTGACCAGTCTTAACCTCTCCAACTGCCAGCACCTTTGCAAGCTGCCAGAGGGCATTAGCCAGCTGACCCGCTTGTCCAGCCTTAGCCTGTCTGGCTGCGTGTTGCTGCCGCAGCTGCCTCCCGCCATCAGCCGGCTTGCTGATCTGGCAAGCCTAGATCTGTCAGGCTGCACTGGGCTGCAGCAGCTGCCTGCCTCCATTGGCCAGCTCAGCTACCTGGCCAGCCTCAACCTGTCAGGCTGCGAGCAGCTGCAACAACTGCCATCTTCCATTGGCCAGCTCACCTACCTGGCCAGCCTCAATCTCTCGGGCTGCAAGCAGCTGCAACAACTGCCAGCTTCCGTTGGCCAGCTCAGCTACCTGGCCAGTCTCAACCTCTCGGGCTGCAAGCAGCTGCGAAACCTTCCGGACCTCAGCGGCTGCCACCACCTCACATCCAAAGAGCTGAACTTGACCGCCTGCGGCAATCTGGATCCCGTACCCATCAGGCGATTGCCCCCCGACGTGCAGGATGCGTTCCCAGAATGGATGCTGAATCTTTCCAACACATTGGAGCGGGCTTTGTCTGCCATCTCTTGGATTGCCATTCTGCTGGCCACCGCCTCTTTTGTTGGGTTTACGTCTGTGCCAGGCGGGTCCTTCAATGGTGGCCTTGTGAAGCTTGCTGCGCGTGCTGTGCCACGTTCGTCCCCTAGCCCGCCGTCTCTTGCGCCGCCCGCATCTTGCGTGCCCCCCGACGAGCCCTACATCCCTATGAATTATGACTGCCTGCACGCCTACTTCATCTGCAATCTCGTCACTTTCTTCTTTGCCATCAGCACCAACCTGTTTGTTGTCACCCACAACATGCCCAGTGCCAAGCAGCTGACGACCAAGGATCTCGTGCGCACCATCATTGTTGCCAACTTCCTCCTTGCTTTTACAGTGCTTGCGGGGGTGGCAACCTTCCTGTTTGGCGTCTTTGCCGTGTACCCCCGCAGCAGTTACGCTAAGTTGTGGGTTGCCATCATTCCTCTTGGGATGCTGCTCGCTTACTTTCTTGGCATGTATATCTTACGAATGCTCTTACTTTTTGACTGGTTCCGGCAGCTAAATCAAACTAGTGCCAGTGCAAAGATAGAAGGGTTTGGACACCAGGCGACCGTTGGAAGCTTCCTCAAGCGTCCCGCCTTAAGCTTGAGCGAGCTTCCAAACATTGCTGTACGCTGATTGTTTACTGCTGCCTTATTTACCTGCTGCTTCGCCTCCATTTCCTTATGTTGGCTTCTTCATCCCCAAGCCTTCGGGCTGTAACCCTCTTCTTCATCGATAGCTGCCTTGGCAAGTTTCATTGCCACAATGTAACTAGCTTTCAGCTGTGAATGCAGCCAGGGATAACATCGGAGTTGGGGCCAGCTGAAAGAGCGCTGGTGCAGACAATCTTGCAAAGGCTGTCTACACCAGCCGATCACCGCTGCTGCTGCCGATAATGATCGGGCTAGAAATAGATGTCTTGCTTGTGTGCAGCGCCTGGTGTGCAGCCAAGACGCCTGCCTCAGTCGGCAAAGCCACCTACACGGGAGCAGCAGGCACGGCAGCTCAGCAGTCAGGCCGCACCATCACGATCCATGCACGGCACCCTACCCACCGGCTGGCATAGCCGAGGGGCCCAATGACCGGTGACCAACATGCATGGGACTGCTTGCACCCACCCAGCAATGTGATAGCGCCCCCTGCACACCTCGGCCAATGCTTTCAGTCACTGCGTCTCGATGTTGAGGGAGATGTCGAGTGCGGGCACGCTGTGCGTGAGCGCGCCACATGAAATGTACTGCACCCCCGTCTCGGCAATCACCCTGCGAGGGAGGCCATGCAATAAGTATGGCAATTGGGTATACAGAGCAGCGCTGGGGGCACGGCACCGAGAGGCAACACACAGACGTGCATCGCGGTTGGCGTGCACAGCGCACAGCATTATCGCCGCACAACAAGGAAGCGCCACCCCACACATTCCTGCAAAGTCTGCGTGAAGCGTGCTCGTCCCTGCTGTGCAGCACAGCATGGGTGCGCTGCGCACACCGCGCAATGCAGCGCAGCTTGCACAGCGGCACGGCATGCTAGGCTGACCTGACGGTATCCAGGGTCACGTTGCCGCTTGCCTCTGTCTCCACCTTGCGCTCCCCAACCAGCTGCATCGCATCTCGCAGAATGCTCACATCCAGCCCGCCTGTGGCAGCAGGGCTTTGCTTTGGGGGGTCAATCCTGATTTTCGCAAGCAAGTGCGACATAGACGCCTGGACGGGGCCACAAGGACAGCAGTCAGCAATGGAGGGAAGGTTGGAAATCAAGCGGCAGCATGGCCCGTGGCAGCATGCCAGCAGGCCGAGCAGCTGGCACAGTGGGCAAGCTGGCCAACAGAGCGGCAGCACGGCAGAAAGGATAGCGCGTGACAGGCAGAGTGGCAGCACAGCCACAGGGGGCGAGGCGGGCTGCAAGCCCACGGCGTGCTGGCGTCCAGTCCAGCCGTGGCGGCAAGGCAGCAGAGGTGGCAGCCTCTGGTGCAAGGCAGGTGGCGTGGGATTCGACGTGCAGGGCTGCCAGCCCAGTGGGTGTCTGGGGTGTCGCCCGTCACACCACACCCCAGCCTCCAGCCGCGTCACGTGCACTGCGCACTTGTTTGCATGGCACCACCCCGCGCACCCCGCATTACCCTGAGTCAAGGTAGAATGTGGCTCACCTGGCGCCTCGGCGCTCTTCTTGGTCATGTTGTCCAGCATGACTCGGGTGATCATGCTCTCGCCGCCTGCTGCATCCAAAATTGCCAGCACCTGAACAGGCAATTAAGAGTGGGAGGGCATGGGACGGGGGCGGTGGGAAGACATTGATCGTGTGTTAGCGCCCGCTGTGTCCTGGATCGCCAGCACCTGCAGCGGTGATGTAAGGACGGGGCGTTGGCAGGCTTGCGACGGCAGGAGGGGATTGATGGAGCAAGCTGCTGCTTCCTACACGCATCAGAAGCTGAGGGGCAGGTGAATGGGGAGCGGAGGCAGGCCAGGGTGCACACGAGCAGCTCTATTCTATTGTAACCCTCCCCCCTCACAACAACACATCGTCAGCACCGACACGGATTCAAAGGACATTCCTGCGCCTGTTGTGGCACTCCTGACACCCCACACGAGCCGTTTGGCCACTGCCATGTAATAAAATAAAACTCAGTCATGCTCGCACCTCCTTGAGCTCTTCAAGCGTGCGGGTCTCCACCTCGACCGGCCGCTGAATCCCCTTGCCCCGCATGTACTCCTGCGCGGCGGGGGCGGGAGCGGGGGTGGTGGGGGGAAGGTAGAGAAGCGAGAGCAAGGAAGACAGTGGGCGAAGACAGTGGGCTTAGCGAGGTCGCTTGATATTCGTGCAAAACATGTCATCCTGCAGGGAGAGGGCGGGTGAAGGGCATAAGAAGGGGGAGGGTATGAAGCAGGCAGGCTTGGGATAAGAAGAAGAGGGAGAGGGCCGGTGAAGGGCATGATGGGGGGGAGGGTATCAAGCAGGCAGGCGTAGGATAAGAAGGAGNGGTGGGGAGCAGGGGTAGGGACCAGGAGAGCATGGGAACAGACCTTGACGCCCACTGCCCCGCATGCACCCTTGCAAGATGTCGAGGGTAAAACACCAGGAGAGCTCAGGAGCAGCGGGGCTCCAGCCGGGCGCCCGTGCCGCCGGCTTTCGCGCTTGGCTGCTGCAGCCAAGCCCGCGTGCCCCTGCCCACCCACTGTGCCCCGCTTAGTTCCACCTCAGGCACCGGAGCACTGCTGTGGCACTCGTGCCATCCTCTGCTGACACGACAGCTAAAGCCGCCGCCTCTGCCCCCTCATCTGCCCTGCCTGGTCCTACCTTAAGCACACATGCCGCCATCTGCTGCCACTTCGGCCAAGCCCGTCTGCCGCTGCCCACCCAATCTGCCCTGCGGGCCACACCTGCTAGGCGGTGTAGCACACATGCCGCCCTCTGCTGCCACAACAGCTACCCGCCCGCACACCTCTGCCCCCTCACCTGCCCTGCCCAGTCCCCCTGAAGCTTGCGGCCCGGCCCCCGCATGCCTCTGCCCCCCACTCTGCCCCCCACTCAGCCCTGCCCTGCCTGGCCTCACTGAAGCGTACTCCCCTGCCACTACAGCCACACGCCCGCACGCCTCTGAACCACAATCTGCCCCCCACTCTGCCCTGCCCGGCCTGCCACCCACCTCGGTGGCCGTTACCGCTTGCTGGATGCCGCCCGCCGCTGCAATGTGGTTGTCCTTGATCATGACCATGTCAAACAGGCCTGCGCCGTGAGGAAAACAGAAGCAGGCGGGTGAGTTGAGGACAAAAACATTCAAGTGCTGCAATGTGAGTGTCCTCGATCATCACAATATCAAACAGACATGCGATGACACGCAACAAAACAGAACCACTTGGTCACTTGCCACTTGAATGGCGCAATGTGGTTGCCCTGCAGCATGACCAACTCAAAACACAGGCCCGCATTTGCACGAAACCCCCGTGGCAGTGCCCCGAGTCCGGGTGACCGAGGTGCCACGAGCCCCGGCTGCTCTGGCGTACAGCCATGCGCCTGCGTGCAGCCACGCTTTGCGTGCTGCCATGCCAGGCTGGCGCCCATGTCTGGCAGGGGCCGGAGGGGGGCAGCGCTAGTCTAGTCTAGTCGTTACAGCTTTTCACATCCCCTGAAAGAGGATTCAACTTCAGGACAAACCAAATCCTGAGAGGTTGACGAGGCAGCGCTGCCAGCCAGCATCCCTCTGTCAATGCCAACAAGCATCCCGCCCTCACTCCCACACCCCACCCGCACGCCTGTCTGCCTGCCCTGCCCATCCCCACCTATTCTGTGGTTCTCCCCTCCGCCAATGGTCACCGCCCACTTGTCCATCAGCCGAAGGCAGGGCACCGTCTTGCGGGTGTCTAGGATGGTGGCGGGGGTGCCCTGCAGGGGTGGACAGTGATGGGGGAATTTCACGGGTTGATACAGCTCTGCGGAAAAGGCAGGGAGTCGTCTCGCATGTGTCAAGGTGGTGGCGGGCGTGCCCTGTAGGGGTGGGTCAACAAGAGACAGGGCTTTCTCAGGGGTTTGACAGGGCACAGCCGGACAGGCAGGGCACTGCCTTGCGGGTGCCCAGGATGGTGGCAGGAGTGCCCTGCAGGGGTGGAAAGTGATGGGGCCTTGTGCCTTCAGGAGTGTGGGGGTGCAAGGCGCACTGCCAGGCAGCCATGACGCCGTTTTGCGAGTGTGTCAAACATGACGCCCCCTGTGAGAGGAAGTGACAGGCGGGCCGCACGGCGGCATGCTTTGTAGACCGCCGCCGCCACCGCAGCGTCCGTGCAGCGCCCCACAAGATGGACAGCACCAAAACGCACCGCGACTGCACCATCACTAGCACTGCAATGCCACCAGTGTTGCAGAACAAACAGGCCACCCCCGCTCAACTCCAGCTCCCACCCCAGCACCTTGAAGGAGCTATGCAAACACACACGCCCCCCCTGCTCACCTCGCAACCCGGCAGCATCATCTGCACTGCAGTGCTACACCAAACTTGAGACATCAACCACCACCCCCTCACACCTGCACCTCGTCCGCACACACAGCACTATCACCCGTGCTTCAGACCTTCACGAGCACAGCACCATCAACCGCAGTGCAGCACGGTACTCGTTCGGTACACATGCTCTGCTAAGCACTCTACAAACATAGCTCCACCCCCGCTCACCTGCACCTCATCCACCATTCTCCGCGTGAGGCTGGCGATGCCGCTCATGCGCTGCATGAAGTTGAGTGCCACACGCTCAGCAATCAGGATGGACCTGCAGAGAACGGAGGCGGGGGGACAGAGCGCGTCTGGGTTGACTGTGCAGCGACCAGGACCGGTCAGCCCCCAACAGGCCAGCCTATTCTGCGTGCTGCCGCCCCCTTCCCCCTTTCCCATCCCTCTCATGGCATGGCAGCAGTGCCCCCACCTCTCGCGGACGCAGTACCTGCTTACCCCAATCCTCCTGGCTGTCGTATCCCTTCAGGCTCCACACAGCAAGTCACGCAACCATATCCACGAGCACCTGCCCGTCCGCCTGCGGCCGCCTCAATCTAGCCACCCACCC
>JTEE01000026.1:2090622-2101880 GCA_002896455.3 Chlorella sp. ArM0029B
GTCCCCCGCCGCCGCCGCCCCAGCAGCAGCAACAGCAGCCACCGGCGGACATGCCCCCACCCCCGCCCCCACCGCCGGCAGCATCCTAAGCCGGGCCCCTAGCACATGTGGACGCCTCTGCCAGACGCCACAGACACTGCCCACTTACCAGCAAATATAGTTCTCCCCGCTTCTGTTCCACCTCTGTCACGGCTCCTGCTCGCTGTGGTTGCACCCTCCTGCTCGCACCCCTCTTGCTCGTCTTTTGCTGCTCCACTGTCTGTCACAATGTGTTCATCATGTAAGTGTCTCATCACAATAACTCTTGACTGGCAGCGTGCGACAGGCACTGTGAGTCTGCAAGTTGTCATTATGGGTGAGCGTGGCTCTCTGTCTGGCAGGCAGAGCTCCAAACAAGGTCCTGCTGGACGGCGGACTGACGGTGGCGGCGCCAGCTCACCGCCAACCTCTGGCCAGACAGCAAACACCCATGCATGCGCGCTGCTCGTGGCTATCTATTTCATTGCTTCGATCTCCGATCCTGGAGCCAGTTCCGGCTAGCGTCTTGACTACAAGGCTAAGTTCGCGCGTGTCGTTGGCCCGCTTTTCAGTGGTTCTAGCCGGCCAAACGACATCATGGCAACAACCAACATGTGTGCGACAGTCTCGAGCGGCCAGCGCCTGGCGGCATGCAGGCCAAGCCGCGGTCGTCCAGTGCTCACCCCTACCAGCAGCCAGCGGTCTCATCTGATCCTGCGGAGCGCCACAAGCGCCGGCAGCTGGGCGGCGCAACAGCAGGCAAGCCCCTGGCCCGCCCACTCCTGCCTGCCTCGCCGCCACTCTTGCCGCCGCTGCCAGCGAGCCGGCCTCCCCGCCACCCTTGCCTGTATTGCACGTCTTACAGCATGCGCCTTTGCTGCTTCCGATTGTCTGCAGCAGCGCCGCAGCACGTGCACTCCCCCGGCAGCGGCAGCCGGCGAGGGGGAGGCTGAGCAGCCTTTGGAGGGCGGCAGCGCGCCGCAGGGGTGGGAGCAGGCCCAGCGAATCTCTACAGATGCGCTGGCAATGATGGCACTGGGGGATGGCCTGACAGCTCGCATCATCTTGAGAAAGGGTGAGTGCGTGACAAACATGGCTGTCAAGGCAGGAGGCGTTGTGTAGGGCGTGTGTATTGGGGCCAGACTAATGAACGGTTTGCATTAATGGGAAGGAAGGAAGGTCTTCTGCTTGTGGGACACCGCGGCAGCATGCCGGCCGTTGCTCCAGCCGCCTGCATCGCGCACGCAGCGGGGTGAGGCGGGTGCCCCAACGGTGTGGGCTACAGTTAATGTTGCACGTGGCTGTTATAACATATGGTGAGACGCTGCGCTCAGCCCGCACGCAGCTGCCCTCCCCCCCTCCCTGCCTAGCTCTGCCCCTCCCACCCTGCCCACGTGGCAGCCCTCCCTGCCCTTCCCTGCTCACGTGGCACCCGCACCTGCACCATGCCCCTGCTGCGTCTGCTGTTGCCCCCCTTCCCTCCATGCCTTCCAGCCCCCCGCCCATGCCTTCCTGCCCCCCGCCCATGCTCCTACTTGTGCTCTCGCAGGCGTGGCAGAGCTGTCTGAGCAGTACCCACAAGACCCCTCAGTGGCCCTGCTACACACACAGGTGGGTGCATGAGAACGAACAGTGTTTTCCGGCCCTGCAGCACCGCCAGACGACCACAGCTGAGCGTGGCTGCTCACGCATGCCTCAATGCGCAGCAAGAAGCTGCCCTCCCTCTTTTGCGCAGCGGTGCAAGCTTGTTTCACAGGGACCACAAGCGTGCCGCATGCAACAGCACACTAGCTCTTTTGCCACAATCTTAGCAGTCATGTTCTGTTGCCTCTTGTGCAGCTGTGGAACATTCTGAACGACGAGGGGGAGTATGCAGAGGCGCTGGAGCAGGCGCAGGCAGCTTACGATCTCATGATCTGTGAGTGCGTGCCTGGTTGTGTTGACACGGCCTACGGTGTCAATGGTTGCAGCTGTGGCTATGACCGGTGTTGGTGTGGGTGGCGGTGGCAGCGTGAAGAGGTGTACCAGTGGGCCGCTGCAGGCGCTGCCCCTGCCGAAACAGGGTGTGGGGGTGGCAGGGGCGACAGCTAGCAGGTGTGGCAGGTGGCAAGTGGCAACCCCCTGCCGCGGCAGCCACACGTCGCCTGCTGAACCGCACCGCGGCGGCACAATGAGGGCGGGGAGCAAGTAGCAGGCCCACCAAAACCGCCCACTCTGTGCACTCTCTTGCCGCCTCTGCCCCCGTCCCCGCCCGCCCCGCCCGCTGCCATGTCTCCTGCAGCTGTAACGTAATGTCTCCCCATTTCGTTTCTCCTGTGCCCTGTGCCCTGCAGCTTACTTTGGAGAGGACAGCGCCGATGCCGCCTTCCACGGCATCCGCCTGGGCATCTCCATGATTGGTGCGTGTGTCACACTTGTTTGGAGCGCTGCCGCTGCCGCTGCTGCTGCTGCTGCTGCTGGTCTGTGGTGATGGTATTTGCTGTTTGTGCTGTGCTGTGCTGTGCTGTGCTGTGCTGGGCTGTGCTCTGCGGCGACATGCTGCTGCTGGGCTGGGCTTGGCTGCGGCGACATGCTGCTGCTGGGCTGGGCTTGGCTGCGGCGACATGCTGCTGCTGGGCTGGGCTNGGCGACATGCTGCTGCTGGGCTGGGCTTGGCTGCGGCGACATGCTGCTGCTGGGCTGGGCTTGGCTGCGGCGACATGCTGCTGCTGGGCTGGGCTGTGCTCTGCGGTGCCGTGCTGCTGCTGTGCTGTGCTGTGCTCTGCGGCGACATGCTGCTGCTGGGCTGGGCTGTGCTCTGCGGTGACATGCTGCTGCTGGGCTGGGCTGGGCTGCGGTGCCGTGCTGCTGCTGGGCTGTGCTGGGCTGCGGTGACGTGCTGCTGCTGTGCTGTGCTGTGCTGTGCTGTGCTGTGCTCCGCATCTCCCCCTGGGCTGCACTGCCTCCCGCTGCTGCTGTGCTGTGCTGCGCAGTGCCGTCGTTGCCTTGCTTGCCTGCACAGACACGCGGTCACGCTCCCCTCCCTCTGCTGATCACCTCCCTTGTTTATTCACTCCTGTACATCACAAGCAAACACCGCAGTTGCGGGAGGGGTGCTTCCCTGCAAAGGCATGGACCGCGCACTTTAGCTGCTGCTGCTGCCGCTGCATGCTCCCTGTGCCCTAAATTCTTGCATCAGGCACCCCCACCTGTCATCAGCTTGCGCGTCCGTCGGACGGGGCGCTCCGCACTTTCAAGGTGCATGGGTCGTCCACGACTTTCCTCCCCACACCCTCCCCTTGCCCGCCTGCAGAGACCAACGGTGACATGGACCGTGCGCAGGTCCTGCTGATGCGCGGCGGCTCCACGGCGGCCCACAACTTGGAGCGCTTCTACACCCGCCTTCAGGAGGTGGAGGCGGCGGGGCAGGACCCTGGGGTGAGCGTGCTGTGCATGCTGTGCTGTGATATGCTGGGCTGTGGCTGTTCTGCGCTGTGCTGTGATGTGCTGTGTTGAGAGACTGTTCTCCTGGTTTGTGCTGTGCTGGGAGACTGTTCAGACTGCTCTCCTGGTTTGCACCTTCCTCTCTTTTGTGTCCCCCTCCCGGTCCTGAGGATGCCACACCAGGAAGCTGATGCTGGTCTGCAGCTGAATTTTGTTGTTCTTTCTATATAGGCCCCTTCCTCCTCCCTCTACACCGCCTCGGCAGGACAAATCATGCACACCAAGAAGCCGGCGCCGGCGCTAGCCATATTTTGTCCTTCTGTCTTGTGTTCTTCACCCTGCCTACCCTCTTTGCCCCCGGACAGGATTTGGTGCTTCACACCAAGAAGCTGATGCTGGCACTGGCTGAGAGCAACTTTTACGGCGCCCTCGGCGTGGTGCGCAAGGCGCTGCAAGAGGCAGACGAATTGGGTGAGCAAGTGGGGGGATCATATGGGGTGTGTGGTTGCTGAGACGTGCTGGCACAGGTGGTACGTGCAGCAGTACAGCCTTCAGTTGCGGCGTGGTGCGCAAAGCGTGAAAAGAGGCAGACGAACTAAAAAACAAAAAATGGGTCAAAAAATAAATCCAGTTTCTTTTCACGCTTTGCGCGAAAAGAGGCAGACGAACTGGGTGAGCGGGCGGGGCTCTCACATGGGGTTTGGTTGACACGTGATTCGTTGTGAGGATTAACATGTCTGCGCTCGCGCAATGCTGCCGTGCCTGGCACCCTCTTTGCACCCTGCTGCCTCCGCTCATGCTCTGCCCTCAATTGCCATCTTGCTCCATCTTGCTCCCTGCCTGCCTGGTAGCTCACTGGTGCCTTTGGCTTGAATTCCTGTCGGGTTCCTCAATCCCGGGCTCTCGGGCTGTTACCTTTTTCTCTCCCCCCTGCCCACGCTTTCCTCACACCTGCCTCCCTCATGCCTGCCTGCCTCTGTGCAGAGGTGCCCATGTCTGCGCTGGAAGAGGCCTGGGTTGGCGGCTTCAAGCAGATGGGCATGGCGTTGCCTCCGGAGCACCCCATGTTTGAAACCGCCTTCCGCGAGATTGCCAGGTGAGCGCCGCGCAGCCCCAAGGGAGGGCAGAGGGGGTGAGAAAGCTGCCGACTGCGGTGCACAGTACAGCGGAGAGCAAGGGTCAGAACACACCATGGTCGGGGGGCAGGCAGGGGGGCAGGAGGGAGGCAAGTGTGAGGAAAGCGTGTGCGGAGGCAGAGCAAGCAGGAGACATGGGCACCTGTGCACAGGCACCGCTTTCCGTGAAAAGGCTGTGCAGTCCGGGAGAGCAGGGGGAGGGAAGTCTGCCAGCTGTGGTGCACAGTACAGCGGAGAGCAGGGCAGGGTTGAAAGCACGCCATCGTAACCACCGCCGGTTGCGAGCTGGCCAGGTGAGCGCAGCCCAGCCCATGGAGGGAGGAGGGAGGTCAGGGTGACAGGAGACTTTCGGTTGTGGATCAAGATCAAGAGGCACACCTGTCGTGCACCCTCTAAAGCCCACAGCAAGCCGGCCCTGCATCGCTGGACAGGCCGAAACAAAGGCACCCCGGCCCCCTGCTACCCCACTTTCCCCCGGGCCTGCACCCACGTCGCCCCCTTGCCCCGCCCATGCCCCCCCTTGCCTGCAGGTTGGTGCCGGATGCGGCGGGCCGTCCGGCGCTGCAGGCTGAGCTGGAGGGGGCGCAGACAAAGCTGAAGGAGTTGGTGTATCTTATGAAGCAGGTGGCGCCGGAAGATGACGTGGCAGCGGGAGCGGGGCAGCCAGCGGAGGAGGGCTACTTGCCGTGATCAGGCACACCTTGGCTGAGGAAGTGTGAGGCTTACAAATTATCAGAAGTATGAGGCAGCTACTCCTTGGTATAAAAGAGAGAGGTTTGAGGCACTTGAAAGGAGACCATGGGTGTGCTGTAATACTCTGCTGGCTGCAGTCGCAGCTGCCAAGCCTGTAAGCAGGTGGTCAGCCATGGTAGCACCGGTATCCAGGCTGCATGCCTGCCGGCTGCCACGCGGTTGTGTAGGGTTGCAAGGGGGGGTGACCAAGTCACACATCTTTTTGGCGCACACTAGCAGTGCAATCACGGTGGTCCCCTCGGGTGGGTGCGACTGGATAGCCCCTGTGGCCGTGGACACCTGTCATTCGACATGTCATTGAGCGACACCGTCATTGGGGACACCTGTCATTGGGCGGCAGACGGGTGCTGGGAGGGGAGTAGCAACTGTGTTGGGGTGCAGATTCCAGGCCCTGCTCGTGCAGACGGTGCTCACAGCGGACTGTGTGGTGTGCATTCACATGTGGGCAGAAATGGACTGTCCTGGGGAGAGAATCATCCACATGACCACAGGAACTGGGGGTGGCAGACCACCGTGTTGCTCGATCGCCTAACATATTTTCCTTGACCCGCGACAGCGAGCATCTCCCGATCAACAAACGCAGGGGAGCTGCCCCGAGAGAGGAACGGCTACCCACACCCACCCACCCACGTGCGCAGGGCCCTGCAAAACTCTTTCTGATATGGTGTTGCTGCTGCCCGACCAGAGCCGGCAGCGTGCAGAGGAGGTCCTGAGCAAGAGGTTGGCCGCGGCCGCTGACCAGCGCAGCCCGGAGGCAGCCGCGTTTGTGGAGGCATCCGCACTCCTGCAGCAAGCCCGCCGGCTGCTGCCAGGGGGCGACCTCCCCAGCGGCGCCGACGTCGCAGGGCAGCCTGGCTCCGCCGCGGCAGCAGCGGCAGCGGCGGCGCTCGGCCCAAACGGCCTGGGCCGCGGCAGGCTGCTGCTGGCCATCCTGCTCATTGCCCGCGCAGACTACATCAGCCCGCAGCCCCTGTTGTCCACATGGGACGTGGGTCGACGGCTGGCAGCCTACATGTGCTGCCTGCCCGCCGAGGGCGTTGGCAGGCTGCTGGCCGCAGCGACGGGCGCTGGCGGGGGCAGCCAGCAGCCGTCGCCGCGTCTGCCCAACAACCAGGAGCAGCAGCAGCCAGGGCAGCGGTGGCATGCGAGGCAGCAGCAGGCGCAGCCCTCCAGGCTGAGGCCTCAGCAGCAGCAGCCAGCGGCATTTACAGCTGAGCAGCCGCAGCAGAATCAGCAGCAGCAGCAGCAGCCAGTGGCAGTTAAGATTGAGCAGCCGCAGCCGCAGCAGCTGCCGCCGCCGCCGCCGCAGCAGCAGCAGTGCGCGCACGCAGAAGCAGCAGCAGCAGCAGCAGCCAAGTTGCCGCCGAAGCAGCAGCCGCTGCCGCCAAAGCCGCCAAAGCCCAGCCCCCCGCTGCGCACGCGCAACCAGAGACGGCAGCAGGAGGCCCAGGAGGCGAAGCGCACCGGCGGCACCCGCACTGCCGCCGGCGTGCTTCTCCTATACAGCTATGGCGCGTGTGCCGACCTGCAGCGGGTGGCTTTTGAAGCCATCAGGGCTGCAGCACGCGCAGCGCAGCTTCTGGCCGAGCCTGCCTGCGCCCAAGCGGTTGCCTCGCAGCTGTCTGCGCTTCAGTGCGCGGGGCTGCAGCTGGGCCAGCGTCAGCCGCTGCTGACGGCAGAGCAGCTGCAGCACGCGTGCTGGTGCCGCGTGGCGGAGCGCGGCAGCCTGCTGCTGGCCAAGCACAGCAAGCCCAGCGCGCTGCTGCTCACTGGCTCCTCCCGCCTGCGCCTGTCAGCCTCCCAGCTTTTGGAGCTCCAGGCAGCGCTGGCGTCAAGCGTGCGCGCTCTCCTGGCACTCGACCCCAGCAGCCTGAAAGGGCTGACCGCAGCAGGCACAGCGCTGAGCGCGCTGGGCCACCCGCGGCAGGCAGCGCAGCTACACCTGCGCGCCCTGCAGCTGGCAGCGGCGGCAGGCAGCGAGTATTGGGCGCTGCGGGCGGCGGCGGCGGCAGTGGCGGGGCCCGACGGCATGCAGCTCAGTGCGGGGCCCACCCAGGCCCTGGCTCTTGCTGTGCTGCAGCAGGCAGATGCCTCCATGGGCCGCTGCGAGCAGTGGCTGCCAGAGGCGTGGATGCAGCGCCTGCACTGTGATGTGTCGTGCGGCCGGCGGCGGCTGGCGACTGCGCAGGCGCAGGTGACCATGCTGCGCCAGCTGGCAGAGGAAGGCGGCACTGGTGTGCAGCAGGGCTCAGCACAGCAAGCGGCGGGCACTGGCACAGCTGCAACAGCAGCAGCAGCAACCGCAGCAGCAGCAGCAGCTGGCGGCGCCAAGGTCGTGTCTCCTCGTAAGCCAGGCGGCGTGGCGGCAGGCAGCGTGGTGCTGCGCAAGCAGGCGGCGGTGCGGCTTGCTAGCCAAGAGTTTGAGGCAGAGGAGGGTGGAGAGGCAGAGGAGGGTGGCAAGGCAGCTCCTGGCATGGTGGATGCAGCACCCGCTGCTTTGCGTGCCACCGCCCCAGTTCACACCCACATGGATGTGCAGCTCCCCCCCAGGTGAGGCACCAAATACAACATCGGTGTAGTCGTATTGCTGCTGAAATCCTCCAGGTTGCTGTTGAAATAAGCCCATTAGCGGGCTGCCTGCCCTGGCTCACAAGTGTGGTCCTGCACTTGCCGGCCAGCCTGCGCGCGCTCCCTGTCGACGCAGCCACCAGGTGTTGTGCTCTGTGCACCGCTGCGCCCGCTCCGGCCCCTGCTCCATCATCGCGCTTTCTCGACCCCCTGCCTTGTCTCCCTCCCTCTGCTCCCTGCTTCCCCCGTCAAACTCACCCTGCTCCCTGCTGCGTGCTTCCTTGTGTGCCCCGCCGCAGCCGCCCCGTGCGCCCCCTGCAAGCAGCGTTCATGGACACCGATGGCCCTGCTGTGCCCTTCACCCCCCATGGAACGTCCATGGAAGACCCAGGTGGGCCCCTTCCCAGTGCCAGCTCAGCAATGCCAGCTCAGCGGTGCCCGCCCACCGATGCCAGCTCTTGACATGCCTTGACATCCCAGGCAAGGCTGCACGACGTGCCTTGTGTGCCGCTTGCAGCTCCTGCCAGGCCCCTGGAACGCCTACACACACCCTGCGTCCTGCACGCACCTGCCATGCCTGGCTGTACTGCTGGGTGCCTTGTGTCCCATTGACCGCTCTGGCCAGGCCCCTGCCAGGCCCCTGGAACACCCTCACACACTGCGTTGTGCGCACAGTTGCCGTGCCCAGCTGCACGGCTGCGTGTTTGTTGCGCCGCTGCCGCTGGCTGTGTGCCGCTGGCCACTGGCACATCCGCAGCACCCCGCTGACCGCTCCCCACTGGCTCCCTGTCCTGCCGTGGCTTGCGCATGCTGCCTGCAGGCGCCCCAATTATGGTTGCAGCGGGGCACAGCTGAGGATGCCGCTGCATGCGCTGGGAAAGTAGAGGTGCAGGTGGCTCCTATGCAGCCGCCCCCTGCCTGGTGCGGATGGACTGCGACCGTTTACGCCCCGCGGCAGCTTTCTTTTGCACACCTGCTGAACAATGCCGGTCCTCCGCGCCCCGTGAGCAGCCTTCTAGCTGAGCTGCAACTCGTTGCAACCTGTGTATGCTGACAGCTGCTGCTGTGAAATCTCTTCATCCCACCGGAATAGTGTATGTAGTGCACCCCGGCCTCTCCATCTACAAAGGAAAGCAAGTCCTTTTACTCATTTCCCCCCAAGCCCTCTTCAAGCCGGTGTGTTGTGCCGCCTGTCGTTTATTCGCACACTGCCCTTCTGCCCGTTGCCCTTATTGACCCCACCCGCCCGCTTCCTACCGTGCCTTCTGCTGCTGCTGCTGCTGGCGCCCGCCCGCAAGCCCCTCATTCGCCCCCAGTCAGTCTCGTGTATCACCCCAAGGCAGCCGCTGCACGTGCTGTCATAACCCTGGCCCTTGTTTCCCTTGCCAGGTGCCACGGTGAGTGCCGGCCCCGCCCACCCACACTGATTTGCCCACCCACTTCCCCGTGCCTCGTTCTTCCGAGCTGATGGCTGCACTCCGAGTACTTGATTCGAACCAGTTTGAACGCTTCCCTCATCCTTCACCGCATGCCTAAAAAACATCCGATTCACCCACCCCACGTATTTTGCTAGGCTGCAGTGCCTTCCGCCTGCTGCCTTTAACTCTGACCAAGCCTCTTGTTCCCAGACTCCTACAACGCATGTTAAAGTGTAAGCCTGTCTTGCTTCTGTGGGAGCTGGTGAATGTGGTGTTTGCACTTTGAGGCGCAGTAAGATGGCGCGCCCGCATGGCAGCCGTGGCGGGGCGGGGCGGCGGCGACCGCCACTTGGTCCCAAAAGGCACCTCTTTTCCGCCCGCTGACAGACCGTCCCTGCTCTTCAACCAGCCGACAAAATGGCGTCCACCACTTGCTGCACCACCACCTTTGCGGCTCAGTGCGGCAGCCGGCGTGCGGCAACGGCTGCACCCCTTCGCAGCGCCCCCATGCAGCTGGCACGCAGCGGTGAGTGTCGGTGGTGGTGCCGACCGCTGTATTATCCCGCCATGCGTGGCGGGATGCGTGGCCCGTTTGCGGCGTACACACCGCGCTCCGATGAGCCGCCGGGCTGTCGTGAAGCCCAAGCAGCGGCGACATCCCATCAACAGGGCGGGGGAGGCCAGGAGAGGGAACTCTCTGGAACCGCCGCCACTGCCGCCGCCGTTTCCGTGCCTCTCACTCCCTTTTGGCGCTGTGCAGGCCGCCAGCAGCTCGCAGCAGGCCGGCAAGCGGGCTGCCTGCGGGTGCAGGCGGTGCTGACTGCAGAGAAGGCTGAAATGGATGTCTCCAAGGTGGGGCGATGGTTTAGGGGCCGGGGCTGGGGCGCCCGCATTGGTGGGTGCTGCCCTCCAGGCGTGTCCGGACTGCGCAGCTTGTGTGCCGCTTGTGTGCCGCTTGTTTGCCGCCTCCACCAGAACACAGTGCATCTATGCCCCCCCGCAGATGTCCCCGCTGGGCGACCGCCTGCTGGTCAAGCCCCAGGCACAGGAGGCGCAGACGGCGGGCGGCATCCTGCTGGCACCCCAGACGGGCGGCAGGAGCATGCAGGATGCGCTGATCGGCACAGGTGCGAGTGTGTTCATATACGTGTGTGCACACGAATGTTCGTGTGTGTGTGTGTGCTGCGGCAGCCATGCACGTGACAGGCCAGCATCAAGGTTGCTTGATCAAGGTTGTACAGCAGCAAGGGGGGCGGCAGGAGCGTGCAGCAAGCACCGTGGCAGTTACCACACCGAAAAAGGCACCTCTCTGTGCAGCTACCGTAGCGCACCCGCCTTCCATTGCATTCCATCAACTTGTTGTGGTGATGCGCGCATCAACCCTAGTGTGATACCTCCCGCCCTCCCTGCAGTGCTGGCTGTGGGAGAGGATGTGGATGTCGGCGTGGCTGTGGGCGACCGCGTGCTGTTCAGCAAGTACAGCAGCTCTGGTGAGTGGGGGTGCACAGCAGGCAGGGCAGGGCGGGCACAGCAGGTGAGCGGGGGTGCACAGCAGGCAGGGCAGGGCGGGCACAGCAGGTGAGCGGGGGAGCACAGCAGGCAGGGCAGGGCGGGCACAGCAGGTGATTGGGGGGGTGCACAGCAGGCAGGACAGGGTGGGCACAGCGGGTGAGCGGGGGTGCACAGCAGGCAGGGCGGGGCAGGCACAGCATGTGATTGGGGGAGCACAGCAGGCAGGGCAGGGCGGGCACAGCAGGTGAGCGGGAATGCACAGCAGGCAGGGCAGGGCGGCACAGCAGGTGGACCAACGGGCGGAGCTACAGCTGCTCTACTGGGGGCCGGCGGTTGGAGAGGGATTGCGGGGCTGAAAGGGCACAGCAGGCACAGCAGCAGAGCAGCGCGGGCGTGCTGCCCAGCACGCGCAGCATATTTGGTGTGCAAG
>JTEE01000026.1:2120234-2142315 GCA_002896455.3 Chlorella sp. ArM0029B
GCCCCTGCGCGGGCGCGCCCCCGCCCAGGCGCG
Source organism: Chlorella sp. ArM0029B (assembly GCA_002896455.3). Taxonomy (NCBI): domain Eukaryota; kingdom Viridiplantae; phylum Chlorophyta; class Trebouxiophyceae; order Chlorellales; family Chlorellaceae; genus Chlorella; species Chlorella sp. ArM0029B. Next base: position 2,120,268 of record JTEE01000026.1, read on the forward strand.
CTCCGGCCCCGGCTCCTTCCCGCCATGCCCATCCCCCAACAGCTGATTTGCTTTATGTATCATGCCGCTATCCCACACGCTCACGCTCGCACATTGATCGGCTCGCCTTGCCCGCCCTGCTGCCGCCCACTCCCCACCCCTGCTGGCAGCCCTCGCCCCCGTCCCCGCATGCCGTCCTGCACACCCATGCAATGTATGCCCCTTAATGCACGCCCTTCACATTAGTAACATAGACATGGGGGCGTTACATCTGATTTCCCAGCGCCAGTCTGCCAGTGGTTGTGCAGGAGGCGGTGGCTGACCAGGCCTCAGTTGAGCACAGCACAGCATAACACAGCACAATGCACTTCCTGCACGCGCCATCCGTCATTTCGCCCCTCTCACAATGCAGGCGTGTTGGGCCATTTCCCGCCTGCCCGGCGTCCATGTCCGGCAGGTAGCAGCGCCCCGGGCGCCTAGCGTGCCGCAGTGCGGCGGTAGCCTTCCGCCTAAGGCAGGTAGCAACCTGCGGCAGCCAGAGCTGCAGCGGGCGCAGCACCTCAGGCGGCAGCTACCTTGCGCGGGCCCAGCTGACGGTGGGCGGCGCAGCAGCACTAGTTCGACAGCCCCGCCGCGAACGGAGGGAGCGAGCCGATAAGGGGTAGGATAGAAGTTTCGAGAGGTGTGCCACCGGGAGCTGGGTAAAAGCAAGCTGAGGTTTGCAAGCAAGTGATGCAGCTGTCGCTGACGCTGACAGGCTGTGGCTGCAAGGCGGGCACACCTGCGCGGGGTAAGGAAGAGAGGGACGCAAGGGACCTGCGAGGTTGGTAACCGTCGCTAGGTACTTGCTGCTGCCTAGGCTGACATGAAGGCTGTGAAGCTCCCGGTGGCAGTGCCGCAGAGCCGCACGCCGAGCGGAGGTATGTTGGATGTGACAGGGTGGCATGACGGCAGCACACGGGCTCACTAAGAGCTCCCCGTGGATCCTATACAGCAGCAGCACCCGCAGCAGCGCTGCCACCAATACCAGCAGCACCAATCGCCAAGAGCCCACCCCAGACCCAGATCCCTTTGACAATCGGAGCCCAGGGCTGGAGCTGTGTTGGTACTCCGCAGTCAACGCCGCCCTCACGCTGCTGGTGTGTTTGCTGAGCAATGCCTTGGGGCTGGGCGTGACAGCCCAGCTTCTGAGCACCACTAGCGTTTCACAGCCAGCCGTGCTGGCCGGCGCAGTGCTCGTGTGTGCCCTGAGCGACATGCGTGTGCCAGGCACGGACGCGGTTCGTGACAGGGAGCAGACCAAGCTCGCCCGCAAGAAGCTCAAGCTCGCCCAAGTGTTGCCAAGGCAGTCCATTTGGGTAAGTCGGCAGCATACGGGGGCTGGGGGAGTGGCCAGGGCAGGCTGGTGCCTTTCAATCACCCCGCCACTTCAGTTAAGTGCTTGGTACTCTTCAGCTGCCGTATAACCGCCTGGTCCAGCCGGCTGCGGGTGCTATTAAGTTCCCTTCTAATCGCACGCCTCAGTTTGGTGCTGGCGGTAATATGCTGCCGCATGAAGCACCTGGCCTGGTCGAGTGCTGGTGCTCCTCAACTGCCGCTTAACCACCTGCCCCGCTTTTGCTCGCACCCACTCATCCCCATGCCTACCACGCCACCCTCTACTTCCCGCCTCTGCAGGGCCAGGGTGTGCTAGCACTGGGCCTGGGGGTGGCCGAGGAGACGTTTTTCCGCGGCTTCCTACAGTCGGCCGCTATCAAACTGTTCAGCATGATGGTGCCCGACACCGCCGCTGCGGCCGCCGGCGTGGCCCTGGCCTCGGCACTGTACGGCCTGGGGAGCCGCAACCCCACGTCCTTCTTCTCCGCCATCGGGCAAGGCCTTGTGTTTGTGAGTGGGTGCATGCATGGCCGGGCTCACCGGGGCACGTGAAGTTCCAGGCCGATGCTTGTCCCTCCTAGCCTGGCTCGCCGGAACTACTGTAGTGGATTGCTGGTTTGGGCTGTTGCTTTTTGCTATTCAGTTCGAAGACCCACATGGACCCCACCTTGTCCCTCCCTGTTGCAGGGCGTGGTGTGCCTTGCGTACGGCCTGCAGACGGCCATAGCTATCCGCTTTCTCTGGAACTGGGCAGCGTACGGCCTTGACAACTATGTGCACCAGACGCAGCGATGTTGAGAAGGCACCAGCGGCAGCACCAGCGAGCCAGCCAGAAGCAACATTTTTTCATGAGCTGCGTCATGGAAGCATGTCTGGCTGATTGAGCAGAACTGCATACGCCCAGTGACTCCCTGACCTGCCTTGCTTTGAGTAATTCAACCAGCCCTTCCGTTCCACCCCCTCCCTCCCTCCCCCACCTGCTCTGCACCACCTCACCACTGTTGCCTGGCGGCGGCGCCGCCGCCCTGGCGAGCGTGTCTCTCCTTCCTTGCTTCTGCCCGCCTACACACTGGTCAAAATTTGAGAGTGGTTCTTGTGCTGGGATGCTGGCGCCGAGCGTTGGCACCCGCAACACGTTTCTTAAGCGCTTGCTTTTTAACTTGCTAGTGTTTGCCGCTTTTCCCTCGGGTGGGCCGTAACTCTTGGGCCCCCCCTGGGTGGGCTTTCCTTAGCTCCTTGCTGCCGTCGTGACGCGCCAGTGGCTCTAGCTCACACCATCGTTAGGGTGGGGTGCAGCTCCGTCCCAGTGTGTCCTGGCCCTTCCTTATCAGTGCCTGCCCGTCTCCCTTCTGAGCATGCGTTGGGTAAATATATGCAGAAGAAAAATAGGGTCATAAATATTGCGGCGGAGCGTCCAACAGCAGCGCAAGACGGCAAGATGCCAGCGCCGCCTACGCCGCCGCCCTTGGCGCCGCCGCCCCCACACCCGACCCACAATTTGACCCATTGGCCAGCCGTGTTCTTTTGTGCCCGTATGGACTTAAGCTTCTGATGCTCAAAGAAAGACGTATGCAAAGCGCATCAAACGAATGCGGCTGGCCCATGAGTAAAATCACATGGCCCCAGGTGCAGCTTTGCCAGTGCTGCCAGCAGTGCTCAGCAGGGAAACGCGTTAAAACAGGCTCGGTTGATCGGTATTCCTCCGCGTGGAGTCGTCATATATCCCCTATAACCAAACCACGGAAAGCCTCCCTTGCTTCAGCTGCACCGCCTTGCGTCATGCTGCCCGCAGCTTGCCGCCTGACACAGGCCTTGCCAGGCACTCGCGTGCAGCCGCGATACCCGCAAAGAGGACTCCGTGCACCTGTGCGTGGGGTGAGCAGCGGGCGCTGCTCGCCCCGCGTGGTGGCAGTTGCACCACGCGACTTCCCCTGGGGCAGCAAAGAAACGTATGACGAGATGTATGGGAAGTATGCAGCGGCCATGGCAAAGTGCGGCATCACGCACGGCAGCCGGGCCTTCCAAACGGGCCTGGACACAATCTACCGTTGCATCGCTGAGCAGCTGGCCCGTGAGCAGGCCGAAGCAGCGCGCAAGGGCGCACAGCAGCACGCTGCAGCAGGCCCACCCGCGACGCTCCCCTCCCTGGCCGTTGCGTGGCCGCCAGCAGTAGCAGGCACAGCACCGGCAGTCTTGCTTACACGCACAGCCGCGGCAGAGGCGGCAGCAGCGGCGGCAGTCTCCTTCGTCAGCACGGCTGTTGGGCATGAGGCAGCAGCCGAGGCGGCAGAGGCAGCCGCAGCCAACCAGCCGGCGATGGCCCCATCCACGGCGGGCCCGGAATGGGTCCGAGCGGCGGCGGCGTGGCGCAATGTATGCGAGGCTCTAAAGGCGGCGGTGCAGGCTGGCCCAGAGGCAGCGGCGGTGCGCGAGGCGGTAGCGGCGGTGCAGGCGGCGCATCACTTTAAGCATCTGCGCCGAGGCCTGCGCGGCTGAAGCTGCGCGCTGGCAATGCTTTACTGCAGCCGCAATCTTGCTGGCTGCATGGAGTGCAGAGTGCAGTGCGTGCGGGTTGCAAGGGTGTTTGGGCCTGGTGCAACCTGAGATCTGCTTGGTTGCAGCAGACAAGCCGGCTGGGTGGTTGCCCCCTGTTTGTTGTGGCGGGCGAAACTTTGCCTCAGTTGGCCTTGGCACCCCGCCTGCTTTGCCCTACCCATGTGCCCGCCTCACGTCCATGCCACCTGCCCCATGCGGCCGGAGCCCTGACACGCGGCCCACACGTCTGCCCTGCCCTGCCCAACCCCTCATGCGGGCCATGATGCGCACATGCATGCATGATCCCCTCCCTCCCTCCNTAAATGGGGTGATACGCAATTTTGACCCAGTTTAAATGGGGTATCCCATTTCTCTACACCCTTTCCAGAAAAGAGAGTGAATCCAAAAATGGCTGGTAGGGAATGGTGTAAAAAAGGGTGTTAATTTTGGCCGAAAGTACTAGTGCCACCAGCCGATGCCGCACCGCCCGCCCTGCCTGCTTGCCACGCCAACCTCCACAACTGCGCGTGTGCCGATGTGAACCCAGCCCAAACAGCGCACACAATCAACAGGGTCGCTGCCGAAGGTTGACATACGCATGTGCACTCCACCTGCGTACTGTAAGAACCCGCCAATCGGGGTGGTTGTGCGCTGAGAGAGTGCGTCCAGGGCGGATGTGCACAGACTTCACAGCTAGGCCCATGTGCATGCACCTGCTGTGGATGGCAGTCTGTCGCGTTCCCCGTGACGCATCAGCGGCAGTAGAGAGGGAGGCACGACCAGCAGATGGGCAGACTGAGTGCGTGGTTTGAGCGGCCTGCCCACGGGACCGAAGGGACCTCCCCTGTTGGGACAGGCGGGGAGGGAGTTGCAGGGGTTCGAGTCATGTATGCGCTGCTGACAGTTGCCGCCCTGCTTGTGACCCACCGCCTTCTCGATAATACAGGCAAGCACAGCTTGTCTGACGCTGGCAGCGTGACCCGATGTGAAGCCCCACATGCATGGGTACCCCGGGTTCTGCCGACTACGGCTGCCTGTTGCCAAGGCTGTTGGTGTTTGCACACCACAAGCCCTGCACGTACATGCTCCCGTGTGTGGGCACCAAGTTCCAAACACTCTCTTGGGCCAAACATGTCACAGCCCTTGTGACGTAATGTGACGTAATGTGTGGCTAGCTGCAGTGCAAGGCTGCCACGGGAGGCACGCCAGGATGGCGGGGCATACCATGGTGCTGATGGCGAGCTTCCTGTTGGAAGTTCGGCCTGGCAGATGTGCCGGACCCAGGGTTGAGCCGCCTGCCTGGCTGTCACATGATCACAGGCCCGGACAGCAAGGGACATGTGCAAGCGGCGGTGGTGGGGACCAGCAGCAGTGGCCCCAGGCGCAAATTCGCCGCTGCCAAATTGTGCTCGACTGTTTTGAAATATCTGTCACTCGCGCATACACTGCGCAGTGTGCTGGGCTTGCTAGCAGAAACACCTCAGAACAGCAAAGGCAAAAGCGCTCCTCTCCCTTGCGCCGGCGGGCGGGCCGTCCTGGCTATCTATATTACGACACGCGAGGCCGTTTTGCAAACGCAAACTGTGCAAACTGTGTCTTTCGGAGCGGCACATTCGAGCGTGGTCCTGCCGCTCTCCTTTGCGCCAATCAGGGTCATCAGCAGCGTCGGGGAGGTGGAGCCGCCCATGCCTGCATCACCGCGGGCTGCGGCCATGGCCATGGCGGCAGCGCCGCTGCCGCCGCCAACACCGACCGCACGCCGCGCCGGCCCGGGCTCAGTGCACGTGCGTGTGGAGCGTGAGTGGCGCTGGCGCCTGCGAATCGAGATGTTTGGGGTGCTGTCCAGCGCAGCAATCCAGGTGAGGGACGGGGCGGGGAGGCCGCCTGTGCAGCGCAACGTGCCGTGTTTGGTTTTGGCCAGCAGCTATCTGCGTCAACCGTGCCGCTGCTCCTCTCGTTACATTTCCCTTTAGGAGCCTCACATGGCGGTATCGTTGGCCATCCATCGCCCGTGATTCTTCAATATAGATCTACATGGTTGGCAGCTGCACCCGACGCATGCCCAGCACCGCCCAGCCCCGGGCCCGTGCTCCCTCGGCACCTCGCTGCCTGCCCCTGTTGCCACCCATGTCCCATGTGGTGCCCATTGCAGGTGGTGTACATGCTGCGTCAGTGGCGCACCGCTAGCAGCAACGACAATGCGCACATGCTGCTGGTGGTGGCGTACCACTTCCTCATCCTGTCGACCATGCTGGGGCGGGAGCCGACGCTGTACCGGCGCTATCGGTGCGCGCACCCTGCATTGTCTCCCCGCTATCAGGCTTCGGGTTTTAGGATCGTTGGGGTGGGTTGGGTGCATTTGGGCAGGGTTAAGGAACCCTCGCACCCTGCATTGCTCCCGGGACTTTGCCTCAACAGTTCATCTGCCTTGGATGTGGGTGCAGTCGATTGCAGTAGTGCACAGGCGCCGCACAATCGATGCATGCAGCGCTGTGCGGCTCTGCTGCGTGCACACATGCGGCAGGGGCCAGCGGGGACTCCACCCATGCCATGCAATGTGGCAGGGCGGGCAGGAAAACTGCCCGTCGGCCCACCCGCCCGCCGCTCGTGCACTGCCTGCGCGGGTCCTGCCTTTTTTGGCGCCCTTCTTGACCCGCCCGACCCGCTCCCACTTTCCTCCCTGGCAGAGTCTGGATCTATGCTGTGATGCGGCCGCTGGGTTACTTCAGCCCGTCTGTGCGCAACACCAAGGCCGCAGCTTCAGTGCTGCTGTCCATTTCTGCGACACCTGGCGCCTGGGGGGCAGTGATGGACCTGAAGCGCGTCATGCTGGGTACGCTGTGGTTGTGGGTCGCCGCCGAAACGTGCATGACAGCGCCATGCTCCCTCTGCTGCTGGTGCTGCCTAAGATATTGGCTGCCAGAATGTACCACCTGCGCTGCTGAGCTGGCACAGCAGCCAGGCCCGCCTTGTGCTCTGCCTCCCCCCTTTCTTCCCTGCCTTCCCAAGCGCCCAGAAGTGCATCGCACCGTCCTTGCCTGTTCCCCTTGAAACCCGCCGAGTCTTCAACAGCCTGCCGGGCGACGCTTGCGGCGGCGGCAAACTCCCCCTCTCCTCCCCTTCTCCTACTCCGCCCTGCAGCCAGCCGAATCACGGGCACGGCAGTCATTGGAGTGGTGCAACTGGTGCCTCCAGCGGTGTGCCTATTTGTGCAGAGCGTGTCTACGTACCTGGCGGCAAACAACTCGGGATACTGTGCCACCCAGCTGCTCAGCGACCCGCTCTCTCGGCGCCGCACCTCACGCCTAGCTGGCCTTCTGGACCTCGTCAGCCTGCCCTTCAGTGCAGTGGTGCCCATGCCGACCGGCGACGGTGAGCGTTGCGCTTCCTGCTGTGCGTGCTGCGCATGGGTGCGTGCTGTGCGTGCTGTGCGTGCTGTGCATGCTGCTGCTTGCACCGCCAGTAGCTGGTCAGCCTGCCCTTCAGTGCGGTGGTGCCCATGCCCCCGGCGACGGTGAGCGCTGCGCTGCGCTTCCTGCTGTGTGCGCTGCGCATTAGTGCTTGCTGCTGCTTGCACCGTCAGTAGTTGGTCAGCCTGCCCTTCAGTGCGGTGCTGCCCATGCCCACCGGCGACAGTGAGTGAGCTGCCTGCTGTGCGTGCTGTGCATGAGGTGCTGTGCTGTGCATGAGGAGCTGCCTGCTGTGCTTGCTGTGCATGCTGATGCTTGCACCGCCAGTAGCTGGTCAGCCTGCCCTTCAGTGCGGTAGTGCTCATGCCGACCGGCGATGGTGAGGCTGCGCTGCGCTGCCTGCTGTGTGCGCTGCGCATGAGAGCATGCTGGTACTTGCACCGCCAGTAGTTGGTCAGCCGGCCCTTCAGTTCTGTGGTGCCTTGTGTGGAGCGCCCTGCTCTGCCTGCTGTCCGTGCTGCTGCTATGCATACCCGCTGCCGGCCCGCTCCGTCCGCCGCCGCCGGTGGGGTACCCACCCAGCGCTGCCGCGCTTGTGTGTACACATCTGCTTGTGCCGCCATAGCTGGCCTGGCCTGCCTGCCTGCTACATCATGCATTGCTGCCTCTGCCCCCGAATGCGCACTGCGCTGCCTGCTGTGCCCCCCGCTGCGCCTGTGCACGCGCAGCTGCATGCACCGTCGCTGCTGGCTCCTCCTGCCTTCAGTTTGCCCTGCCACACACATGCCCGCATTGGCCCATCAGTCTGCTCGCTGAAACACCCGAGGAGCGCCCCTCGTGCCTCCTCCCTCTGTGCGCATCACCTGCCTGCTGTGCCTGCTGTGGTTACCCATCTGCAGCCTCCGACGTGCGGCAGTGCGAGGCGCTGCTCGCTTTCTTTCAGCTGCTCGTGGCGGTGCTAGTGCCGATGCTGGTGCTGGCACGCACCGAGTGGGAAGAGCCAGGCGTCCTGGCCATGAGAGCGGAGGAGCCGGCATCTGGCCTGCAGCCGCGCGTGATGCAGCTGGTGCGGCACGCGGGGGAGACGCTAAACTGGGTGGTGTGGCGGGTATGCGCGCTGCTCGCGTCTGCATACTTCCCCGTGGTGGGCTGGCTCCTCCTGGCGCTGTCATGGACCGCCTGCCTGGTAGCCTATGGGCTCTAGCCTTGCCCTTTTGACCCGTTGGAGCCTTTCCTGGGCCATACATGCGGTGCTTGCACCTCCTGGTATCTCAGTCTCATTTTGAAATTCACGGTTTTTCTCCTTGACTCCCCCACCCGTGTCGTCGTTCACACAGCCTTCCAAACCAAACTTCCAGTCAATCGCTGCTGTAGCCCACACTCCCTTTCATTCAATGCGGTAAACATCCTTCTTAGCACCCGCCTACTAGCTGCTCAACATCCTTCTTAGCGCCCGCGTATGGGCTGCCCAGTCGAATCAGAAGTTGGGGGTGCACCCCCTACACCGTCTAATCAAACAGTCAACCCACTTTAAAATACATTGAAGGTGCACATTTGCATGGAAAGTCCACTTGGGGCGAGCCAGCAGAGGTGTGATGCAAACTAGGGAAGGAGAGCATGCCACAGTGAGGCTTGCACCATTGGGAGAGGAACTGTGTTGGGCGGGCGCAGGCTGGCATGTGTGTGTGTGTGTGTGTGTGTGTGTGTGTGTGTGTGTGTGTGTGTGTGTGTTGTGATGGGGGCACTGGGGCCGGTGAGAGAGGGGCGTCGGCAGTGTGGGACGGGGCATCGGTAAGTGGGCTTGCTGTCTCAAAGCACCTGAAACAGAATGCGCCGGCGGCCAGCTACGGTAGGGGCAAGCGCGCATAGCAAACAGCAAAGCAGCGCCGCCCGTGGGCAGCAGTTGTCAAGAGTACACGATTTCCATGACATCTGGGCAGCGTGTATGAAGAGAGCAGCGCTGTGCTGGTGGGTGTAGTCCCACAAGATGCAGCAAATTGGGGAAAGCATACATTGGGCAGGTGCTGAGCATATCATGAAGGCAAGCAAATGCCATTGAGCTCAAGAAAGCGCGAGGCCCAGCACCTTTTGCACTAAGGGAGCGGGCAGGTACACGCGTTGGCGGCGTTGGGTGCGGGCCAGGCAAAGCACTGCTGCCTGCAGGCGCTGTATGTCCTCTTCTGGCAAGCGCGCCACCAGCTGGCGAGCTTACTCAGGAGAGCGCTCCAGCACTACCGGCAGCGCACGGCCCAGGCCAGGGCAGTTTGCTGGCACATGTGCCCACTCTCAGGCAGTGAGCGGAGCTCGAACAATGAGAAAGTAGGCATAGAGCGGCTCTATCATTGGGAAAGCCTTGGCAAGAACTCCAAGCACCCGGAGCGCTGGGCCGTAGGAGAGCAGGAAGAGGGCGATATGCGTGTATCTCTGGTCAACCGCCAACTCAAGCGGGGTCCTGCCATCATCGTCTTCCACTTCTGCTGTATCCGGAGCAGCCGCAGCTAGGACTTCGACCATAGCGCTGTGCCCGCCCTCAGCCGCACAATGAAGTGGTGTTTTGTGCTCGCCGTCCACGGCTGCTGCGGTGGCCGGGGCTGCTAGCAGCAAGAGCTCTGCTATCGCGGCTTGGCCATGAACTGCTACACAATGCAGGGGCGTCATGCCATCATCGTCCACAGCTGCTGCTGTCGCTGGGGCTGCAGCCAAAAGGAGCTCTACTACTGCAGCGCCCCCCTGGTTGGCAGCGTATGCCGCCGAGTGCAGTGGCGTCATGCCATGACCGTCAACTGCCTCTGCCGAGGCCGGTGCTGCCTGCAGCAGCAGCTGTGTAAGTGCAGCGCACCCATGCGCGGCTGCACGGTGCAAAGGTGTTCTGCCGTACACGTCTGATGCACGCGCTGTAGCCGGTGCCGCCGCCAGCAGCAGCTGCGCCACATCGATGTGCCCTTCTTTAGCTGCCAAGTGCAAAGGCGTCCTGCCGTAGTCATCTCCAGCCCACGCCGTGGCTGGCGCTGCCTCCAGCAACAGCCTCACCACATCAGTGTGCCCTGCTTGCGCCGCGCTGTGCAGGGGTGTGCGGCGATGGGCTGACACTGCTGTCGCCGTCAGAGGTGCTGCATGCAGCAGCACGCGCATCGCTTCGGCGTGCCCCCTCAGAGCTGCCTCGTGAACGGGCATCAGCCCCTCGTCGCTTTTCGCCAAGCCTGCCGCGGAGTCTGCGCGAAGCAGCGTCCGCACGGCTGCCAGGTGGCCGCAGGCAGAGGCCACATGAAGCGCCGTCCTCCCGCCGTGGGCACGGGCCATGGCCAGCTCTGGAGCCTCGGCAAGCAAGGCCTCCAAGGCATCCGTAGGAAGCTTGTTTGCAGCCTCAATTACAGAGGGTTCCACGTTGCAGACCATGCCGGGCGGCGCCTGCAAGCAGCAGCGGGGGACCGGTGGGAATAGCATGGCGGCAGATTGGGGCCACGACGGCGGGAGGAGGCCGGGCGCAGTGGGCACGGCGGATTGACGCCGGACGGATGGATGCCGGCCTCTCGGGCAGGCATATATCACTTGGGATGTCGCAGCTGAGTTGCAGGTGACCTGAGGGAGCGCAAGGACGCACCCGGAAGCGAGCAGTGCTCTTGTGGCGACGCAAAGAGGACCGGCGTCCTTGGAGAGCTGTGACAAGAGAGGTACTGGGCTGACGGGCCAGAGGTTCGACTGGCAGCGATTCTGGCGGCGCGCTGGCCTCAGGTGCCGACGGCGTCACAGCGTGCCCAGCACACCCTTCCAGCCCACACGCGAGTGGAAATTGTTGAGGCAATTGTACAATGAACACACCAATCTTGCGTTGCATAGGGACAGCAGCCTGTGCCCAGGAAACAGACAAAGATGCAAGCTCACTGTGTGCAGTGCAGGGCCGAACGAGGGAGCAGAGCGGGAGAGCGGGGGTAAGTGGCGGTGCAGCGTGGTTTGGGAGAACAGAGGGCAGGCACTGGGAACCCTCATACCACTCAAGGACGAGTTGATTATCTGATATCAGAAGGCACGTGCCACAAGCGCCAAGTCAGGGGCAGCAACCGCACTCGGTACGAGGGGCAGTGGCAGGTGTGATGCGCGCCTGCCCGTGTGCCACAGAGGCAGTGTGTAGACGCTGCGCGGTCTCAGCCGGCAGCACCACGGTCCGATGCCCAGGGATCGATAAACCACGGATCGTTGGCTCCGATTGTCTTGTAAGCGCAAGCAGGTGTGACCAGCGGGTGTGACCAGACGAGGACGAAAATGCAACCACATTGATGTGTCCATGCTTGAACCAGTTTCAGGCCCGCCCCACGCGCAGCATGCCGAAACTGGTAGCGCATCGAAAGCCGGCATAGACCTCGAGAAGGCCTGATAGCAGTGAGGTGATGGCAACATCCCGCACGGCCCGACTGGTTGTTGCCAACAATGTTGGGTTCCAGCGGCGGCACAGCGGCGGCACAGCGGCTGCGTCATGCTGGGCCTGCCGGCCACCTGTCCACGCAAGTTTTCAAAGCTGCAGCCCGCCTGCGAGCTCGCAGGATCGTTCTGCACCCCGTGGCCGTGCTACGACAGCTTGGGTGGGTGTCCCCGCGCAGGAGGCCTCCGACAGCTGCCCCTGCCAACAGCGCGGGTGAGTCCTCCGCCGGTGCAGCCGCCTCGCTTCGTTGATCACATCGATTGCAAAATGCATAGGCAGCCGTCCGCATCTCGCTTGCTGCTTCCTCTGGGTGGGTGGCAGCTTTTACCCGCGGCCTTCATGTTCTCCATTCTGCAGCCGCTGCATTGCGATCACTGCATTGCTCCAAATAGTGGGCAACCGAGTGGCGTGCGGACGCGGGGGTGCTCACTCGTCAACCCCCCTCTGTCACCTTGCAGCAGTTGGCCGTCGACTCGAATTTCAAAGGCGGGCCTACCCCAGCCCTTCTCGAACAGCTAGAAGAGAACAGAAAGCGGTGCCCGAACGGGCAAGGGGCCTGGTGAGCGCTGCAGAACTCGACCGGCGCCAGCGCTGCCGCCCAGCCTGCGGCAAAGAGTGCCGCCTGCGGCATTAGGGTGCCGCCTGCCACTTCTGCTTTTGCCAGCCTGCAGCAGCCATGCGCTTCCGCCCTTCATCTCCAATTGGAACCTCCCTTTCTTGCAGGCTCACGCACTGCAAGCGCGCGGTGCTGTGCGGGCTGCTGGCGCCATGGGCGGGCGCCGCAGCAGCTGGGTGCTGCTCGCCGCTGCCCTGCTGGCAGCGGTACTGAGCGCTTCCAGTGAGCACCGCCAGCTCCGGTTGTGGCAGACACTTTGGTCTCTTTTGACCGTGTGCTGCTCTGTGTCAGCAGCTTGCTTGGGCATGCAAGCTGCGCCAAAAGGAGGCCCTGGTTGCCCCTAAACTGCGCTGTGCCCTCCCCTGCCCTCCCTCCCTCCCTCCCTCCCATCCCTCAGCTGTTGGTGCTGCCGAGGAGGACGACACATGGGTTGGCCTGGAACCCATGAGCTCGGGGCTCAAGTACATCGAGCTCATAGGGCGTGACGAGTGCACGTCACGCGGTGAGCACGGCAGCTGTGCTTCGAGGGCCCTCTGTTCGGCAAACTGTTGAGGGCGAACTGTTGACCGCACCTGTTGCTTCTCTTGCTGGCATGCATGCACATGGGCATCACGCCCAGCCGCGCACCCAGCATGCCCGCCCATCCAGCGGCAGCCTGGCCTGCTGACCTGGCTTCCTGGTGCCGCTGACATGGCACCCCCGTGCAATGCCCGCTGCAGGCCTGCTGCGAGCGTCCGCATGCGAGTGAGTACGAGTGGCTGCATGCACCGCGGCGACTGGCGCGTTTGGGGCTTTGTGTCTGACTGTTGGGGGACAGACAGAGATGGCAGGCAGGCAGTACACAGACCAAGGCGCCGTATTGCCCATCCATGTACCTTTCGTGGGGCGCCACACCTGAGCCTGCCACTGCCTTCACCATCGCCTCCCCCACCCTCTCCATCCCCGCNCCCACCCATCCATTCCCTCCCTCCCCACACCTGTTTGGAACCGTTGCATGCACAGTTGTGTGCCTTTTATTGTTGCCAGCATGGGCCGCCTGTCTCTCCCCTGCCCTCCCTCTTCATCGCCCATCCCGCATCTGGCGTATGAGCACGCTTTAAACCTGCATGCAAAGCCTGAACGACCTCGAAGCCGGAGTAAAACGACACACATAACACACTTCAATACTATCTAACAAGAGGGACATGTTGGGCTCTCGCCCTGCTGGCCCCAATACGCACTAGTACCATCGTCCACCTGTTCTCACACTCGTATTGGACTGTTGCTGTTACACTAAGAGGCGCTTAGTCAGTGGGGTGGAAAACTGGGGCCCACGAGGCTCTCAGAAAGGGCGGGCAGGCTCTCAGAAAGGGCAAAGGGCGGGAAGGGGCGGGATGGGATCAGATGGATGGATGCCAATCACGCCCCGCCTGCAGTGGCAAACCACGCGGAAAGGCAGCGGCGGGCGGGCAGACGGGGCGGAGGTGGGGACAAGGAAGCAAAATGACAAGGCACACCGGGGCTGCTGAACGGGGTTGGCGACCTGCGCCGTTCGAGAGGACGACACAAGCCACAAAAGAGAGAGACCTGCTGGGCGTTTCTTTGGGGGGTGGGAGGGGCCGTTTGTTGGGCGAATAGCCAGCGGGTTGGTTGATGTTGGGCTCCGAAGAAGCAGGAACTTTGGGAAAAGGCAATGCAACGTTTGCTGGGGCACACACGCGGGAGTGGCCCTCAAGGAGTGGGGTGGGGACAGTGAGAGAAACAAGGCGACGGGATGGATGGCGAGGCTGAGCTGCTGCTGCAAGAAAGCTCAAATCAAGGGGCTAAGCTCTGCGCCTGCGCCTGCCCACGAGCAGCGGGCGCAGAGCCAGCCGCCAAGAGAGGCGAGGGATGCATTGAAAAGCATGGGGGTGCAATCTAGGGGAGTGGAGAGAGGCCATGGTTTGGGCGTGGGTGTCACATGTGTTGGGCGCGCAGCCGGGGCGCCGGAGGGCGGGGGATGAAAAGGGGTGGGGTGGGACGGGAAATAGGAAGAGATTATGACAGCAGCAGTGAGAGCGGCGAGGAGGGGTAAAGGGACAGGGGTAGGTGCGAGCAGCAGAGCAGCAAACAAACAAACATCCAAGTGAGGGCGAGAGTGCGCTGAGTGTGAGGTCGGTCGGTGCAGTGGCAAGGGAGGGCCGCAAAGGCAGGGGCCCTCCATCAATCAATGGCGCACGCCAAGGGGATGCCACGTCAGCACCGGGGGGTGCAAGTGAAGGCAACGCAGGGAACTGGGACGAGGGGGGGACGAACACGAGGGGGGCTCACAGAAACGAGCCATCGACATACGTACACAAGGAGCTAGGCCGGCCGCTCTAGAGGGGCGGGACCAGCCAGCTGTGGGTGAGGTGCTCCAGGTGAGCAACGAAAACAGAGCTCAGGCGGTGTGCTGCGCGCGGTGTGGTGTGGAATCGGCAGGCACCCAGCCAGCCGGGTTTGTGGTGCTAGAGTTAAGCAGCGGAAACAGAGCGCAGGTGCTGCGCGCGCTGTGGTGCAGAAGTCCGGCAGGCACACCTCCAGGCAGAGAGGCAGACAGCACCCAGCGGACTGGGGCACTGCCTCACTGCTTGCGGGTGCGCTGCTGCTTGGCACGAGATGCCTGCTGTGCGGGCTCCCCTGCTGGAAGCTCCGGCAGGGAGGCCGGGACGGGGGTCTGGTCGCCCGGGCTGTTGCTGCCGCTGTCGCTGCCATTGCGCGCACCACCGGTTCTCTTGCCAGCGGCTGCAGCAGCAGCAGCTGCGGCCAGAATGCCGCCCTCCCGCCAGTGCTTGTGGCCGCTCAAGTGCTTGGGTGCCAGCTGGCCACCGTCGCCACTCCGCCGCCCGGCGAGGCTCCCTCCCGCCGCCCATGCTGCCGCTGCGCTCGGCGAGCCAGCAAGGGCGTATTGCAAGTGGGGAGGGAGCGGTACCATGCCCGGACGGTACTGCGCGCTGCCTCCAAAGCTCATGGTGGCGCTCTCACTCTCGTCCTGCAGCAGTACCGCGTACTGCCTGCTGCGAACCCGCAGGTTGAGTGCCTCGCGGGCATCTACTTCCATTGGCTGAGGAGAGGCCGCCGCAGGCAGCACCCCGCCTGCAGCATGGTACCAGGCAGCAGCAGCAGCAGGGTGGGTTAGCCCAGGGTTGGGTTGGCACGGCGGGTTGGGTTCGCACGGCGGGTTGGGTTCACACGGCGCCATCAGCAACGCGCCTGGCCTGGCGCCCCGGCTCTGTGGTGCCCCGGGCTTGAACAGCTGTTGGAAGATGCGCATGGCAGCATTTCCCACGCAAGCACGGCCACCGCGCGCAGCTGTAACAGTACCCCCCAGGCATCACCATACCACAAAGCAGTACCCCCGTGGTACCCTTGCAGTACCTGACAGCTCATCCTCGTCTGCCCCAAGGTCTTCCTCCTGATGGTCATACTCTTCCTCCTCCTCCTCCACATCCCCAGCCTGCAGCAGAGGTTGCAGAGCACATGTGGGTTCAGGCCTGGGCAGAGGGGGGAGGAAAGCAGCAGCAGCCCAGCACGCCGGGCAGCAGAGCAGGCGCATCCAGCAAAGAAGGCGAGATCAGAGTGCTGTGCCCCCCTCCCTTGCACAGCCTTGCCCCTCTGCTGACCTGCATCGCCTCGCTGTCCAGCCCTGTGGCGCCGCCGGATGCTGCGCCGGCTAACACCGCGACCGCAGCATGTGCAGCAGCGGGGGCGCCGGCGCCGGCTGCCGGTTCGCTGCCGCCGGATGCCGCCACCGCCTGCAGGGCGGCTGCCACTGCCGCTGTCGCCACACCCTCCTGCAGCTGGTGCTCCTCCTCAGCTGCCATCAGCTGCTCCCGGGACGAACCGCCGCCACCGCCAGTGGCTGCAGTGTTGGCGCCGTTGGATGCCGCCTCTGCAGGGGGAGCAAGCAGGAGTGGGAGGCAGGGGGAGCAGGGAGGTTAGCAACCAAATGCATGCGGGGGCGAGCACGGTGGGAGAGGCATGCGGTGTGACAGAGTCGTGCAACCGAGAGCCCAGCACTGGCATGAAAGGGCAGGGGTAGCCAGGACGTCTGCTCTCTCGGGCACCCGCCACCGGCCCTCCTTGAGCACTGGAAAAGAGCGCTTCTGTGACCCACGAGGGACAGGCCCTCTACGACCTTAGACTGCAACTCACCCTCTTTGGGCACCATGCGCACAAACTGGCCCTTGACGCGCGGCCGCTGGTCGGCCAGAGCCTTGCGCGTCTGGTACCGAATCTTGTTGCCAAAGTGCAGCTTCTTCCGCTTGGCCTTGTACTTGGCATACGCCTGCACAGGTTGGGAGGGATAGAAGGCCGCAAGGCTGTGTTTAGAAGGCCGCAAGGCGGAGGTGTGCCATACCGCAGTTGCTTCCTTTTCAAAGCAAGCACTGCGCGGGGCCTGCGGGTGCCGTGCCGCCAGAGTGGGACAACAGTGGCGGGCGCGGCGGCAAAGGAGATGGGCAGGGCAGGTGAAGGTGGTGCATCAGGGGGGAGGGAACCAGAGTGGGGACCACGCAGGCAGGGACAGCCGCGGTCTTTCTTGCCATATGCAAGCGTGCTTGCAGAGCCATCTTGGCAGAGCGGCCCGACAGAGTGCAGTTTCCACCCAGCTTCCAAACGCCCACCTGAAGCCGGACCTCCTTCTTGGTCAATGCCTCGCAGCTCATCTGCTGCTGCGGTACCGGCAGCGGCAGCGGGGGCAGCATGGGCAGCGGGGGCAGCGCCAAGCTCTGCGAGCCGCCGCCGGCCTGAAGCAGGGACATGGTTTGTGAGGCGGCGCCGCCGCCGGGTACCAGCCCGCTGGGCTGCGCGGTTGGGAGGGCCTGAAAGGCTGCGGCCACCGTGGCGGCTGCGGGCCCCAGCGGAGGCAGGGGGAAGCGGAGGGCTGCTTGAGGGAGCTGCAGGCAGGGGCAGGAGGGCAGGAGGGGAGGTGGGGTTTGTGGTGAGCAAGGGGACCAGACTGCCGAGCTTGGCACGACCGCTCAGAGCACACATCACAGGGAACAAGCCCAGCAGTGGTCCAGCCATGGCAGCCACACAGCAGACCGAGGTGTGCCTCTGTAACCCCTTATTGCAGCCACAGAGCAGCACACGCTGCGCAGCATTCATGGCATCACGCCTACCTGCTGCTGCTGCCAGGGCAGCGAGGTGCGCTGCGGCTGCGGCCAGCCCATGAGGGGGCCAAAGGCAGCGGCCATCGAGGGCGGCGGCGGCGGCGGCAGCGGCGGCGGCTGCCCCGCCATGGCTGCCGCTACAGCTGCCATGCTGTATTGCTGCAGCATCCAGGCGTACTGCGCCTGCTGCCCCTGCTGCTGCGCAAACATCGCGCGCTGCTGCTGCTCGGCCAGCACAGAAGCGTGCATCTGGTCCGCCGCGGCCTCCTCCTCATCGTCGCCCGCTGCCGGCGGCGGGCTGCCAGGCTTCTGGCCTGCCCCGCCCTGAGGCAGCTGAGGGTTTCTAGGGCTGCCGCCTTTGGACGCCATCTGCTGCTGGTGCTGGTGCTGCTGTGCCTGCTGAGCATGAGCCGCCGCCGCAGCGCCCTGCACGTACTGCTGCTGCGCAAACTGCTGCTGCTGCTGCTGCTGCATGGCTTGGGGCATGCCAACAGAAGGCCAGCCAAAGCCACCAGGCGGCGCCATAAAAGACGGCATGGAACCTGCAGAAGGGGCCACATGGGCAGTGAGGGGGCAGTGTCAGCGCAGGGGCAGGCAGCATGCCCCAGGGTGCCCCTTTTCCAGTGGCAGCAAGACAGCAAATGCTGAAAGACGTACACAGCGTACGCACGGAGAGCAGACTGACACCAGCCCAGCACTGGAGGCAGGGCGTGACGCACCAAAGGGCGGCATCATGCCGGGCGGGAAGGGCGGCATCATAGACTGCGCCTGCTGTGCCTGCGGTGCCTGCTGCGCCTGCTGCTGCTGGCTTGGCAGGGGCGGCGCCGCAGACGGCACGGATTGCTGCTGGCTCTGGCCTGCCTGCGACGCCTGCCGCTGCTGGGCCGGCGGCGGCGGCGGCATGAAGAGAGAGGGCGGCAGCGGCAGCGGCGGGAACTGCGCGGCCCCCGGCCCCGGGTGGTGGAAGCAGTGAGTGTCGGCAGAGCCGCCAGCCGTGAAGCTCTCGGGCATGCTGTCCCGCATGTGCGACCCATCGCCCTTTGACGCCGCAACAGCGGCTGCCGCAGTCGAGCGGGTGCGCCTGCCTCCAGGTGGCGTCAGCGCTGCCGCTGCTGCGGCAGCGCCGGGGTGTCCGCTGCCGCCGCTGCTGTTGCGCGGCGAGCCGCTGTCGCGCAGCGAGGTGAGTGCCTGTGCAACTTCCGCCACCTCGTTGGCTCCCCGCTGCCTCTCAGCCTCCTCCTCTTCCTCCTCCTGTATCTGCTGCTTCAGCAGCTGCCGCTGCTCCTGCCGGTGCTGCTGCTGCGCGCTGATGGGGGCCGCGGAGGCTGGCGGGCACAGGCCCGCGCTGGCAGCCGCGGCGGCAGCAGCAAACGCTGCCCACGCCTGGGTCGGATCCGCTGCAAGCCGGCCACCGCCGGCCACCGTCGCCAACGCAACGACGGCGCTTGCGTCTGGCACAGGCGGCGCGGCAGGCGTGCCAGCGAGCAAGCTGCCACGCAGCGCCTGCAGCGCACACTGCTGCAGCTGCTGCTGCTGCTGCGGGGACAGGGGCGGCGTGCGGGCAAACCCCTGCACCTGCTGCTTGCTAGTTCCGCCGCTGTTGCCGTTGCCATGGCCACCAAAACCGTTTCCGTTGGTGGTGCCACCTGCAGCGCAGAGGAGTGTGGTCACTCAACGCAATCAGCAGGCGGCGCAGCACAGACACGGTGCAATGCTGTGGCAGCAGCACAGCACGCACAGCAGGGGACACGTTAACAGCAGCAAGGAAGGCGCGCAGGCAGCAGCAGCAGCACGAGCAGCAGCAGCAGCGCAGCAGAGGAGCCCGGCAGAGCACAGCGCGCTGGCACGGCGCGGCAGGCCTGCTCACCATAGCTGCCATTGCCGGTGTTGCTGCCGTGGAACAGGCCATCAGCAGAGGCTTGGCTGGCACCATGCACAACTGCCCCTGCTGCTGCTGCTGCAGCTGCTGCCAGCTGCTGCTCAGAGGGCTGGCGTGGGCGGGGCGGCGGGGATGCAAACACAGTGGCAGGCCGCATCACCGACAGCGGCTGAGGCTGCTCCAGGTCCGACTGCCGCTCCTGCACCTCTGCTTGGCATCCCACAGAGGGCGGCTGACACCCAGCTGGCGCCTCGCTCCCGGCCTCTGCCGCTGCGGCAGAGTGGTGGTGGCGGTGCGCGCGGTGGTGGGTGCGGTGGTGGTGGTGGTGACTGCCATGCTGCTGCTGCTGCTGCTGCTGCTGCTGCTGCTGCTGCTGCACGGCTGGCGGCAAGGGTGGCTCTCCCTGCACTGGCTGCGCTGCAGCGCTTGCGTCGCACACGCCGCCGGCAAAGCGGCCTGCCTCGGAGGTGCCATTCCCGTTGCCTGCCGTATCTGGGCCGCCCTCCTGCTTGTCGGCAGCCACTGCTGCAAAGGGGCGCGGGCCAGACACGAGTCACAGCCGGTCAGCACAGGACACAGGTGGCTGGGCTGTGCAAGGGCGGCAGGGGTCAACCGCCGGGGGGCAGGCTGTGCAGCACGCAGTTGCCACGCAAGGCGCCACCCCTAGTCTGGACTTGAATGTTGCAGCATCCTGCCGCAGGGCATGCGGCTGTGTGCCGCACCGGGAACTGTCGCCTCTGTAGAGACGCACACAGTGTAACAGGAAGGAGGGAAGCAGGGATGCACAGCCCCACCCCTGCCTTACCCTGGGCGGTGCCGGCATCGGGAGCAGATCCTTCCTTGGAGGTTGGCTCCGTCTCATCGGGAAGGCTGCAAGGGGTTGCGGTCAGGCGGGCAGGCAGGCAGGCAGGCGGCGATGAGGGTGCATCGGGGGCAGGCACGCAGGGCGGGCCGGGAGAAGCACGGGAGAAGCAGGTGGGGCCCCCCTACCCACACTTGGCTGCATGCACGTCCGGCCCGCCATCCCCCACACAGCTGGCGGCTGCTCACGTTGCTGCTGCGTCTGTGCTGTTGCCACTGGTGGAGTCGTCCAACGGCTTAGCAGGCTCCTGCAGGCAGGGTGGGCGGGACATTGAGAAAAGCGGCGGTGTACCATCAGAGAGTGCGGCGAGGACCAGCGCGCGGGCGCCCGTCCTGGCTGCAATCCATTCAATAGCAAGCGACTGCGCGCGGTCGCCATTCAGTCGTGCGGTCCATATTGTGCACAGGCAAGCGAGGGCACCTTGCCCCAATAAGTGGCCTGAGGCTCTCATCAAGCGGGATGCCGGGCAGCGCCCAGGCACCCAACAGCGGGGGCCGCACCTGCTGGCGCCATAGGCGCGTCCACAGCACCCGCACTTCGTTGAAGCGCAGGGGCCGCACCCAGTAGTCTGCTGCCCCGCTGTCCAGGCATTTGAGCACCACCTCGCGGCTGTCCTGGCCGGACGTGACTGCGGGTGGGCGGGGGAGCGGGGCGGGGCGGGCGGCGGGTGAGCCAGCGTGCCCCAGACCCGCAGGCAAGCGAAGGCGGCAACCAGGCAGACTGCTGGGGTAATATCGCCGCAGGTGGGCCCTATTCCGGCGGCCAAGAGATACATACGAAGTGTCAAGTTGCTGCGTTCCAGATACGCGCGCAAAGTGGGGACCGGCCGGCGCGCAGCAGCTCGCGGGGCGTCCACCCTTGTCCAATCGCGCACACCATGCTTGACAAAGTAGGCCGGGCAGGGCGGGGACGCACCTATGACCGGCAAGCCTCGAAGGGCAGCCTCTGCGTGCCCCCGCAGCTGCTTTAGGAAGCGCACGGCGCTGGAAGATGGGGGCTCGTGGTCTTTCAACACCACATGCACCCCTGGGCTGCCGCTCGAAGCCACGCGCTCCTCGAGGAGGCGCAGCGCATCGCTGCCACGCTCCACAGCAATCGCCTGCAGCAGTGGAGGCCCCTAGACACATTGCTCGGCATGGCTGAGGCCCTAGGCGACCCAGCGGCGGCTAGCAGCGCCCTCAGCGCGGACTTGCCTGATAGGAGCAGTCTTGCAGCAGCCGGAGCGTGCTTGCCCGGCTGCTCGGGTTGCTGTCCACCACCAGCACGGTGATGTCCAGGCCCGCCTCGGCTGTCTGCATAGCTGCTAGCCGGGGCTGGCCGGCATATCGCCCTGGTGGGCTTTTGAGTAAAGGAGCCGTTGAGTTGGGCTCTGGGGTACGAGAGAGGTGAACGCAGGGAAATGTGAGGCTTGGATTGACGCAGGGGGGTGGGCCAAGACTTCAGGGGGCCGAGCTCGGGCGCCTTGCCACGGCGGCATGAAAAGATCGATTTTTGGTATCTCCAAAAGCGCAGCACCTGGACCGCTCGCCCAGCAGCGTGCATCTTGAGCCGCGGATGGGGACCAGCCGACCACCGGCGCTCTCCGCCAGTCGCAGGTTTCAGCAGCGGCGCACCTCTTCTGACGAGCGGCTCACGCCCTGCTTCGGTCACAAATCAGGCCAGGCCTTCCCTGCATGCACTGCTTGTTGCTTGCCTTACTTGCCCGCATCCAAAGGCAATGATGCATCTCCGCATGGCAACAGACATGCCGCACGCCTTGCGCACCTGCACGCCCACACTAGTAAACAGAGCCGCGTATGCCCCCCTTTTCTACCCACATAGCAGCAGGAAAACCCCATTCCAGGGAAGTGGGTGAAATGGAA
>JTEE01000026.1:2162442-2175693 GCA_002896455.3 Chlorella sp. ArM0029B
CTGTGTCCCTCCCGCTCCCACCCATCCCTCCATCCCGCCCTGCAGCCCATGCCTGGGCATCAACACGGACTGCGGCGCCCACTTCTGCTGCTCCCCGATGTCATGCGAGCGGACGCCCTGGGGGGACAAGGTGTGCCTGTCGGAGCCGGCAGCGCCCAGTGACGTGTACATTGCCACTCTGGGAACCAATGTGGACTTCCACATCGTGAAGCCCGGCTTCACAGGCGGCAACAACATCAGTGAGTCTCTATGGCCGTCTTCCAGAGTAGGGCGGCGGTGTGCAGGCGCTCTCGGTCAGAAAGAGGCAGGTGTCCCAGCAGGGCTGCCTCCTCTGCTGAGCTCGCTTCAAGCAATAGGGGTTCAAACCCTGAAGCCCGAACCCCTATCGCTTGAAGCCCAGCATGTGGGGGCATGTGCCAGGAAGTGTCACTTATGAAGGTGTAGGAGGGGAGGGCGCCTTTTGTGCTTCATCATATGTGGGCTTGCGTGGGCTGGCGGTCGGCTGGCAGGTGCACGGCACAGTCTGGATGCTGGCTGCCCTACTAATCAATCAATCACATGTCCAGGGGGGAGCCAGCAAAGGACTTCTGGGACAGGGCTGGGGGTGCCATACTATGCGCGACATGTCGGCTTGGCTGCCACGTCACCTCCCCTCCCTGCCTGCAGGTGTCACTGGCTTCCGCATCCGCCTGAGGTCTCTGGACGGCTTCCCCACCATTAACGTGGCACAGGAGGGCCTGGAGAGCCCGCTGCTTGGAAAGAAGGCGGTGAGTGGTGGGCTGCGGGAAGCGCCGCTGCGAAGAGTGGCACTGCTTGGGCTGTGGGCGGCTGGCGGGAGCACAGGCACTGCGGGGAGTCGCATGCAGCTCTGCTTGCTGAGCGGGTGTCGCACCGCTGCGTTAAGACGTTGGCAGCCCTGGGCATGTGCCGCATGGCGCAAGCTCTCACTGCCTGCGCTACTCCAGCACTCCTTTCTTTTTTCTCATGTAACTTTTTCTCATGTAACTTTTCTCATCATGCTGTGCCTGCTGTGCTGTGCCTGTTGTGCAGGTGGTCATTCGCCTGCGCTACGACGACTACGTGTGCAACACCCGCTACGCCATCTTTGTGTTTGCACAGAACCAAGTGGGGGAGTCTCTCCCTTATGAGTACGGGCCCACCAACGACTACCTCATGCCGCCCTGCCTCAGGTGAGGGATTGATTTCTAGCCTTGGTGGGTGTGATCTGGTGGCCAGGGTTGAGAGGATGGTGATGAGGAGGAGCAAAGGAGGGATTGAAACACAGACACACCGCCATTGTGGGAATGTTAGCACACTGCCCCACCCAGCAGCGGCTGCCTGCAGTCTTGCCCACCTTGACTGGGTGTGAAGTGTGTCGTTAAAACTGCGGTGGAAGCGCCGACGAACTTTTACCTACGCCCGTGCCTGCTCACCTCCCACCACCCTTGGCTCGCTGCCCCCCTCTTTTCATGCAGCCCGCCACCGCCCTCTCCTCCGCCTCCATCCCCAAGGTGAGCCGCACACTTGCATGGCCTTAATTGGCGCAACTGGATGGCCTAGCGTGCATGCATCTGTCTGCCACAAGCTGTGTTGCAACACAACAAACTTTAAGCCAACACTAGCCCTCCCAAGGATGCCTCGCACTTTCTCACCCGCCTGGCTGCCATCGCCCGCTCCTTCTGTCCCACTTGCAGCCCCCCGCCGCCGTCGCCACCGCCACCAAGCCCCCCTCCGCCCTCGCCCCCTCCCCCAANCTCACCACCCCCTCCCTCTCCCAGGTATACCATGGCCTCTCTTGCACCGAGGGCACTGCACAGCGGCAAGGTTCCTGCCTGCCATGTTGTCACAGCTGTCATCATGTCCGTAGCGTGCCTTTGCAGCCTGCCCAGCCTGCCCTTCAGTGCCACGTGTGCAGCAGCGAGAGACACGCAGATGTACAGCAAGCACCCAGTAAATTGCTGGGGTGTCATGCTACGGAAGCCTGAACTGCCGTCCTCATCAGCCGAATGACTGCTTGCTTGCTTGGGTGTGGAAAGCTGCATGGTCTGCCACCGGTGCTGCCCCAGCCTGTGTTCCGCCTCGGCTGCTGGGGCCAGGCATTGACCGTTGAATTCCCACACACAACTCTTGCCTGCAGTCCACCGCCCCCTTCCCCGCCACCGCCCCGGCCACCCTCCCCGTCCCCTCCATCCCCCAGGTATGCCCCAGGGCAGCAGCAGCAGCAGCAGCAGCTGGCTGCCTTGTGTGTGCCTGAAAGACTAGGATTAGAATAGGCAGCCGGAGACCCCGTGGGGATCGACTAGGATTAGAATAGGCAGCCGGAGAGCTCGTGGGGATCGACTAGGATTAGAATAGGCAGCCGGAGACCTCGTGGGGATCGAGGGGATCAGGCGCTACTAGGTCGGGTTTTGAATGACATGTAGGCCTGCGTGCTTTCGTGGGCAGGGCACCTCGATTCACAGAGCCCTTGGGCCTCCTCTTCAGGGACCTGGTGGCTGCCACGTCAACCGACGTGGGATCGGTTTCCTCTCGCCAAAGTTGAGTCACCTTCAACTTGTTAGTGAAGAGTCACTTTCAACTTGTTAGCGAGATGTAGGCAGCATGCGTGTGATTGGGAGCAGCCAATGGCCGGGCCGCCTCTTTGCAACCTGCGCTCCGCCCGTGCCATTCTCACTTGCCTCCTTTCTTGCTGCCCACACCCGACTCTGCAGCCCTCCGCCCGTCCGGCCGCCCAACCCTCCTTCACCCTCGCCGCCACCTCCAAGGTTTGTGATCACATGCCATTCGTGACAGTTGCAGCACGTGGGAGGCCGTGCCTGCACATGTGCGGTCATCATTACCAACTGCCAGCAGTGAATCATGGCAGGCGCAGCGCATGCGTGTGGCCAACACAAGTGCCCGGAGTGTCAAGTGCCCTGCCCACATGCCTGCCCCTCCCCATCCACCCCACTCGAACCCCGCCCACCCCTGCAGTCCCTGCCTGACTGCCGGCGTCGAGTGCAGCAAGCACTTCTGCTGCAACGGCCTGGGGTGCGCCAACACCACCTCTGGCCCGCCCATCTGCGCCACCAAACCCGGCCCTCCAAGCGATGTCTACATTGGCGTGGACGGCGCCACTGTCAACGTCTACGTCACCCTGCCCAGCGACACGGGTGGCCCGGACGTCGGTGAGTGAATGAATCAATCACTCTTTAAGCCGATGGGGAGACAGCAACGGTCTCATGGGACAGGGTGGGGGGGAGGGTGTATTGAATTGGAGTTTGCTGCAAAGAAGAAGAATGAGTGAGCGTGCAGACAGTGTGAGGGCAGGCGCATGGGGCGGTCTTGGTGGGGGCCTGCTCTGCATGTGAAGCAGGGCCCCAGCTTCAGGCAGGCCCCCGTCCCGCCCTGCCACCACTCGGACCGGTTGTGCGAATGCCTCTTCCTCTTCTTGGGCAGGTCCTGATTGGGGAAGGAATTGGCACAAGCCAGCTTTATTCTTTGTGACTTGCCGTGCCCGGCCTGCTGCCTGCCTCTTCACCTGCCTCTTCGCCTCCTGACTGCCTCCCGACTGCCTGAGTGCTTCTAACCAGTCTTTGCTTCCTGCACATTCCTCCCTGCCAGCTTTCGACAAACCGACTTTGTAAATCAAACTTCCCTGTCGATCACTGCCAGCTTGCTGCCTTCCTTTCAGATACCAGCACCCCATGCTCCTTCCCCCCACTGCCCTGCCACTGCAGGCATCTCAAGCTACACGATTACTGGGAAGCGTGTGGATCTGTCAGGCCCCGATGTTCGTGTGTCTGGCAGGGGAACCCCTGGCCTGACCAACGGCACGGTGAGAGATTGCAGCGCAACCAGGGAAGGGGCAGTCTTGTGCGTGGTCGGACATTCGGTGCTGGCTGGTTACCCTCTTACAGAGGGGCCCGAAGGCGGTACAGTTGCAGGACATGTGCCAGCTAGTTACCTAAGAACAGCAGGCGATTAAAAGACCGCGTTCATGAATTTTTGACTAGTATCAACAGGCAATCAACCACTCGGCACCGCTCAGCCTGGAAAAGCGACCTGAAACATCACAGGAAGATCAACATAGACATGACCGTCGGGATGAAAAATGGGAGGGAGGGAGGGGAAGGCGAGTGCAGGCACGGGAGAGGGGAGGAGAGGGGAAGCGCTTTGAGTGGGAGCGCGCTTTGATAGACGTATGCCGGAGAGGAGAAGGCTTGGGGTATGACTTAAGACAAGACATTCGGTGCTGGGTGGCTGGCTTCTGCACTTGCTCGCTTTCCAAAGGAGGGGACAAAACTCAGGTGTCTGGCGCCGGGTGGGGGCACCCTTGGCGTCACCAGCAGGCACAGCACGTGCACCTGCTGGGTTGTGAGGTACCAGCTAGCAGCATGTGACACTGTGTCAGGCAGGCTTGTGCTGCTCTCCGGCTGCCTGCTGCTGCTGCCCGCCACAGCCTGCACACCCCTGCCAACGGCGCAGGCTCACGCTTTGCACCCTGGCAGCGCTCCAGGCCACTAAGTGGCAGGGCGCAGTCCCGCACCATGGCTTTAACGAGCGCCCCAACCCCTCGCCTGCCACCTGTGCACCTGCAGAGGGTGTTCTCCTTTGGCCCCAGGGACTACACCTGCTTCAAGGAATACCGCTTCTACGCCACAGCCTCAAACGACTTTGACACGTCAGCATCTGCCTCCTACGGCCCTCCCAACAGCTTTAGAATGCCCCAGTGCCTCAGGTGGGAAAGAGACTGTACGATGCGAGCCCGGATGAAANGGGTGGGTGAGGGAAACCCTGGCAGGTCGTATGCATGGGGGACACCCTGGCAAGCCGTGTGGATGTAGAGTGGAGGGGACCCCTGGCAAGTTGTGTGCATGGAGGGTGGCCACCCTACATGCACACGGATTGCCAGGGTTTGCCCCCACTCTACATGCACACCACTTGCCCGGGTTTCCCAGAGAAGGGGTGCATGTATTCTACGAAACCAGAGTGCATGTACGGTCCAGTTTACTTGCAGCCGAGCAGAAGCTTTACTGAGGCACCCTGGGAAGCTGAGAAGGCACCCTGGCCTGGGCTAGTTGGAGCGCCGCGCTCACACTCGCCTAGCAGCCAGGCAGCTGACTGGCTCTACCAGACGCCTGGCTTTCGGCCCTGCCTGCCAGCCGCAGAGCGTGCTGCAAACCTCTGTGCCATATATGGGGGTTTGTGTCGCGAGTTTCTTTGCGGATAAACAGACTGTAAGCCCGAAAAAGCAATATCCTCTCCTTGCCGTGCACACACCTCATACCTGTCTGGCTGCCCCGCACGACCCCTTGCAAGCCCCTCCAATTCTGTCCCCTCCACGCCTTGCACACACCTGTGACCTGTCTTGCTGCCCGCATGCCCCCGACACTGCCTTCCCACTAGCTCCACCGCCTGCCCCGCCCCACCCGGCCCCACCTCCCCACGCCCTCCTTTCCACCCTCTGCAGCATGGTCACCCCGACGCCCCCCGACCCTCGGCGCGAGGCGCTGCCTGTGCGCATGGCGTTTGTGGAAGTGGAGCGGGCACTGGAGCATGTGGCGGCAGCGGAGGAGGCGGCGGTTGCGGCCGCAGCGGCTGGCACAGAGCCCGTGGCTGAAGCAGCGGCAGAGACAAGGGAACAGCAGGGCCTGCTGGCGTATCGCCTGGCTGTGGTGCGTGCCTGGGTGGCTGGCTGGGTGTTGCGGCTTGGTGTTGTGGGGTGGCAGTGGTGTGGCAGGCCAGCGAAAGGCCTGCTGCGTGGCCTTGCCTGCAAGAGGGCAGCCAGACACAAACTTGTGTTTGTGTGTCTCATATTCCAGGGTCTTCACATCAGGCCCCGGGTGCTTACAAAGCGGGCCCAGGAGCAGGCTTCAAACCCCTGCGTTACTGCCTGGCTCAAAGCCATGTCCCGCCTCCTCCCCTGCCTCCTCAGCAAAACCCTAACATTCGCACACCCTAACCCAAACTCCACAGGCATACGAGGAGGCACGGGAGCTGTTCCGTCGCCACCGCGGTCTCATCGCCATCGGCGGCAGCGAGTGGCCCAACATCAGGTGGGGCTGGGCTGGGCAGCTACATTGCTGGAACCAGGAAAAGGCTGCAAAGCGTGTGTCGTGCACCCCAAAGCTTCACCTGCTGATTCATACATGTCAGCCGACTCTACTTGTCATGCTCTGCAAGTGCACGGTGCTGGGAACGCTTGAGAAGAGCTGTGCGTTGCATTCTACAATGGTTTGAATCACGTGTTGCATTCGCCCCCCTTGTGGTGCAGGAGCGACCTGCTTGAGCTGGGCGGCCCGGCCGCCGTCACCAGCAAAATGCGCACTGCCCAGCGCATGGGCCGCTCCTACGCAATATTCCAGCAGTTTTAGTTGTCAGTGAAGGAGTTGGGAGCTTTCCCGGTGCGGCTTGCCGTCCCGGGCTGCTCTCTGCATTGCCAGCTCAGCGCGCCAAGGAGCTCGGCCATCGAGCGGCAGCTACGGCACTTATAGGCACACGCAGCCATGCTGCCCTCTTCCTGCCTCTGGCGCATGTCCTCTCTCTCCCACGCTTTGGTCCCTCTCTCATTACTGCCGGGTATGCAAGATTTAGAGAGAGGAAAAGCACAGGTGCAAGCTGCACAGGATGTCACAGGTCCTCATGTGTGCCTGCTCCTGCACCCCGGGCCGCGGCATGCCGGAACCGCTGCAACGCAGCCGGCAGCACCGGCGGGCAGCTTCTGTCCCAATAGTACGGCCGTTGGTGTACCGCATGCTGACCTGGCGCCGTCCAGTTGGTATAGGTGAAGATCTGGGTAGGCGGGCTGTCCAACAGCACCAGTGCCTGTAAATCTTCTCCCAAGGTTCCGCTGTTGACAATCTGCATAGCATTGGCAAGGTGCCACGCTTGTTAGAGCAACAAAGTCGGTAGCCCTGCTTGACATAGTGTCAAGACCGTTGGGCAGGCGCCTGCCTCTTCACGCCTCCAACCACCCCCATCTGGTGAAGCCAATCAAGGGCACATGCGAGCTCAACCGCCCTACTGCTCAACAAACCGTGTCACTTCAAATGAAGTTGAAGGCCCCCTACGCAAAGATAGATTGTAAACACAAAGGGTGGCTTGCATAAAGCTGTACAGACTAGACTGGACCCACCTGATGAACGAGGTTGGGCGGGATGACCAATGTATCGTTCTGCCGCACCGCCAGCTCAGCAACGGTACCATCATGTGTGCGGTACCTCACCGTGCCAGAGCCCCGCTGGATGACGAATACCTCTTCACAGTTGTGCCTGCAGCGCAATGATTGATTGGTGTGATTGAGTGACATGGGTGGCAGCCAACATTCAGTGTCGGCCACACTACTGGTCAAAGGCTACAGCTGTGCAGACGCAACTCTCGAGAAGTGCCTGCCTGCGGCCCGCTTGCTCAGTCACATCAGGCAGCTGGCACAAACAACAAATGCTTGCGGATGGCGCCGGTGCCATTCGAGCGAACGTGCACTGCTTGCCTGTGCACTGGCGTGCCCACGCCGGGCGCAAAATTCTGCAGCCACACCTCCACACGCTTCATGCCGTGGTGCCTGCAGTGGTTTGGGTGCTGGGTAATGTGTCATAAGCCACGGCGCCTGCCTGCAAAGTGACGGAAATGCGCGCAGCACTGGGCGCCTGAAGCATGCAACTAAGCTCCCTACGCTGCACCTGGAACCTGCCACTGTGATGTGTGATAGCCCATCCCTCTCATAGTCGTCCTGATACAGATCTTGGATGCTGTACACGACTGGGCGTAGGGGACCTGCTAGCTCAGGGAATGCGCGCGGGCGGGGCTCAGTTGGAGGGCGGGCGGGCGAGCGCTCGAGGCGGCGGCAAAAGAGCGCCAGCTGCGGCGCTTGTTGGGTCACTTTCTGTCTGAAAATTGCAATGTTACTCACCTGTGTAGATGTCAAAACAAGGAGGCTCCGCCTGTGCGCGCCAAGCAGCTCTGGGTGGCAGCAGGGTTGTGAGGGCGGCGCCCGCAACCAGCCCCAACACGAAGGTGAGTGCGTTCGATCGCATGATTAATACTGCCGTGAGAGTGCAAGCGGGCCAAGCATTTTTTTTTATTGCCAGCATGGCGCAGGCGAGAGTGCAGCCGAGAGTCGCCAGTCGCATTTGGGCTACAACCCATTTGTTTGCTGGTTGCCTCAGGCATTCGGAAGCGGCCGGATGGGCCCCGCTGCTAGACTTCCTCTTTGCTCGGTGCCCACCCGAGAGGTGCGCGGCCACAGCTGCCTGAAGCAGCTTGATTCGACGGCACATAGTTTTTCCACAATACCACTGCCGCTGCGCTTCCCAGCCGTGCTGCCAGAGCTTGACAGTCAGCGCTTTGAAACCGCAGCTTCGCCTCCAGTGCGTGAACCTCTGCACATGATTGTGCTCGCGCGCGCAGGTGCTGGCGCTCACGGCGGAGCTGGCCAGCCTGGGCGGCGGCGGCAACGTGGCGGTCGGGCGGTGCTGGACCGGCGCCGCGACCCCCGAAAGCAATGCAAGCTCGCCCCTGGATGCGCACTGCCCAAACGCACACAGCCTGCACGATGCACTACACCAGGTGGGGTATGGCATCCAGCTGCAATTCCTTGCAGCTATGATGTGGGAGCACTACAGCGTATGATGTTGAGAAAACATGGGGGTGCCTCCCCTCGCAAACAAGTTTCTGCCTCGCCATCCCCTCACTTTGTGGAACTGCACTACCCGATCCATGATTATGTGTTGATACTCTGCAGGAGCTCTGGTCCTGGCTGCACCGAGGCTACAGCGCCACTGTGCTTCTCTTGAATGGCAGCAGCGGCAGCAGCATCGGTGACGGCAGCGCAGGTGGCGAAGGTCCCACACCGCTGGAGGGCTGGCGGGTGCTTGCCCGCCTGGCCGATGCTGCTCTGCGCAGCGGCTGGCAGCTGGGCCTGTCCTGGCAGCTGGTCAGCAGCGACGCAGTGCGCGACCCCCTGGGGCAGCGCCTGCACCCGGCAGCACCCGCGGGCGGACAGCGGCTGCAGGCGGCACAGGTGCAGCGGCCCGGCAGCCGGCTAGGAGGCAGGGAAGCCACGCCCGAAGCTGCCGATCCTGCGGGACAGCAGTGCGTCACCATGCATGCAGCATCAACGGATGAGCTGGCTCAGCTGCTGGCGGTAATGCAGCAGCAGCAGGAGCAGCTTTCGGCAGGCCGTGGGCAGCACCCACCAGCGCTGGTGCTGAGGTTGGAGCTTCAGGGTCCCGGCGGCCAGCTGGCACCCGTTCTGCATGTGCTGCAGGTCACCGCCGACAGCGCTGGCAGCGTGCCAAGCAGCGGCCCCAGCAAACAGCAGCAGCAGCAGCAGCAGGCAGGGGGGAGCTTATGGGGGGCGCTGCTTTGCCTGGCAGAGGAGGTCTCGGATTTGCACCGCCGGCGGCGCGAAGGTGCGGGGGCACATTGGCTGAACACAAGTCATAAATTGAACTTCCTAACAGGGGCCTGGGGGAGGAGGGCAATGCTGTGTGGATGACCTTCAGTGCATGCCTACTGCCGTGCTTGGCGGCGATGTTTGCTTGCTTGCCGGTGCTGCGGCTGCCGATGCTATCAACTGAGCTCTCCATATGTGTCGTGTGCTGTGCCCTTGCTGCCACTTGCAGGCGACCATCTGCTTGCTGCCGCCAAGCTGTCACCGCTCAACCAGCTGACGGCACCTTTCATTGCTGGCAGCGCCCGCCTCTTCGTTGCAGCATCATTGCCAGGCAGCAGCAGCAGCAGCAGCAGCGTGGGTGCGGAGCAGCGGCAGTTAGCCTCGCTGCTGTCAGCACTGCAGCACGTGCAGTGTGTATGCACCAGGCTGGCAAGCCCTGCAGCAGGCCACATTGCCTCGCTTGGCTGGCTGCCCTGCCAGCAGTTCCTTCAGCAGCTAGAGCAGCAGGAGCATGCGGAACGGCAGCGGCGGGCTGAGGCGGCTGCGCTGGCGGCGGCTGAGGCAGACCGGAGAGAAAGGTTGCGAGCGGCTGCAAAGGAGCGGCAGCAGCAGCAGCAGCAAGTGGCAGCAGCACCGCAAGCTCAGCAAGCTGCCGCAGCTGTGTCCGAGCAGCAGCAGCAGCAGCAGCAGCTACAGGTGGAGAAACAGCAGCAGCAGCAGCAGCTACAAGCGGAGAAACAGCAGCAGCAGCAGCAGCAGTTACAGCCGCCGCAGCAGCAGCAGCAGCCGCAGCAGTCACCGCCGCCACAACAGCAGCCGCAGCAGCCACATCCGGAGCAGGCGCCAGCCACGTACCAGGCTGCAGCTTATGGCAGCCCGGATGCCAAGCAGCCGCCGCAAGATGCACGGCAGCATCGGCATGATTCTGATGAGGAGCAGCAAGAGCAGCACCAGCTGGCAGCAAACACAGGTGCAAGAGCGCCAGCACAGATGCAGCATGCAGCCGCAGTCAGCGCAGCGTCAGCAGGTGTGCAGGACGCTAGTGCCCAGCTGCTTGCCTGTGGCAGCCCACCTGGCGAGGGAAACAGCCTGCAGCAGCTGCGGCAAGAGTTCCAGAGCTTGTATGCCGCGGTTGCAGCTCCGCAACAGATCCATGCCCGCACAGGGACAGCCGTACCAGCAGCAGGCGCACGGACTGCCACTACAGCAACACTGGTCAAGGCCCCTGCCAGCGGTGCTTACGGGCAGCCGCGGCCGCAGGCGGGCAACAGCAACCCCAGCTCACCTCAGCTGCGCACACAGCAGCAGCAGCAGCCGTGGCAGCGGCACCAAACCATTGCTGCTGGGGTTGCTGCCGCCGACGACATCTCCACTCACGTGGCAGTGCTGCGCATGCAGGCCGCCACAGAGGCGCGCCGTGCCTTGCTGGCACAGCACGAGATCTTTGGCGGCTCCCCGGCAGCTGCAGCAGGATCAGCAGGCGCGCTGGGAGATGCTGCTGAGGCGGCCTTTGCCTGGAGCGGGCACAGCGGGGACAGCAGGGGCAGCAGGCCAGGCAGCAGCGGCGGCGGCGGTGGCAGGCTGGGCCAGCAGCTAGCAGAAGAGCTGCTGCAGCTGCAGCGACAAGCAGCGGCGATGGTGGCGGACAGCACACCAGCCAAGAGCCTTGCTGACCTTGCAGGGGAGGCGCCCTCTCTTGGGGCACTGTTCCGTGCTCCGGCAAGCCGTGTGCCTGCAAGCACGGGGCGGCAGGCCGCCGGCTGGGGCAGCCTTGCTGAGGAGGAGCTCCAGCAGGAGCAGGAGCAGCACAGCCAGCAATACGAGCAGTACGAGCAGGAGCAGCGCAGGCAGCAGTACGAACAGTACGAGCAGGGGCAGCACCGCCAGCAGTACGAGCAGTACGAGCAGGAGCAGCACAGTCAGTGCAGCCAGCATGGCCAGCAGTACGAGCAGGGGCAGGGGCTGCCCCAGCAGCAGCAGCAGCAGCAGCAGGGCCAGCAGTGGGGCCCGGACTCAGCTGGCTCTGGCTGGCAAGCGACGTCAGCGCCTGCAGCGTCTCGTTCGCCGCCGCTCTGGCCGTCTGCTGGCGTGTCGCAGGGGGCAGAGGGGACAGCGGTGTCAGACCTGTTTCAGTCCCAGCACATGCCCCTGTTCACTCCGCCCAGCGCCGCCGCAGCAGCAGCGAAGGGTACTGCCGAGAGTGGGCTGCGACATGCCAGTGCCGGCAGCCGCCGAGACTGGTGGGAGGCCAGCAGCGGCAGCACGGGCCAGCCGGCAGGGACCTCTGAGCAGCAGGAGCAGAAGCAGCTGCCATCAAGCAGCAGCTCATGTGCAGCAGCCTTGCCGCGACGGTATGCCGGCAACTCACATCCTGCTGGGGCTCAGGCGGCAGCAGGGTGGGTTGCCTTGCCTCGCGGAGGCACAAGTAGCAGCGCCACTGGCAGGCAAGCCGCCATGCCCAGCCAGCAGCAGGACAGCAACAGCCAGCAGTTGCCAGATGCTCTGGTGCCTGGTGCCGGCACCACCTTTCAGCAGGAGGCTGCAGGGCCGGCTTGCTTGCTGGAAGAGCTTCAGCGGGAGCAGCGGGTGAATGCAATGCTGCTGCAGCAGCTGCATGAAGTGCAGCAGGCACTGGAGGAGGCGGTGGCGGCAGCGGCGGCGTTGCACCAACCGCTGGCACCAGGGGTGGACGACCCGGCCGACTTCAACGGACTGCTGGCAGGTGCGTGGGCGCGCACATTGGGATTCTGTTTCTTTGTTACTTTGGGTGTGCAGATGCATGGTTGCATGCCAGTGCTGGATTGAGGAGTCAGACGGGCGTGCCGAGACCAATGGACAGCTTTGCAGCTGCGGCAGGTGGCCTCTCGCTAAGAGCATGCGTGTCGGAATGGGGCAATGCCAGAGTATCTGAGTGCCGATAGCTTTGGGTGGTTTGCCCCCTGCCCCTCACACTCACATGGGCTGCCCTGACTTGTGCCACTGCTGCGCAGCCCTGCAATGCGAGCGGCAGCGGCACATGGGCCTGCAGCGGCAGCTGGTGCTGCAGCAGCAGCAGGCCGAGGAGCAGTCTCTGTCGTTGGAGGCACAGCTGCACACCCAGCACCGCCAGTTGCTCATCTCGCAGGCCAGGTGAATTTGGGTTGTGTTGTGGGTTCCAGAAATTCAAGCTGTGTTGTGGTTTCCAGGCCAGCTGACTTCAAGCTGTGTTGTGGTTTTCAGGCCAGCTGACTTCAAGCTGTGTTGTGGTTTCCAGGCCNATGCCCCAGTGCCTCAGGTGGGAAAGAGACTGTACGATGCGAGCCCGGATGAAATAGCAGTACCCTTGGCCTAGACTGTGGGCAGCAGGGCTGTTGGTGTTCAGGTTGTTCAGGCCTGCGGCCCTCCCAACAGCCGTAGGATACCCCAGTGCCCCAGGTGACAAACCGGGCTGTATGGTGCTAGCGAGGATGGTTCGGCGGCACCCTGTGGTTCAGGCTGTGGGGCAGAGGGGGTGATGGTGTTCAGGTGCCTGCGGTCCTCCCAACAGCTGTAGGATGCCCCAGTGCCTCATGGGAGGTTAAGGTGCAAACCAGGATGGGTCAGCAGTACCCTGTGGTGTAGACTGTTGGGGTTTGGGTGGCTCCAGGATGCCCCTGTGCCCCAGGTGAACAGGTCGTCTTGCGGCTTTGCGTGGGCTGGTGGACTGGTATCCGTTGGCAGCAGCAAGTAGTGAAGGGAATGGGCATGAGAGGCATTGCAGGCACAGCGCAGGCCAGCGGCAGCTGCTGCAAAACATGATGCACTAACCACCATATGCGGTGCTTGCATTTGTTGCAGCCCGCCGCCTCCCAAGCCGCCATCCCCACCCACGCCCCCGTCGCCTCCGCCGCCATCCC
>JTEE01000026.1:2196497-2227662 GCA_002896455.3 Chlorella sp. ArM0029B
TTCAAGCTGTGTTGTGGTTTCCAGGCCAGCTGACTTCAAGCTGTGTTGTGGTTTTCAGGCCAGCTGACTTCAAGCTGTGTTGTGGTTTCCAGGCCAGCTGACTTCAAGCTGTGTTGTGGTTTCCAGGCCAGCTGTGTTGTGGTTTCCCAGGCAAAGCGCCAGCCTGAGCGCCTTGCCTACGCCCTGTTCCATGGTGGCGATCGTCTCTTCACAAGCTTCAGCCGCTGTTCCGTTCGTGCGGATGTGCCGTGTGCGTGTGTGTGTGTGTTCTGCCGCAGGTTAGGTATGGACGGGTGCGGGGAGGGGTAGCTTCCCTCCCTTGTGATCGTGCCGGCCAAAGCTCTCCTCTTTCATCAACAACCCTTTCTCCCGCCTTCACACCTCTGCCCCCACAACCCGCCGTCCCGCCAGGTGCCGCGCCTGGGAGCAGCAGTCCCCCATGGCTGCCCTCTTCCAGCGCTACGAAACCGACTTGCAGAGGGTGCAAGCTGCCGCCGGCCGGATGGAGGACGAGAATCGCCAGCTGGCGGCCATGCTGGCTGAAGCTGACCTGGAGCGGCTTGAAGGTGCGAAGAGCAAGGCCGGGAGTGCCAGAGCCAGGGCATGGGTGCCGGCAGGGCAGCTCGCAGCCCATGCTTCAAGTCGTGGTGGCGGTGGTGGTTGTGGTGATGTTGCCATGAGGTGTGCTGGTGTTGTGCGCTTCGGGGAACCAGGGGCGGGATCAAAGGCGTTGGTGGCTTAGGGTGGTTTTGCTCCCAAGCAGTGCCTTCTCTCTATTTTTTCTACAGCAGGCAAGCTGTGCTGCTAGAGGCTGGAACAGTGCAATGCCTGGAACAGTGCAATGCCATGGAAGATGGGTGGCTGTGGCTGCCGCTGCTTCTTGCTCGAGCGTCTTGCTGACGTGGCACGTGCATGCCATGCCGCCTCCGCCTCCTCGCCTGCGTGTTCCAGCAGCTGCATCGCTGCAGTCGGGCGATGAGTCGGCAGCGGCGGTGTGCCGGCAGCACCAGCGCACGCTGCAGCAGGCACAGGCTCAGATTCGCAAGCTTCAAGAGCAGCAGGCGGCGCAGCAGAAGGAGCTGCAGGCGGCGCAGCGGCGGGATCGGCTGGCGGAGCTATGCCGGCGGCAGGTGCGACCCTGGCACCCTGCCAGGCTGGCACTCCGCCAAGTCGGTCAATTAATCATTGAATCACAGTTCAGTTTGAGTGCGCTGGGAGACAGCATTGGGGAGCCAGCAAGTGCCGAGGCATGTGTTTGGGCACTTCCGGTGTTCTTCTATGCCTGCCAGACTGCCCTCGAGACATCCTGCCTCACTCTTATTCGATCTCTGCCCTCAATTGTACACTGCTGCAGGCGGATTCTGGGCAGCGGGCGGCAGCAGAGGCGCGGCGACAGCTGGCGGCACGTGAGCGCCAGCTGGAAGCCCAAAGCCTGGCTGCCGCTGAGTCAGCAGCCGAGGCAACCCGGTTGCGGGACCACCTGCGCCAAAGCGATCTGGATCTGGGCAGAGCTTTGACTGACAAGGCAGATTTGAGCGATGCAGGTGCGTGTGCTGCGAATGAGGGCGTGTTGTGTCGATGCTGTGTGAGCAGGAGGGTGGGTGCTTGGCACGCACAGTCCTGCTGCATGTAGCATGCCAACATGGCAGAAATTTGCACACGACAGGCTGGCACTCCACCCTGTCAACTTCCCCTCCCCTCCAATGCCTGCAGTGGCGAGCCTGCGACAGCAGGTCAGCTTGCTGCGGGGGCAGGGCAGCAGGGACCGCATCCTCAAACAGCCTGCCTGCACTGTTCCCCTTTTTGTCCTACTGCCATGAGGTGGTCGTAGCGCCCACACCTCACCCCTTGTGCCTGCTTCCGCCCCCATACCCTACTGCATTCTTTCTATGTAATTACATGAGCATGTATCACAGTGAGCTCTTGCTACTTTGACGAATTGGCGGATCAAGACGTCTTGCATCGATTGTGTGCACCCGCGTGTTTCTGTTGCTTCTATGTATCACGGTGAGCTCTTGCTACTTTAAGCGCATGCAGATGCCTGGTCTTGGATGAACCCTCGGTTGGCCTCCCCTTTCTTGATGCTAGTGATCATCAAAACGTGTAATTGCTGGTGTGAAACGCAAGGGGTGACCCAAGAGCATCACGGAGGAGGGCATGCTGTGGCCAGGGCCTGCTGTGGCCGCCAGGCCAGGCCAGCAAACGCTGCGCTGTGCCTGCTGTGGCCAGGTGGTCCCCGTGTTGGCCGTGGTGAGCCTATCTCGACGGCTGTGATAAGATGTGCATGCCTCCTATATCTCAGCTTTGGGCATCTGGGCGTGAAGCGCGCGAACAAGATGCTGTCGGGCCTGCTGCACCGGGGCTTCCATTCCGCAGCAATGGAGGAGACCGCGCGCGAGCTGAGTGAAGCCCGCAGCACGGATGAGAAGGTCGAGGTGCTGCTGCAGGCGATGGACGGCATCACTGCTATGCGGGGTCGCCCAGTCCTCCAGGTGTCGCCCGTCGGGGGCGGCAGCGGCGACAGCCTCGCTGCCGACCACGACTTCTTGCAGCGGTCGACCGCCATGCTGAATGGTGCGAGCCTTTGCTTGGAAGTCGTGCGCCCGATGTACCTTGAAAATCAGTCTGCACAACTCGTGGGCACCCTACCGCTGTCAGCCCTCAGCTGTTGCCTTCATGGTCACGCCCCCGAGCGACGCCCCCACCGTGACCGTGACCATGACATGCCCACCTGTGTATGGCCCAGGCCTGGCGCGCATGCATGGCGTGGAGGAGGAAATGTACCGCACAATTGCAGCCCGCAGCCCACAGAGGGGCGCTGGCTCTGGCCTGGGTGGCGCTCAGCTGACGAGCCTGACCTGCAGCAACATTGACGTCGCGTGCGAGCGTGTGTGCAAGGGGCCGGCCCAGTTTGTGTGCGGCCGCTGCCGCCTGGTGGCTTATTGCTCCAAGGCCTGCCAAGTGGAGCACCTGGCCAGCCACAAGGCGGACTGCAAGAGCCACCTGGCAGCACCCACGTGGGTTCCACGCTGGGTGGCGCAGCAGCGGCAGCCCAGCTTCGTGCTGGATTCCCAAAGGTGAGCGGGCACCCCCTCGGCAGGGCCAGAGCCGCAGGAACCCTGGGAACTCACAGGGCAACTCGCTCGGGCACAACCTCGCTGGCAAGTGTTGGTCTGCGGCACTGCCTCGTTAATATCCCCACGCAATACGGCATCATGCCGGCCGGCCGGCAGGCAGGCAGGCATCATGGCGGCAGGCAGGCAGGCCGGCAGGCAGGCAGGCAGCATAATGTACATGCACCCACCACTTGCTCCCTCCTGAATACCTCTCCTTCGCCTTTGCTCCCGACGACATTACCCCCAACATACAAGCACGCATCTTCCACCACCATATGCACCCCGCTCTTGGCCCCTGCTGCAGCTCCACCTTCCAAGGCCGCCTGCTCGAACACAGCTCCATCAAGCAGTTCCTGTGGGGCAACACCCCCGCGTTCTGCCTGATCCCCAGCTGCCCTGCACCCCTCGCTGCTGGGGCGGGCACGGCGGGAGTTGCCGCCGGGCCGGAAGCTGCGTCAGGCGGTAGCAGCAGCGCGGCCTGTGGGGCCCGCCGCAAAGCCTCGCTGCTGTCGCAGCCGCTGGCGCACATCTGCTTCCCTGCCAGCGGGGACCTGCGGAACGTGATTGCCACCGTGAACGGGCTGGACCCCCGGCACAAAGTGAGCCACAGCTGTTGTTTTTGAAGCACAAAGTGTCATGCATTCGGTGCTCCATCGTACTGCGCAACTGCACCCTGATCAGCCACAGGTCCCCTCCAATCCTGACCTGCCTGCCTGCCAGCCTGCCTGCCTGCCTGCCTGCCTGCCTGCCTGCCTGCCTGACTGACTGACTGCCTGCCTGACTGCTCGCCTGCCTGCGTTTACCGATGCAGGGCAAGGTGGTGGTGCACGTGAATGACGGAGACCCAACAATCATGGCCCGCAACTTCCTCATGCTGCTGCTGCTGGCACAGGTGACTGCGTGAGAACACACTGCTTGGTACCACTGTCTTTCGAGTGCTACTCGGCCGATCACTAATGCCTGTGATGCTTTCATGCTGCTGCTTCTGTGGGAGCCGTGGTCCCTATGCGGCAAGGTAAAAGTGGGCGAGAGAGGGTATGCCCCCAAGCGCAACGCAGCCATGTGTGAGACCTGCCTCGCTGCATGTGTGCACCCCACGTGCCCCTTCCTCCGACCAGCATGCATGGGTACCGCACGGGTGGCCCCTGCAGGATGGGGCAGCCGCGGTCGATACTGTGATCGGTACGTGGTACTCCACAGCACTGACGGCGGAGCAGCGGATGCGCGTCATGCGGACAGTCAGCGGCGTGCTGGGAACGGGCCCAAAGGGCGCTGCGCCATTGGCGGGCAAGCTCCTGCGCGCGGGTGAGCTGGCAAGCGCGGGGTGCATGCGCGCATGCATGCATGCTGCTGCTCGTGGGTGGGGCAGGCAGGCGGCTTTGGGTGGCTGGCTTGTGGGCTAGGCAAGCGGGAGCAGGCGGGAGCAGCACCGGAGGTTGAGGCATGCCCAAGAAGGAACGGCGCTTCAAATTTATTCTCCTCACGATACTCACAGCCCACACCAACCCCACCTCGCCTCATCAACTCAAGTTTCCTCACGATACTCACAGCCCACACCAACTTGAACCCCATCCTCACTTCACC
Source organism: Chlorella sp. ArM0029B (assembly GCA_002896455.3). Classification (NCBI taxonomy): domain Eukaryota; kingdom Viridiplantae; phylum Chlorophyta; class Trebouxiophyceae; order Chlorellales; family Chlorellaceae; genus Chlorella; species Chlorella sp. ArM0029B. Next base: position 2,201,198 of record JTEE01000026.1, read on the forward strand.
ACGAACCCTGCAGATGGCAGCTCCCGATCTGTGACCATTGACGACCTGCTCAAACGGCAGGCCTCGGGCCCAGTGGCATTCAACCTGAGGGGCAACAGCGCCCGGGCTGGGGGCAGCCCCGGGTCAGCCGCGATCCTAGCTGACTTTGGGCCAGAAGCGTGGCACGTCCTGGTGAGTGCAGCGCGTAAGCTTACACCTTAAGCGGGCGGGTGATGAAAGCGCCAGCGATGGATGGGCCCGGATCCGGACAGCCCTGCATCCAGTAACTGTTGTGGGGAGGCAAAACCAGGGGTGGCCGCATCTCATCAAAACTCACTGCCCGGCTCTCTGGCGACCACTACATATGCTGACTGTACATTCTCTGCCCACAACCTGCCCTCCGTAGATGGCCATGACCGCCAACCAGGCCGGGCTGCAAGAGTTGATGCGCTCTCGGTCAGCGGCCCTGCACAACCCAGCTCAGCTGGACAAGCGGGACAGGTGGGCACATTCTTCTTCTTGTCTTCACCTCTTCACCCGGGAAGTGAGGCTAGCCCACATTCGAGCGGGGTGAAGGTCATGAGGCGCGGCGGCTGTGTAGGGTGGGCGGCACATTCGCACACTGCACCCTGTGCCTGCGCTGCCTGGAAGCCTTCCTGAGGAGGCTGGAAGTTGACGTGCGGGCTAAGTTGTCGAGCTTCGACACCGCGGGGTACCAAACCGACTCCAGGACCCGCTGCCAGCAAAGCAAGACTGAGTACGCATGCCTCGTGAGCCCCACCATCCGTTTCTGTGCGTTTTTTGCTGAGAAAATACCCGTACTGCAGGTACATTCAGGGTATGGAGCCGTATCACAGGGTGTCCTGGACAGAGTTCTATGATCAGGTGGGCTGAACAACCGGGTGACAACAAATCAGATTCTTACGTTGTTGTCAGCCGATCCAACGCCGCTTTTCTGCAAGGCAGTTGGGCTGCTTACATCTGGCGCCCAGGAAGTGGGGCTGCGTAAAGCCAAGCTGGGCGGCAGGCATGGGTTGCGGAAGTTTTGCGGAGGCCTCTTGGGCGCTCAGGCGGAAGTAGCCCCGTCAGCCAATGAATGCGAGAGAAGGCGTGCCAGGCTGGCGGAAGATGGGGAGGCACCCCATGCCAACCCCATGCCCTCCACGCCCGCTGCCTCCTTTAAGGAAAGTTTCCCTCGAGCTCGCCCCTGCTGCAGGGCATGCTGCTGCCCTTTGGAGCCCTGAACGCCAACCACAACTCCCCCAACACCTTCCTCTTCCACCCACGCCACGGCTACCTGTTGGGTGCTGGCAGCGATCCCCTGCAGGCAAGTCGATCTATCAGTTCATTACACCTACATGTTCGTGAGGAGTCGAGTGCAGCTGCAGCTGCCCACGGTGCCGCTGAGCCTGCCTCTGGGGCTTGCTTCTGGCGCCGACATTCCTGGAGCGGAGGCAGCTTTGCTTTTGTCGGGCTTACGGTCTGTTCATCCGCAAAGAAACTCGCGACACAGACCCAGCACAGACACAGCGCTTCTCTTCCCTGTTTCGCCTCCGCCACAGCACACGCTAGCAAAGTCAATCAATCAATCAATTACATTTCAAGTCCAGGGGGAGCCAGCAAGGTCTCATGGGACAGGGTGGGGGGTGAGTGTATCAGAATGTAGTTTGTAGCAAAGAAAAAGGAAATGTGCGATGCGGGCACTGGCGGGCTGTGCCAGCCAGGCCGTGGGCGTGGAGATGGCGGGTGGGAAGAGGTCTGTGAACTGTGTACGAAGGGTGGTGTAGAGGGGGCAGTGGAACAGAAAGTGTGGCACGTCTTCTGTGGGAGCAGAGCAGTGGGGGCAGTGCAGGGCGTGTGCGCGTCGGGCAGAGGCTGCCTCTCGGGCGAGGGGGAGGCACCGGTCGTGTGAAATGCACGTGGGGCAGAACCAATCACCGGGTGGCGGCTCTGGGAGGGGAGGGTCAAGGCAAGTGACGCTCGATCGACCCGTTTGACTATGTTTGACAGCCAACCGGTAGATTTGGCTGGACATCCTGTTAGCAGTGGTTCCTCCGCCCCATGCCCTCGGGCTGTAACTGTCCTTCTTTTAGCATCCGATCCCGTTTGTATGCTGGGTCGCAGGGCTGGCCGCTGGACGATGTGATGGCAGCGGGGGTGCGGCACCAAGTCCCAGCCAACGATCTGTATGGTGCGCCCCTGCTCTCCCTTGCTGTGGTCGGCTGCTGTCTTGCCGCTAAGTGTGTGCCTGAGCTCGAGCCCCACACTAAGGGCAGCAGCCACGGGCTCACTTGGACGTGCTTAGTGCTATGTGTGCACGTGCCGTAGCTCTCAATGGAACCTGTGTCTTCACACTCAGCACCACAGCTGCCCCCCCACCCGTGCAGTCACCACCATAGGCATAACAGCCAGTCTGGCCGGGCCCTGTGCTGCTGTGCTTGCAGCGCTGCGGTGCCCCCCTGCGCGGTGCGCACTCTTCCCCCATCTGCATCCCCCATACTCCTCCTCCCCCCCTTCCTTCCCCCCCGCAGGCGCCCTCTTCTTCTACCTGCGGGAGCAGCTTGGCACGTTTGCTGAGCGGCTGGCCAGCGTGGATCTGGAGTTCAGGCTGACTCAGCAGATGGCCGAGGAGCTGGCGCCAGCGCTACGAGGGCAGGTGGGAGGGAGGGAGCACTTTAGTTGAGGGCGATTCGTGCAGGGGCAGCAGGTGGGCAGGAAGAGCGGGGGAGAGCCGAGTTGAGGGGCGATTCGTGCAGAGGCAGCAGGTGGGCAGGAAGAGCGGGGGAGAGCCGAGAGATTTTCAACTGGAGAGGGTGATGCTGCTTGGCCATGGGCCAGCGCTGGCCTGCGGGGCAGTTGGGGCAATGCGGGGCGGGGTGGTGGCAGGGGGCAGGGGGCGCGTCTGGCACAGGGCCACGGTGCAGGCGGCAGTGGGGTATCGTCGTTTGGGAAATATCGTTTGCATTGGGTTTCGGAAGAGGGTATTCATGCCGTGATGGCAGCCTGGCTGTTGCTCGGGGTACACGCCTGGCTGTGCTGGGCAGCCAGCTGGGCGGTTGATGCCCTGGACGCACTTAGGAAACCAGTGTGTGGGATCGCGTCAACGGCGGTGGGCGCCCCCAACGGCGCTCCCAGAGCTTGCCTCCTGCTGCCGCATGCCAGATGCGCACCCGTGCTTTGCTGTCCAGGCGCTGGCCACCTCAGCATCGACCTGCCTGCTTAGCCCTGCCTTAATCACTCATGAATCCTAAATCCATAAACCCCAAACATGCCAGCAGGGCGTCCTACTCGACTATGTGGATGCATCAAACATCGCAGACCCCAACTACTGCGGCATCGAGCGCGTGCTCAAGGCAAGCGTTAGGCTGGGCAGGTGCTGGGAAAGTGGAGGCAGGAGGGTTGAGGCGTGCAGGGGGGAACAAGGCATGTGTGTGCGCAGGCCAGGAGGCACAGCGTGAGGATGGGACAGCGAGGGCCGCGTTTAGCCGCGTGCACACATCCCTCGGTAGCGTGACAGTTGCAGGCCCAGTACATCCGAAGACAGCCAAAGACAACAATCTCGGCCGTGAAGTGGTGTCATGCCCTGGCAGAGCTACTGGCATTCATCAAAGCACTGACATCCCAGTGTGCCGGCTCCCCATACCAACTCGCAGGACTGGGGACCGCTGCTCAACTGGCGGAGCAACCCAGATGCCACGCTTGTCACTCTGTTCATGAATTACATTGCAGACATGCCAGAGGTGGAGTCCTCGCGTAAGCAAGTTCCTCTAAGTTAGCTTTGTACATGACATTATAATTGTATTAACGCCACGGACTTGGGCAGGGCAGGGGGAGCCTGTGAGGCACACCCGCTTGTTTGCCGTGGTACCGTCGGCTGCGGCTGGCAGACTGATCACCTCGCGCCGCTGGGCGCGCGTTGTGTGCGCCTGGCTGACTGCTTTACTTTACGATGGCGCTTACTTTTTTATCCCCGTGGCTGACTGCTTGCTTCACGTCGCTGCCTCACTGAAGATCCACCCGTGCCTCCCGTGCAGTGGGCATTCCTGAACGGCAGGCTCAGCGGCTGGTCAAGGAGGCAGCCAAGAGCCTGGCCATACCGGCTGCGCTGCAGGCGGACATGCAGGCAGCGTCACTGGAGCGGGGCAGCAGGGGCAGCAGCAGGGCTGGCAGGGGCGGCGGCGGGGGCGTGGGGGACGTCGGAAGCGCTGGCCGACCCTCGGACGCTGCGCTGAGCTCTGCGTGGGGACTAGTGGAGGAGGCACATTGGCGGGTGAAAGAGCAGTACAACTACGGTGCCACGCTGGACAGGTGTGGTACTGCCTGGGGGAGGGGAGGGGGCAGGGCGGTACCATTAGGGCAGGCCACCCTGCCATAATTCTATATTTGACAGCCCTTGTGATCAAACTTGGCATTGCGTGGAGGGCCCACGGCGTCGGGGTGAGCTGCAGGCAGGCTCAGGTCGTGCACTGCATGTGCATCAGAATCTTCATCAACCCAGGCCCTCGCACCACCTGCCTGCCATGAGCCATGCAGGTATTTGGAGCGCAAGGGGGCGGCGGGTGCAGCCTCTGCGGTGGGCCTGTGCCGGCGTGCGATGCACCGCATTGTGCCGCCCCGCTTCTTTGTGCCGTTGGGGGCGCCCCAGGCTGCGCTGCCCTTCCATCGGGCAGCAGATCAGGATGTGTACCTGGCCAAGCGCTTCACTGGTGCAACGCTGATGGAGCGCTACGTGGAGTGGGTGGGAGACGCTGGAAGCTCGGTGTGAGCTGGCGAAAAACGTGGCATTAGAGGGCGGCCGGAGGAGAGGCCGCAGGGCACAACTCACACCAGCAGAGTAGTAGCGGCAAGGGGTCGGCGGGGGCAATAAAGTCGTCTGTTCCTGCCTGCGTTTCGGCCACTCCCTGTGTCATGCAAGCAAAAAAATGCCACACGGTTTTTCTGTAAGTCTTTCAGTATCAATGGGTACCAACATGAGCTGCCCGCCCACTGTGTCCCGCCTGGCGGCCGGCGGCGCCGGCAATGGTTTGCCTTCCGTGCGCCTTGCCGCGGCGCCCCGCCACATCCGAGCTCTCTCACGGTCAATCCACTCCAACAGCTCTCAAACAGCCGGATGGCGCGGCTGCTAGCAGTGTTGGCAGCGCTGCTGGCTTGTGCCTTGGCCACCGCCGATCGGTCCAGCAGGTGATCCAAACGACATTGCGCTAGCGTGACGCTGCAGCTTGCGCGGCTCCAAGCTGACTCGAACAACACGCCGCTTGCTGCAGGCCGCTTCTGCAAGTCCCACCCAGCTGCAACAACACGGCGTCTGGCAGGTGCGTGCCATGGCCGCGGCAGACCCGCTCCTGCGCTACCTCCGCCGCCGCTGGCACCTGCCGCTCCGCCCGCCGCTCGTCGCCCACCCGCCCGCTCGGCCGCTCCCGCCGCCTGCAGATGGTATGTAACGGACGACCGCGGCTTGTTGTGCCCGCGGGATACCCTGGACTACACAACCGGGTGCTGCACCACCGGACAGTTACACTCGTGCGACAGGTGAGTGACCCCTCGCCAGAGCGGTATGTTCTCATCTCACGACCTGTTGGGTGCTCACAGTCTTGTGGTTGTGCCCCGGTGTAGCTCTGCTCGCAGCCCTGCGCACATCCAGCCAGCCCCTTGGCAGCCCCAATCTGGATCGAACAGGCTAGAAGCGTAGGGGAAAGTGCCTGCATGGGAGCCACGCCGGCAGCGTGCTGCGCTCAGGTGGCGACTCCAGCCGCATCCTGCATCCTTGAAGCAGATTACAGCCCGAGGGCGTGGGGTTGAGTACACCGACAGGAAAGTGAGCCAAAGGCACCATTCAGCACCAAGCCTGCACCCTTGCCACCGCCTGCAGCTGCAAGGCTGAGGACAAGTGCTGCTCCCAGTACGAGCACTGCGTGTCGTGCTGCCTGAAGCCAGAGAACCAGCCGGAGCATCACATGCGCAGCATCTACCGGGGACGTAACAAGTGAGCACTCACAAGCGGGGAGGCGGGCAAGGGCAGGCCTGCAGGCGTGCAGTAGGTGGGCAGGCAGGCTGGCGAGAGGACTGTGGGCAGGCAGGCGCCGTAGCCGTGCGTGCCAGATGACACCCTGTGGCCTGTCATCATGCCACATTTTTTTGCTTGAACCTTCAGACCTGAGACTAACCCCACAACCCTGAATTGCGCCCCTAAAACCCGGAACCCTCCAGACCCGACACGGGCCACTGGGCCAGCGAATTCGAGTACTGCCAGGCGGTGTGCCGCACCACGGCACGCAGCACCCAGCATGAGAACGCATTCATCTTGGACCGCAAGTACTGCTTCTCCAAGGTGGGTGCTGAGTCTGTCAAGGTTGTTGTTGGTTACGCACAGTGTCCTGCGTGTTCAACTTCTCAAACCAACAGTGGGTGCCATCAGAGGGCTCGTGCATCCGCCTTTCTTGTCTTCTGCCTTTCTTCTTGTGGTGCGATTTGACCCGCTCGGCCCAACCCGCCACCCATCCCTCCCTGCCGCAGCTGGGGCGCCCGCACGTGCCTGTGCCGCCAGCACCTCCCCTGCCCAAGAGAATCATGTTGGTTGCCGGGGCGGCTGGGCAGGCTTGCGACTCGACCTGCGGTGCCAAAAACATGGCCTGCAAGCCCGAACACTTCTCCAGCCTGAACAACTGCAACAGCCTGAGGGCCAAGTTCATGTGTGAAGCAGGTGTGGGCGGGTGGGGGGAGTGCAGGGGGCACGCTTGCTGGCATGGGGAATGACCGTTGCTGTCATGGGGAGTGCGGCGGGCGGGTGGGGGAGTGTGCAGGGGGCACGCTTGCTGGCGGTCACGGGGAATGGGGTGCAAGGGGGCGTGGCGGTCCATGGGCGGGCGCCCCAACCTCCCCCAAGTCTCCATGTTGCGGCCCTGGGGCACGCTTGCGATTTCGGGGATGGGGTGCAAGGGGGAGTGGCGGTCCAAGGGCGGACGCAGCGACCTTTTCGAGCTCTCCTTGTTGCGGTCTTTGGGCTCCCCCGTCCGCACGCTGCATGAGCGGCAGCTAAAGGGAGAAGGGACGCATGCTTTGCACGACATGCTGCTGCACGTCTTGCTGCTGGTGTTTGATTTGGCACAGGCTATGGTGCTCGCCCCCTCATGCCACCGCTGCTCGCCCCCTCATGCCACCGCTGCAGTGTATGGAGGTCGTTCTGGCTCACAGAAATCTCAATAGGTCTCTTATATACATATCCTATCCTTACATTCTGTGTGCGGTAACTGCCCTCCCTCTGCTCTGCAGGCTGCAGCGAGGCCGCTGCCGACCAGCGAGAGTTCCCAGGGTATGTGGAGGGCAGCGCACCCAAGCACCAGCGCCCCGCCTACTGCGCCACCCTGCCGCCCTTGCCCAGCCAATCAGAGCCAAGCTTCAACTGCAGCCATGCCGCAGGCAGCGTGCGCCGCCTCTGCCCCTGCGAGCCCCTGCCGGCGGCGGCCGTGGCTGCAGCGCAGGTTGCGAGCGCGGCGGCAGGGGCCGCCGGGCAGCAGGCTGCTGCCGCCGGGGCAGGCACCGAGGCTGCTGGCGCCCAAGCAGGTGCAGCACAGGGCCAGGATGTGGCAGCTGCGGCAGCGGACCCTCAGCAGGCTGCTGCGGCCGCTGCGGCGCTGGAGCAAGCGCAGCAGGCAGCAGCAGTGCAGATGCAAGTGGACCTGGCGGCAGACGCGGCAGTGCAGGCAGAGGAGCAGGCGGCGGCAGCGGAGCAGCAGCAGCAGCCGACTGAGCAAGCGGCGGGAGGTGCAGTGCAGGCGCAGCCGACGCTGCAGGTGGGGCAGGAGCAGGCGGGCCAGGCGGCTGGCGCGCAGCTGCAGTGAGAGGAGCGGGGCTCTTCTCCTGCCATTTCTCCTGTTATCTCTGCCATGTTAGCATTTGCTGCAGCAGTGCTGCCACTGTAACCTGTACAGCTCCTTCACATTCTTCCTTTCAGCTTCAAAGGCTCGCAAATGGGGTCAGTTCGAGTCCTGACACGCTGTGACACAAGTGTTGGCAGCATCGGTCATGTTGCAACGCTTGGCTGTCAAAGGACTGCCAGCGGGCATGGCGAGGTCACACAGCAGGATACACCCATGGCCAGCTGTCCCTGGCAGCAGCCGGCAGCAGCACCCCCAGTCAAAACAGAGAGGAGGCACTCACGCCAGCCCACTCTGCCGCGGCTGCAGCAGCGAGAAGGAGCCGGGCTTGGCAGAAGTGCGCTCGGCACTGCCTCGCTCCTGCCACGCCCTCCGAATTTGTCGCGGTCAAAAGCTTCAACAGGGCAGCTCTGCTTGGCTCCCCACTGCCTGCTGAGCGGCAGTCATTCCTGCTTCGCTCGCAGCACACCGTTCAGCTGTGAGAAGTCCAGCTTCACCCCAGCTCCCTCCCGCCGCAGCGTGGCGTCAAACTCCACCTGCGGTACCATGGTACCATGGTACCATGGGCGGGGCGGCAAGGGTACGGTTGAGCAACCAACCAGGAGAGTGATTTAGAGGAGTGAGAATCAGTGTGTGGCCCCGTGCTGCAGCACGGTTCAAGCTCTGCCCACTCGGGGCCAGAGGGTTTGACGCCAAATTTGTCATCAGCTTCATTCGACACTTGTGTTCCGCACGCTCAGCAGTGCGCAAGTGCGCAACTAGAGTTAGCACATCCCCAGTTCACGGAGCCATTGAGGCAACTGAGCAGTCTCAGCACAGCATGCACAGCACATCACAGGGCAGCCCGAAATCACCGGCACCTGCCGGCAGCATCCGCCTGGTGAGAACTGCACAGCCGAGCGTGACCACAGCACAGCACAGCACAGCAGCAGCACATCACAGCACAGCACAGCACAGCACAGCACAGCACAGCACAGCACAGCACAGCACAGCACAGCACAGCACAGCNCACAGCACAGCACAGCACAGCACAGCACAGCACAGCACAGCACAGCACAGCACAGCACAGCACAGCACAGCACAGCACAGCACAGCACAGCATGGCACACCAGGGCGCAGCATGGCATCGCATGGCCCAGCGTGCAGCGCCACCTCACCCGCTCCTGCAGGCAGTAGCTTCCCGAGGAGCTTCCCCGGGAGAACTTGACTGCCAGGCCGCCCACCTGCAGAAGAAAAACAAGGGGAAATAAAAGAAAAACAAGGGGAAAGAAAAGAAAAACAGACAGGTGTGTTGGGAGCGGCGGGAGCGGCGCCACGGCATGGTGACCCGCCAATGCCTCCGCACACAAGCGCCCTTTCTGCATTGCTGCACCGCATGCTTTTCCCAAAACTGTCAAAATTGTTGGTCAAGGCTGTTTTTTTTAAAGTTAAGCTGTACATCTGCCGTGCCTTCGCCGCCCACTCTCTTTTGTCGATGTTGAAGCTTCCAGACAAACTTCCGCCCGCTTGCACCTCCCAGGGCAGTCACTGACAACAGCTTTCCCTCCCATTTTGTTCTGTTGTTGTGCAATGTAGGGTTTAGGGTCTTCCCTCACTCAGACTAGGCTCTTCCCGCCAACCTCCTTGGGTCTTTCCTAAACCTCTACTCCGGGTCTCCCGCACACCCTATCCCATCATGTGCAACGCCAGGAAGGTGCCCCCTCACCTCCTTGCGCTCCAAGGAGATGGTTTTCCCAGACGCCAGCAGCGCCGCCGCCAGGCCCAGCGCCAGCGGCAGGTTGCCAATCGACAGCTGCACAAAGGGCTTGCCTGCACAACATCTCGAAAAGTAGGAATAGAAAAGTCAAAGTTTAATCGAAGAAAAGCAAGAGTTTTCAAACTCTGGCATGGGCCCACAAGGCACGCAAATGATTGTCAGCATGCACAGACAGCTGCACACGCGGCTTGCCTCCACGTGGGATACACACCCAGGTGTTTGGCTCAGCACGCGTGTTAGGCTAAGCACACGTGTTTGAATGCAAGGAGCAGGATGCTGGCAGCACCTCAGACATGGGCGTGCAGGGGTGCCAGATGTACAGAACAGACACCGCACACATGGGCGTGCAGGGGTGTTGACATCAGATGTACAGAACAGACACCTCACACATGGGGGTGCAGGGGTGTCAGATGTACAGAACAGACACCTCACACGTCAAGACGTGGGCGCACTCGTGACCAAGTTTGATGCCTTGAAGTCAGCTTCTGAACCAGCACGTTGCTGCCAGGTGTTACCAACAGGGCACCCTTCCCTTGCAAGCACCCCTGGCCGGCTTCACTTTCCCCTGCCACTGCCACTTGCCTGCAAATGTGGCGCCCAGCTTGGCCCCCACCGGCACCTCCCACCACGTCCCCTCCCGCCCAATCGTCAGCTGCTTGTTGATTGCCGCCCACCTGCGCTTGGGAAGAAGCACAGGCGGGGCGGGCCAGCTCACAGGCAGTCTTCTGGGGGTCCGTTTTACAAGGAGTTGGTTGCGGAACAAGCCAGAATTTGAACCCCAGCAAGCAGGCCGCCGCTGATGGCCCCCTGTTGCAAAAGCCCCCTGTTGCAGAAGCTGTGCCAGCACAGACAGGCGCAGGCCAGTCAGAGGCAGTCCTGGCATGCTGTGCCACGAGAGGGATGTGTGGGGGACCTGGCAGGCAGGCCAGCCACAACAGGCTATACCAGCAGTACCAAGTCGGCCTCGGCTCGCAAGCAGCCAAGGTTTATGATGCGCTGGGTGCGCCCGGGTGACCACACACCTGCGCTGCACACAGTGCTAAGCTGACCTTACCCCAGCTCCTCACAAGAGCTTACTTGATGCCACTGGGCTTACATGGCACTACACTGGGCTTACATGGCACTACATTGGGCTTACATGGCATTACACTGGGCTTACATGACATTACACTGGGCTTACATGGCATGACGCTGGGCTTACGTGACATTACACTGGGCTTACATGGGGTTGAGCTCCAGGCTTCCCTTGGACGAGTCATCGGCATCCAACTGCAGAACGTTGGCAGGCATGGTGTGCTCAGCATCACTTCGACATATCGCCTGTTTGTATTTTTTGGAATGAGTAAAACAGGCTGCCCTCCGACCAGTTCTTGGCATCCCGCTGATTAAAAGGAGCAGTGGCAGAGGCGCTGGCAGTACGCCTGTACATGCACTGCAACGAGCACAGCCTGCCCCTGGCATCGGTGGACACATGCTTTAGCGGCGGCTAGCGGTAAACAGATATGCGTGTCCAAACAACACCACAGGTTGACCACGCAAGTAGGCAAATCTGAGGCCCCGCACCTGGTACCAGAGCGCTGCCCAGGGTGCAGCGTTTCTCAGCATGTGTGGCAGGCGTTGGTTGTCCACAACGGGGAAGTCCAGGCCAACCTCCTGTGGCAGACACGTCCGGCAGGGAGACAAGGTCAGCAGAGAGAGTTTACTGGGGTCGTCGGTGTGAGCTGCCTGCAGGTCTGTGTCGCAAGTTTCTTTGCGAATAACATGCTGTAAGCCCGAACAAGCAAAAGCAAAGCAGGCTTCTTGAGCGGGCGGAAGCAGCTTGGCATGCGCTCACCATGCGTGTCCGTGAGTCCAGCTTGTAGTTGTGCCGCACCTTGAGGGCATGCATGCAGCCCTGCAGACGAATGGTGAATGGGCGGGCGGCGGTACTCAGCAGACAGGCATGAGGCGCCAATTAAGTGCGAGAAGACAGCAGGTCGGGATAGGGGAACAAAGGGACGCCAGGCCAGCGGCGGCGTGGCCGGCGGTGCCAGCCACGCGGGCCGTCGGGTGTTGCGATCTCGGCGCCGACTTGACCCACGACGTCTTCTCTCACCTTTGTACCGACCCACCCAAACAGCCCGCCCAGAGAGCGCCGTTTGCTGCGCGCCGGCTGGGCGACGGCCGCCAAGTGCGCAGGTGGTGGCGCTGCCATGCTGTCTGCTTGTGTCGCTTGTTCGAGTTGACACGCCGCAAGGCTCCATCAGTCCATCACCCGCCCCGTCAGCATGCCGCTGGCGGCGACAGGCGGCGCCATTACACAGCTTCTTCTGCTTCATCTCATCAGCTGTAGCTCACATTACATCATCAGGTTATGCAGTAGGGGTAAAAGATACAAAGAGAGAGAAGAGGTCGCGTCAGGGGCGGCCGCTTCATGGCGTTCCGGGTGCGTTCCCGGGGCCGCTCATTGGCCACTAACGCCGGCCCCCTGCTGAGGTCTGTCTGTTGTGTGAGGTTCAGGCCGCCCATCGCCGCTCCTCTGTCGCAGCCACCCCGGGGAGATGGGGCAGGCCTGAGGTTGCTCACTTCCGCTCACTGCCGCTTCCCGCCCACCAGCCGCTCAGGTAGGTCACCATGTCATCCCCATCTGCAAGAATAGGATAGAGGAGCTAAGGTCAAGATTCGTGCCGTCAATGGGTGCGGTCACATGCAGAAGCTAGCAAGTCATGTCCTTGAAATCTGCACACACAACAACAGAAAGCAGGAGGGAAGGTGCATGCGTGCCCCTGGCGGGTGTTTGGAAACAGACAACTGCCCAAGCGGGATTGCAGTGCCGTGTGTCGTCCAAGTAAAACACACACAGCTTTCCACACCGTTCTGCACGTGCACAGAACTGGTGCATCCATGCATGCATGCAGGCACCCTCAGAGCAGCATCAAAACGCACTTGCTGAGGCGGCGGGGGTCAGCGCTCCGCCGCGGTTGTGCAGCGCGTCTCGGCATCGTGCCAGCTCAGCAGGGCTAAATTGCAGCACCTGCAGGGGGTCAGCAAGCACACGGGCATCAGGTTTGAGGGAAGGGCCAGCACGCATAGGGTGAGCGGGGACAAGGGTGCAGGGCCACCACAAGGGTGCAGAAACGCGTGGCTGTGTTGCTTACCTGCGCCCCAGCCTCAATCGCAGAAGCAAAAACTTCCCCCTCCAGGTACTTGCAACCCCACTATTATCACCAGCGCACAGACTGCACATACAAGCAAGCAAAAGGAAGCAAGTACTGCCCCCATGGGAACCCACCTGCCCCACCACCGGCAGCAGCGACTCCGCCCCCAACGTCTCGAGAAAAACAAACAGCGGCTTGCAGCGGCAGCAGCACGTTGTGATAAAACACCCGAACATGTACACCACGCACTGCCCCAATGGGTCCCCACCTGCCCCACCAAAATCAGCAGCGACTCCGCCTCCCCCGTCTTGAGAAAAACAAACAGCGGCAGCAGCACTTCCGGTTTTAAAGCACCCGAACATTTACACCGAACATTTACTGCCTCGAGGGGTGCCCACCTGCCCCACCACCGGCAGCAGCGACTCCGCTTCCCCCGTCTCAAACAGCCGCAGCAGCACGTTCTTAAAGTATTCCATGTCCACTGCAAGGCAGGCGGAACAGGGCAACCAGGTTTCAGGCAGCAAGGCTTTGAGGTCAGGTTTATGGTAGAGGGATGAAATGCTTGCGTCCAATGTTTCATTGCGAGGCGACTAGGTTGACCTGGCATGCTGTAGCTTGTGTGGAAAGCATCCGAAAGGAAGGGCAACTGAGTTGACTACAAATGCTGCTGCACAAGTGTGAGCACTCGAATACTACATGGCTACTACTGGGCGGGCGTATGTCCCAGGATGGTTGGTGTGAATGCGCGTGAATCAGGCAAGGGTGCCGCTCTCACTGCTGAGTGCAGCACGCCCAGCCTGGCCAGGTGTTATCACACCTCAATCTCCGACCCCGGGCAACGGCCCCTGCTGCACACTCGGCACATGCACCCCTCTTGAAACGTCGGCACTCATGCCTACCCCCCACCTCTCACAACCCACTCTTCCACCCCACCCCACCCCATCCTTTCTGTGAGTGCAGCCCACCTGTCTTGCCAGGCAGCCGCTGCCGCTCCATCTCCCTCTCGAGCTCCCGCACTGCCTCCTTCAGCGCCTGCTCCTGCGCCTGCCTCAGGCTGCACTCCTGCTCCAAATCTGCCACCTCAGCCTCCAGCAAGGACGCCCGCTGCCGTGCATCCGCCAGCTCACACTCCTTCTCGGCCAGGGCTGACAGCTGGACGCTCGCCACGTCAGCAGCTGCTGCTGACATGGAGGCCGCAGAGGACAGCAGACCGTCCACGCCCGCCTCTGACTGGGTGCGCTGCCGCCCCTGCTGCTGCACGCTGGAGAGGGATGCGCCTGAGGGGAAGCTGTCCAGCCCCAGTCCGCCTGCCTCGCCGCCTGCCTCACCCCCGCCCAGCCCACCCGCCAGAGACAGCGATCGCGACTGCTGCAGGCTGCCTGAGCTGGCTGCCGGCCGTGCCGCCTGCTGCCTCAGAACCTCGTTCACCGACCGCAGATCCGCTATTTCATCCCTCAGGCTGGCAGCTGTTGCCCGCAGCTGTGCCAACTCCCCTGCTGCGCTGCCCGTGGCTGCCTCTGTGCTGGCCTGCAGCGCAGCGTGCTCAGCATGCAGCCGCGCCAGACGCTGCTGCAACTCCTCTGCCTCGCCCGCCCGGGCGGTGGCAGCCGCCAGCTGCTGCTGTGCCTGCTGGGCACGCAGCTCCAGCGACTCATACCGCATGGACAGCTGCTCATAGGCCCTGCACAGGCAGTACACAATGGGACACGACTCAGCGCCAGGTTTTGAGGCACACGCTGTGAGTGCAGGATGAGGTGGTGGATTGGCAAGCGAGAGGGCAGGCAGGCAGGCCGCCAGGGACTTGCCAATTGCACCCAGGCAAATCAGCCCTTGCCCGCCGCACCACCAGCCCAGGCCACACCCCAGCGCGCCCCAGCAGCGCACCGCTTGGCTGCATCTGCGCTCTGCGTCGCCGCGTCCGCCGCCTGCCGCAGCTCCGACAGCTGAGGCTCGTACTTGGCAGTGAGGGCTGCTGACTGGGCAGACATGCTGGCCTGAACCTCGGCAAGCTGCGCCGCTGTCGCCCGCTGCTGCTGCTCCGCCGTTGCGGCACGGCCCTCGGCCTCCGCCGCTGCGCCCAGCACCTCCTCCCTGCGGGGCGGAAAACCAGGGCAGAGCACGGCATGGAGTGCCTGGTGAGCACTGCAGTGCGGCAGCGGCCTGCGCAAGCCAGGCGCACACCCAACTAGCCTGCACCTACAACCTGCCACGTAGATTCCCACCCGCCAAGCCCACACACCGTGGTTGCCCCTGCTGCGCCAGCTGGCGATGATGCCTGTGTTCCCTGGAAGTGGCACCTGCCAGACAACGTCCCTCGCTGCCTAAGGGTGTGGCACGCACCTGACAATGTCCCTTGCTGCCCGAAGCTCCGTCTCCTTGGATTTGAGCAGGGCATGGGCACGCGCCTTGTAGTCCCGCAGCTCAGTCTCCAGCCGACGGCAGTCCTCCTGCTCGCAAACAAAAGCCAGGCGAGAAGAGGGGTGGGTGGCAGGCACAGCACAGCAGATGCTTGCACTGCCTCCAAACCGGCGGCGGTGTGCTTGCAGGGGTGGGTGGGTTGGGCGAGGACACATACGCTTGTGATTGAAGCAGAGCACGAGAGGCGCCGGGCGCAGCAGCGGTGTGCCCCCAGCCGACGGCACTCCGCCTGGCACATAGGGCAGGGAAAGGACTATGCCTGGGCAGAGAGGTTGGGAGGCACGGGGCGGAGATACAGCGGCTTCTGGCTTGCGTTCCGTTTGATCTGTGAGCTTGGCCACAGCATTGAGCAGCTGTGACGCTTCTGGCAGCTGGTGCACGGAACAGGCATCAAAGGGAAAGCAGCAGGGTGGTTCTGCTGCTGGAATGGCTGCAAAGAGTAGGGCTGCGGCAACCCCACCTTGGCAGTCTGCACCCTCTGCTCCGAGGCAGCTGCCTCCTGCCGAAGGCTGTCCAGCTCAGCAGCTGCCTTGCCCCGGCTCTCCGCGCCCGCCAGCTCAGCAGCCTGCTTCTCCTTTTGAAGCCTGCAGAGGGACAGCCAGCGGCGGGAGGTGGTGGGCTTGGTGGAAGAGCCGGCCTTTCTGGCCGCCAATATTAGCCAGGCCAGTCACTGTCAGTCAGACAACGTCAGCCTCACACACATTGCCCTGCAAGGCAGCACACCACACCACACATCGTGTCCTCCAGCAGCCCACTTGCCACCGCACCTTGCACCACACGTTACGGCCCCTCTCCACAGCAATGCTCACTGCACCATCTCAGCGCAGCAACATGCAACATCCTGTTAAAATACTGCAATGCCTCCCGACCCACCCAAAACAGTGGATGGAGGAGACAACAAGAAGAGGAACAGCGTACCCGTCAATTTTGCGCCTCATTTCGGCAATTGCCTTCTTCACTCGCGCCCGCTCCGCCTCCTGCTGCTGCTTGATCTGCTGCACCTCTGCCCGCGCCGCCAGCAAATCCTTGCCAGCCTGGCTGGCCTGCGCCGGACGAGGCAGGGGAGCACCGCGGGTGGAAAAACGAGCACGGAGAGAGTCAGAAGAGGGCAGAGGAGTTAAGAGGGGCCTGGCAGACAAATCAACGACTTGCTGCGGAGTGCCAGCCTGCCCTCTGCCCTGCGTGCAATCCGCCCCTTACCATGCCCTGACACAGCGCACCCTCTGTACATCGCACGGCCATTTGAGCCCAACGCGTCAACCCATCTGCTCTGCCGACGCATCCATTTGCCAGGCAACCCTCTTCCTGCCCCTCCACCACCCCCTGTTCCCTCCAAAGCAGTGCAGGATGGGCCCAAACCTTCATACCCCCCCCACACACACCTGGTCTGCCGAGGCATCCATCTTGCCCGCAAGCTCACGGTCCCGCTCTGCCACCGCCCGCTCTGCTGCCTCCACCTTCTCCTGAGCAGCCTCCAGCTCTTTCTCCTTGGCTTCCAACCGACCCTGGAGCACCTCCCTCTCCTGCAGGCAGTGGGGCCAAACAGCTAAGCAGGTACACAGTGGTCAGGGCTGGGCAGGCAGGCAGGCAGGCAGGCAGGCGGGCACAGAACATCATTTGGGGCATGTTGAGTTGAGACAGGGAGGGCCTGGCCGCCAAGCAGCAATCGAGCTGGCAGCAACAGCGTGCCTCAGAGGACGCCCAGCTTGCACCAGCCTTCCCTTTCCAGTGCATGCGAAGCACAGCACAGTGCATGCAAAGCACAGCACCCCTGCGTCTTCTTGTATCTAACAGGATGAGTGTGTCGACAACGTAAGTGTGAAACCCACCTGCTGGTGGTGCATGCGGAGGTCTGCCAGCGCAGACTCGTGCTTGGTGTGCTGCTGCCGCATGTCGCTCTCCAGCTGGTGCAGCTGAGAGGCCTGCAGGGGGAGGGGAAGGACGGCATGGCAGGAGGAAACCCTCAGCAGGCCGCTTCAGAATCGCTTCAGCTCTCCCCAAGGCGCTGCCCTGAAGCTCTACACAGGCAGGCTGCGTGCCTGCAGGCTTGGGACATGGCAGGCTGCAAAAGTGTACGCAACAGAGGCGCTCCCTGCCCACCTGCTGCACCAGGCGGGCCTCCTTGTCATCCGCCAACGACTTCCACTGCGCCAGCTGGCTGTGCACCGAGCTCTGTATGGGCGCAAGTGCAACCAGCAGCAGCAGGCCAGTCAGTTGAAGCAACAGGGCCGGGATGGCGCAGGTGTTCTGCACAGCACAGCCTCCCTCTGTGCTCAACCATGCACCACCCGTGCCACACCACGTGCACGTGCAACCACCTTGGCTTGCCATGCTGCATGCTGCTGCTTCCCTCCTCAGCGCGCCACCCTCCCACCCTCCAACGCCCCTCATGCCCACCAGGCCCTCACCTGTGTGGAGTCCATGAGGGCGCGGGTGTCTGCCAGCTGGCTGCGGGACAGCGCCAGCTGCTGCTCCAGCTGGTCCCGAGAAGACTCTGCTGCCACCAGCCGCTCCTCCAGCTGCTTCGTCCTGCAGCCCAAGAGTGCAGCCCGACGGCAGACAAAAAGGAGCGTGTCAACGGATGCGGAGCAAGTAGGCAGATGACTTCGGCGGACGTCACATTGGGTTGCATGCTGAGGCAGGCAGGGTGACAGGATAACGGGGGCAGGCCGTGTCGTGTGCAGGGGTTCGCAGCGGCCAGGGGCTGCATCCACCACGTGTTGCCTCACAACATCAGCACATCAGGATGTCACACCACCCTCAGCATTCGGACCAAGCCCACTCACTTGGCCGCAAAATCCTGCTGCTTCCTCTTGGCCAGCAACACAAACTTGCGCTTGGCGTCAGCCAGCTCCTTCGCCAGCCTCTCACACTCGGCCCGCACCGCTGCCACGTCATTGTCTGTGCCAGCTGGCGCGGCTGTGCCTGCTGCGGTGGGCAAGCGCGGCGCCGCGCCGTCGCTGAACTCTGCCGTCAGCTGCCTGGGGGTGCTGATTTCTGAGGCAAGCACCTCCGAGGCCTGGGTTGAGGGCGGCCCGGAGGCGGCTGCGGCAGTCGCTGCCAGCTCAGCTTGAAGCTGTTCCACACGCTGCGCCTGCTCTGCTGCCATCTGCTGCTGGAGCTCTAGCTCTTGCTGCAGCCTGCTCACTTCCTGCTGCAAAGCACCTGCCCGCTGTGCCTGCTCCCGCGCTTCCTCCAGCTCCAACAAGACAACTGCCTGCCTCCGCACCATCTCCTGCACTGCCTCTAGCTCTCGCTGCAGCCCCTCGGCCTGCTGTGCCTGCTCCTGCACATCTCTCAGCCGGTCCTGCAGGTCTTCTGCAAACCGTGCCCGCTCCTGTGCTTCCCGCTGTGCTGCCTCCAGCTGCTCCTCAAGCGCTGCTGCCTTGCCCGCCTTGTCCTGTGCATCTGCCATCTGCGCCTGAAGGGCCTCTGCCCGCTGCGCCTGAAGAGCCTCTGCCTGCTGCGCCTGCTGCTGTGCTGCCTCCAGCTGCTCCTCAAGGGCTGCTGCCTTGCCCGCCTTGTCCTGTGCATCTGCCAGCTGCGCCTGAAGAGCCTCTGCCTGCTGCACCTGGTGCGCCTGAACAGCCTCTGCCTGCTGCGCCTGCTGCTGAGCTGCCACCAGCTGCTCCTGAAGCGCGGCGACCTCTGTGCCACCCTCCTGCTGAGTGCTCTGCAGCTGCTCCTGCAGCACGGCTGCCTCCACCGCTTGACTCTGTGCTACTTGCAGCTGCTGCTGCAGCGACGCTGCCTCGGCCGCCTGCTGCTGAGCTGCCGCCAGCTGCTCCTGAAGTGCGGCTGCCTCGGCTGCCTTCGCCTGAGCATCAGCCAGCTGCTGCTGCAGCTCTGCAGCCTGCTGCCGCTCGCCTGCCAGCTGCTCGCCCAGACTGGCAGCCTCCTCTCGCGTTCTCTCCACCTGCTCTTCCAGCTCCGCTGCCTGCTGTGCACGCTGCTGCGCCACCTCCAGCTGCTGCTGCGCCGCCCCCAGCTCCTGCCGCACCGCACCTGCCTGCTCTTCTGCCTGCTGCATCCGCTGCTGCAGCTCTGCTGCCACTCCCTGCTCAGACAGAGCCGCGGACGTGGCTGCTTCCGAGCCGGCAGCAGTGGCCGCCATGCTGGCCTCAGCCTCCTGCAGTCGTGCCTGCAGCACGCCAACCTGTGACTCTAGATCACTAACTGCTGCACGTGCTGCCTCTGCCTGTTGCCGAGCCTCTGCCAGGCTGTCCCGCACCTCACGGAGCTCCCCACGCACGCCCTCCCCATCGGCCGCCGCCTCCTGCGCAGCCGCAAGCGAGGCCTTGAGAGCCGCCACTTCCGCCTCATGTGCCGCTGCTGCTGCCGCTGCTGCTGCAGCCGCGGCCTCCCCATCTGCTGCGGGCGTGGCTGCTGCTGCAGCCGCCTCGGTGGCCTGCTGCTGCGCCTCTGCAAGCCCAGCCTCAAGCTCATCCACACGAGCCTGCACGCCAGCCGCCCGCTCCTCTGCCGCTACCGCCTGCTGCTTAGATTCAGCAGCAGACGCCTGGGCTGCACCCAGAGCTGCCTCTGCCTCATCTACCAACGCCTGCAGCTGCTGCAGCTTCTGCTGCTGCTCACCATCTGCTGGGCTGCCGTCTGCTGCGGCTGCTGGTGCCTCCTTAAAGCTGTCCAGGCTGCCGCGCTTCAATGCTGCCAGCTCAGCTTCCAGGGCAGCCAGTTCATTGTCACGCCCAGCCAAAGTCTCTTGCAGCTCGGACACGTGCGCCTGCAGCAGGCAGAGGAGGCGGGCAGAGCTTAGCAGGGGCATTTGACTAGGGCAGGCCACAATCGCTAGGCGGGCGCACGTGCACACCGAAGCATGGCAAGCAGGCGCAGCAGGACACACCCCTTACGGCACCTCGCCGTGGCAGACGGCAGCAGCAGCGGCAATCCTACCAGCAGGCAGGCAAGCACTAGTGGCGGCGGCACTGCCAGCAGGCAGGCAGGAAGGCAAGCAGGCAGGCAGGCACGCAAGCGAGGCAGGGTGCGCAGCTTGCAGAAAGGCTTGCCTGCACGGTTTCCACCGCAGATGCCAGCAGCTCGTGGTCCACCCTGCTGTCGGTGGCCTGCTGCCCCTTGGCAGCAATCTCAATCAGGCGCTGCCCCAGCTCCGTGGCAGTCTGCCGCTCAGACTCAATGATCTTGGCATTCTGCGTCTCCAGCTGCTGCACCTGCACATTTGTAACACCAAGGGCAGCAGTACAACAATGAGCGGCACACCCATGAGCAGCAATGCATTAGAGCTAGCTCGCAGAGTGTGATGGATGCAGGCCAGGATAGTTGCGTGCAGTGCCGCAGCCACCCAAATGTTGTGATCAGCCGTGCACAAATCAGTACAGGGGTGCAGCTTGGCAGGCAACCGCAGGCAGCGACATAGGCAGCCCGAGTGCCGCCACCCACCCACCTTGGACTCAAGCTGCTGCACACGCTGCTGCGCCGCCTGCAGCTCCGCAATGAACTCCCCGCTACAGCTACCGCTGCTGGCAGCTGCTGCCGCCTGCTCGCGCGCCTCTGCCAGCGCCTGCTCTGCTGCCGCCTGCTGCTCCGCCAACGCCTGCTCTGCTGCTGCCTGCTGCGTGGCCAGTGCAGCAGCAAGCGCTGCCTGCTGCACCGCAAGTGCGGCTGCTTGCGCTGACTCCTGCTCCTCCAGAGCTGCTGCGTGCGCCACCTGCTGCGCCTCCAGAGCCGCTGCATGTGCCGACTGCTGCTGCGCCGCTGCCGCCCGCGCCTCTGCCGCCGTCTGCTCGGCAGCGGCCGCCGCCTGCTCGGCAGCTGCCTGCGCCTGCTCAGCCATGCTCAGCTCCATCGTCATTTGCTTCTCAAGACCCTCGTGCTCCGCCTGCTGCTCGGTCAGCAGCTCCTCCAGCTGGCCGCACCTGCAACAGCGGGGCACCCAGAAGGGAGAGTGTCAAGAATGTGTGTGGCGGCAGACAATCAAAGTTGATGGGGCACTGCAAGCGGAGGCCTCGGGATGATCAGTGCTGCTCGAGTAGTGCCAGCCTGGATGCCAGTGCGATCCGCCAGCATAACAGGCTGTGGCCATGTCAGCAGGCTGGTTTGCTGCAACACACGACAGCACAGCACGCCAAACTGCACCGCCCTCCACCGCACCTGGCAGAGGCCTGCTCCAACGCAGCCGCCTTTGTCGAGCACTCTGCCTGCGCCTCTGCCAGCTGGCCCGCCAGGCTGGCACGCTCCGCTGCCAGCTCATCAACCTGCTGACGCAGCGACTCCGCCTCTGCTGCCGCCTTTTCTGCGTCTGCGCTGCTGCTGGCACCGGCGGCCGCAGCTGCCTCTGCTGCCGCTGCCGCCTGCTCCAGGGCGTGCACTTGTGCCTCCAGCTCAGATGCACGTGCCAGTGCTGCCTCGCTGGCGCTGGCCTTCTCTGCCGCCTGAGAAGCAAGCTGCGCCTGCACTGCTGCCAGGCGCTCCTCTAATTCGGCTGCCCGAGCCTCGGCGTCCGCCCCTGCCGCAGTCTGCTGCTTGGCAGCCTCTTTCAAGCTCGCCGCCTGCTGCCGCAGACTGTCTGCCTCCTCGACCGCGGCGCGTGCCTCGGCGCCATGCTCCTCTGCCTGCCTCTGCGCCGCTGCCAGCTGGTCTGCCAGTGCTGCCACCTGTGCCGCCAGCTCAGCGACGGCCGCCTCTCCGGAGCCGCCCGCAGCAGCCGCCGCCTCGAGGGCAGCAGCCGCCTCCTCCCGCTCCTGCTCCAGCTGCTCTTGCAATTGCGCTACCAGCGCCTCCCGCCGGCCCAGCTGATCTTGCAGGTCTGCCACGAGGGCAGCCGACTCGTGCTGTGCAGCCTCTGCCGCCGCCGCTGCATCGGCTGCTTGCCGGCTCAGCCCGGCAACCTGATCCTGCAGCAGCTCCGTCTCTGCTCCCAGCCGCGCATTGTAGGCCTCCTCTGCGGAGAGCAGCTTGCGCTGCAGGGCTGCCACTGTGGCCTCCAGATCGGCGGTGGCAGTGGTGCCGCCAGCACCCACGTCGCCACCACCCACGTCTTTGGCGGCCGCGCATGCTGCCCCCAGCTCCTCAATCTTCTTGTCACGAACCTGTGGGGCAGAGCAATAGAATTGAGTGAGTTTCGTGAATGAAGTGGACCTGGCGGTGCCAAGAGGGTGGGGCGCAGCGCAGGTGCAAGTGTGGTGTGGCGGCGGTGGGGCGGGAGGGTGTGTGCCACCAGCGGCGGCGGCAGTGCAGTACGCCTGTTGGGGGCAGTCAAGCGGCGCCGCCATCACAATTGTAAATGGTGGCACAGCGTCTAGCCAGCGCAGGCCCGCGCTTGCAGGGAAAGGCTAGAGATCGTGCAGCTACCGACCTTTAGCTTCTTCAGGAGCTCAACGGCAAGCTTCTGAAGCTCAGGAAGCGACAGCTTTGCCACCGAGGGCGGCACTCCCGCTGGGGAGGCCGCCATAGCGCCGGTTCTATTCTAGCTGCGGGCCTGGCAGCAACTCCTGCTGCCCTGCCTTTCTCTGGCAATCCAGATCGATCGGATCAGTTCGTCCGTGCCGGAGCCAGTCCGAACAAGTCGGCATGGGACCCCCTCATCACGAAGGTGTCTGCCACCTGCCGCCTGTGCTGGCCTCTTTTGCACCCGCGCCGAGGCTGCCGCCGAGGCAATGCATGCACCCCCTTAAACTGCATAGCCAACCCCAGGTCGCTTGTATAGCGGGGAAGCTGGCGACCCATCGGCGCCAGGCCTCGCGGCCCGCCCCGCCCATCTCTGTGTTCTCCCTCGTGTTGGAAGGTGTTTGGTAAGCGCAAAGTTCGCGAAAAGTGCAGTGTAAGGTGCGGAGGAGCAGAGGGGCCACCCACCGCCTGGTGGCGGCGGGAAGCGTCCGAGGCCCCCGCTATTTCAGAGAAGATGGCATGAAATCAATACACTTTCTCCTGCATGTGCTCCCTCCTGTGCAGACACCCACTGCTGGAGCCATGCCAGCGGCAACCATGCTGGTGCAGGAGGCCGTCACCCCTGCGGGCACTGCCAGGTTTGTGGGTGCATGCGGTGGGTGCAGGCGGTGGGTGCAGGCGGAGCGGGGCCCTTCCTGGGGGCTGGTGAGCGCAGCAGCCTTTGCCCCTCTGCTCATCACACCTTCCTTCGTGCGTGCCTGCCCCCTTTTGCAGGTCTTCTGTTCTCACGCTCATCTCTTCCGCGGTGGGCGCTGGGGTGCTCAGCTTCCCGTTTGCCCTGAGATGCACGGGGTGGGCGGCAGGCTCTATCGCTGTGCTTCTCATCGCCGCCCTAGAGGCGTTCACGCTCTACGTGCTAACCAAGTGTGCCGAGTTCACGCGTGCCAAGAGTTACTCGGAGCTGGTGAGCTGAATGGGTTGGGTGCTGTTTGTGAAATGTCACGCTCACTTCAATGCGAGGCCGCAGCCCCGATTTTCGTAGTTTGCATGAGCACCATCGAAGGAAAGCGCGCCCTGTCTCAAATGCCTCTCCTCCGCTCCAGTGAGAGGCCAACTCGTTTTCCTGCAAGTGGTTCCCCTTAGCTCCTCCCCTCCCCCCAGTGGAAGCCACCAATTGAAGCCTGCATTGAGTGAGGGGGTGGTCCCAGTGGGGCGGACTGAGAAGCAGGTTGCAGGAAAGGCTACCGTGGGGAAGAGTTGCAAAGCATTGCTTCGAACCCTTTGCCAACGCTTCTTTCTCCCCCTCTTTTGCCTGGCCTGCCCTGCAGGTGAACCAGATGCTGGGGCGTGCCGGGAGCCTGGTCATGATGACCGTCATCTTCTGTGAGCATGCTTTGCGCGCTGTGGTCATCCCTGACCTGCCTAGTCAGCCCGAGAGATGGAGGGGGCGGCGAGCTCAGCAGCCTTGTGGTGCATGCCTCGTCAACTTCTCAGGATTTGGTTCGTCCTTGAGCTGAATCCTCTTTCAGGGGATGTGAAAGCTGTGACGACTAGACTAGAGCTCAACAGCTTCTTCAGGGGTGCTGGGCTTGCACTGCTTTGCCTGCTAAGGAAGACATGCCGCCCCCGCCCACCCATCCCCACCCCCGCTCACACCTCCCCGCCGCCATTCTTCCGCCGCCACTCTTCTGCCTGCAGGCTACTGCTTTGGCAGGTGGGTGGGGCACAAAAGAGGGGCAGGCACAAGAGAGTTGCGTAGGGCTGGCTCATTTCCTCTTAGTGTGTGGAAAGCATAGTCCTGCCCAGGCCGCAGCGGGGTTGCGGGCCGATCCGGGGTCCTGAGATTGGCCGCCACAGCACATCCCTTTCACGTGCTCCAGACACTCACCCCTACCCCTGCCACCCTTCCTCTCCTCACATCACCTCCTGTCTGCAGCTGCATTGCCTATCTGATCATAGTGGGGGACAGCTTCCACCCGCTACTGGAAGAGGCGTTTGGTACTGCATGGTGGACCGGGCGCACAGCCGTCATTCTTGGAGTGGGCTGCGCCGTCATTTTGCCCCTCTGCTTCCGACAGAAGCTGGGTGCCCTCAAAGGCGAGTCCTTTGTTTGTTCATGCCTGCTGTTTGAGGCTGTGGCGCAGTGGGGAAGGTGTTCCCGCAGTCTGAATGCAATGCAAACATTTCTCTGCATCATGCCTGCTGGCCTCCCCACGACTCCCACCCCCTCCGCTGCACCCCATGCAGCGGTGAGCTCTCTGTGCATCTACGGGTTGATGGCAGTGACTGTGTGCGTCGTCATCCGCTCAGCCCAGATTGTCACCTCACAGGACTACAGCGCGGAAGACGTGCGCGCATTCAAGCCCGCGCTCTCCTTCCTCACCGCCCTCCCCATCATTGTGTTTGGCTTTCAGGTGAACAAACCATAGGGCGGGCTTCGCGCCAGCCACGTGTGTTTGGGGGCATGGTGGTCAGCACCTGAGGGGGGTGTAGACGTGTAACATAGGGCAATCGGGGCGGGGAGTGCGGCGGGCACCCCACTGCCTGCTCGCCCACCCTGCTTGCCATTCTCTAAAAGCTTTGCCAGAACGAGGAAGTGTGTGCTTTCACGCTTCAGTGCATCACAGCGGGAGTGGCGAGCGAGTGGCACGAATTGGAGGCGATGTGGGGGGCGGAGCCGTTTCTTGCCGTCAGCCTGCTGTCCTCTGCATTGACTTGAAACGGCAATCGCATGCATGATTGAGTGGTCAGCCTGCTGCATTCTGCATGGTCCACGTCCTGTGCCCCACCCTTTACATTCTGATACACTTACCCCCCGCCCTGTCCCATGAGACCTTGCTGGCTCCCCCTGGACTTGAAATGTAATTGATTGGTTGATTTACGCCATGCCTTCCTTCTGTCTGCTGTGACCCATACATGTATCTATGCAGTGCCACACCAACGTCATCACTGTCTGGCAGGAACTCGAGCCTCGCCCCACCTTCTTCCGTCCCGCCTCGCGCTCCGGCCTCTTCAGCCCCGCCAGTGCCGCCTCAGCCGAGGAGCCACCTCCACAGGAGGAGGAGCAGCAGCAGCAGGAGCAGCAGCAGGAAGCCAGCGGCAGCAGCCCCCCGCCACTGGGCAATGGCAAGCGGCGGGCCAAGAGCGAAAAGCTCGTGGGTATGGCTCAGGTGGTGGCGGTGGCGGTCGGCACAACTGCTGTGTTCTACTCTCTAGTCGGTGAGCCTGCCGGCTAGGTGCAGGGCCGAGGCTGTCTGCAGGGGCCCGCTGGTGCCAGCTGCTGCATGCTGGTGCCTGCTGCTGCCTGATTGGTCCCTGCGGCTGCCTGCTGCTGCCCGCTGCTGCCTGCTGCTGCCTGCTTCACAGTGCCTCGCTGTGCTGCTGGCCACATGTTGCAAATGCACTGACCTGGCTACCTTTTTTGAAGTTGGGGGCTCGTGTGTCTCCCCCCCCCCCACACACACACACACACACTTTTATGTGTAGCTGCAGCACTGTAACATGATATCACTGTCTTTTCATCGATGAAATGGTAATGTGGCTGCCTCCCCCCTTGCAGGCCTGGCGGGGTACCTTGCCTTCCCAGGCACCGTCAAAAGCAACATCATGCTCAACTTTAGCCCCACCGACCCTCTGATCCAGGTGGGCAGCGCCATTCTCAGCGTTAGCTAGCTACTAGTAGCTTGCTTGCTTTCTTGCTTGCGTGAAAACTGCTAGTAGCTTGCCGGAGCCAGCCGGCTCGTGCTCGCTCTGCTGCGTTTGAATCATTGAAGTGCTTGCCTTGTCAGTGCATCATTTCAGAGCCCACAAAGATAATATTTTTCTTCTCTGTTTATGAGTCATGCTGGCTCCGTGCACCCTGAGTGATTGAGTGAGTGAGTGATTGATTGAGTGAGTGAGTGAGTGAGTGAGTGATTGAGTGAGTGAGTGAGTGAGTGA
>JTEE01000026.1:2227717-2246566 GCA_002896455.3 Chlorella sp. ArM0029B
TGAGTGAGTGAGTGAGTGAGTGAGTGAGTGATTGATTGATTGAGTGAGTGAGTGAGTGATTGAAAATTCCAATGGGACCCAGCAAGCCACGCAGAAAACCCATGCATGTCAGCCTTATACCCCAACTGGGCTCCCTCTCACACAGGCCGTTACTTTCTGCCTGCCGCCTCTACCGCTCCCTGCCTGCCCCCATCAACAACGGCCCAAGCCTGCCCATCCCTGCCCGGCGCCTCTGCCTGCAGGTCGCCCGGGGCATGGTGGGGCTCATCCAAATTGCGGCCTACCCCATCAACCACCACCCCGCGCGTGGCGCTGTGCGCGACCTGCTGCAACAGACCACCGGCCATACACCCAGCGGGAGTGGGTTCATAGCCACAGAGACGCTGCTCTTCTTTGCAAGCACGCTAGGCATCGCACTGGCCGTGGATGACCTGGGTATGTGGGGCTGCTTTGAAGCTGCTTTGAAGCTGCTTGGAAGCTGCTTGGAAGCTGCCTGCCTGCCTGCTGCTGCTCGAGCCCGGTGCAGGGTGCACGCTGCCAGGGGCTGCCTTGCAGCACATGCCTGCCTAGTTGCACATGCCAGGAAGCAGCATGGTGGGGTTGCAGCTTGGCTGCAGGACACCCAGCCCATTGCAATATTGTGAAAACACATACACACGCATACACTGTGCCCTGTTCGCCCCCACACCAAATGCAGGCAACATTTTCAAGCTGGTGGGCGGCACGTGTGGAAGCTTGCTCATTCTGGCGTTCCCAGGAGCACTGCTGGTGCAGTACAGCCGTGGCAAGCAGCGGGTGCAGCAGCAGCAGTGGCAGGAGGCGCAGGGTGGGCTGCAGGAGCCGCTGCTACCTTCAGCAGCAGAGGCAGCTGAGGCGGGGGGCCATGGTGTGGCAGCCCCATCGGCAGTACCATCGACAGCACCACCCTACCGCCTGTGGTGCAGCAAGTACTTTTGGTCTGGCGTGGTACTGCTGGTACTGAGCGCCATTCTGTGCACACTGACCATCATCACGACCGCGCATCCGGGCCCCTTTTCCCCCACGTAACCGGCGGCAGCAGCCGCATGGGGCATGCTCCTGCCATGCATCTCTGTTGCGTTTCTGTCGTTGAAGTGGCCCCAACTTACGTCAATCGTCCAGCTTGCTGTGTTGTTGTGCACTTGTTGTTCTGTGCCTGCTGCTGTTCAGGCGATGCCCGCTGCTTCACATCCAACTTCAAATGCAACACACAATGAGCAAGCTGACTGATGGAAGGAGCAGCTGGGGCGCAGGATGTCGCGGCCAGCGAGCATAGCATTCGTGTGTTTCTGCAGCATGTCAGCTTTAAACTGGTAGGGTAGCAGGCAAGGCATGCAGAACAGCAGTGGCAGCGCAGGGTTAACAGCCTGCCACGCGGGTTGCTGCCTGCAACACCCAGAGTGCGGCGAGCAACCAGGCAGGCAGATGCAGGCGTCAGGCAGATGCATGCAGGCGGGCATGCGGGCGGGCGGACAGACGCAGGCGGGCGGGTAGGCAAGCAGGCGGGCAGGCAGGCACATTGGGTGGTCGAGCCAAAGTTGAATCACGCTGGCCCAGATCAGCTGCTCTTTCCCCAGCCATCTGCGCCACCAAACTTCTGCGTCTTTGAGGCGGAATGATGCCCACTGTTTGCACACGCAGGGGTGTTGCAGCATAGTACGGCAATGCGAGGGCGGATCAACAGGAGAGGAGAGGGTGGAGGACACGTGCAGAGAAGGCCAGAGAGGTAAAGCAAGCATGCATAGAGAGGGTGTGGCTCATGAAAAAGAGACGTTGGTTGGCTCGATGAACGCAGTGAGTGGGCAGTGAGCCAGCTGCTGTTACGCGGCTGCAGAGTGAGTGTGGTCAGGCATCGTCCCTAAAGGGGAGGCAAGCCACCACCACTGGCGCCAGCAAGCGGGCTGCATCCCTTCATTCGCGCACGCCTCGGCGCTGATTCTTGAAGCGCCGTGCCGCGTGCACCGCCGCCTCGGTCTCGCGCACCGCCGCCGCCCCTGGGTCAGCCTGCCGCGCCGCCTGCAGGGCCTCGCACGCACTGTGCCACGCCGCTGCTGCTCGCACCCATTCCTGGCCCGCCGCCGACGGGGCCATCGCCGGCTGGTTGGCGGCGGCCGCCTCTGCCGCCTCGGCTGCTGCTTCATGCCCAGCCGCCGTGTTGACAAAGGAGACTGCCGCCGCTGCTGCCGCTTCTGCCGCGGCTGTGCGTGCACTGGCCACGGCCGTACCTGCCTCTGCTGACGGCCATGCAACCGCCAGGGAGGGGAGCGCGGCAGGTGGTGCCTGGGACGTGAGCGCCGGAACGGCCTGCTCACGGGCATGCTGGTCTGCAAAGAGACGGTCGAGTTCTTCCAGCCCTGCCTGTAAGGCTTCCTGGAATTCTTCTTCGTCCTCTACGCCGTCCTCTAACACTGATGCTGCATAGAGTTGGTACAGCTCCTCATAACGTGGGTCGCTGCGCCAGTAGCCTGGCGCCGGAGCAGCCGCCGCCACCCGGGGCGAGCAGCGGGCGCTGTTTGCCCCGCGGCCGGGTGCACGGAGGCCTCTACGCGGGTATTTCAGCTGCATGCGGGTGCCTGGCAACGCCGGGCGGCAGGACAACATGACGCAAGTCGGTGCCTCTAGGGGCGGCTGCGCACGAGATGTATATGACTGCAAGCGGGGTACCGAGGCAGACCAGGAGCACCAGTTCCATCATGCTTCGTTGCTGCTTTGTTCACACAGCAGGCACCGCATACGGCCTGAATGACAATCGGGATTGTATTGCTCCCATTTTGCACACTCGTTTATGTCACCTTTATGGACCTCTGTGCATGAGGGGAGCAATTCACTCGCGTGCCCCAGGGTAGCTCACCTGGGGGCCTGGACCCCACCCCTTGGCCCGCCGAGCGCTGGCGGCGGTGGCAGTTTCGGCCAAAATGCTCCGTTTTCAGCCCTGTTTCATTTGCAAGGCACTGACAGAGTACACCCGGGACATAGTTTTGCAAGAATATGCGGCAGTGGTTTGAAGGGTACTGCTGTTTGCAAAGTGGTTGGCGGGTTGGGCATGGATCGATTTTGCAGCTCTCTGGTTCCACCCCTTCCCCCTTTTGCCATGTTTCATATGCCTCGCCAACATGCCAGACTTTTTTGTTGTGTCAAAGATGAGCCTTCTCTCTCTGATTGAAATAGACTAGACTAGACTCACGCTTACTTTTGTTAAGTTGTAAGATGCAAGATGTAAGGCGGGGGCGCCTAGATTGTGAGATTTGGCAAAAATAATTTTCAAAAAAGTGAGGGGGGGGAGGGCGGACCTCGCGTAAACGCACTTTCTCGCGTAAACAGTCTCTGGCATCCATTCAGCATCTGAAAGGGTGGGGGGGACTTAGAGCGAACAGAAAGAGCACGGGATAGTACAGCTTGGGGATATAAGAAGTCAGGGACAAGAAATAGGGCACCGCCATGACAGAAGCCGCTGCCGGCCGGGCCACGCTGAGCCGTGCCGCACTGCATTGGCCACCTTCTGAGGCGGGGGGCACGTGCACATAGAGGGGGGTGTTGAATTGTTTTGGTCTTCTTGATCTTCTTGGCTGCTGCCGGTGCAACCGTAGATGAGATCTTCCCACAGGTCAAAAACAGCTGTTGGGTTCTTCTCACAGGTAACCGCTGCACTCCCTCGGCGTGGCAGCTGCTTTACAGCAGCTGCACCACCTTCCAGTGGGCTGTCAAGATAGGGCCGTGCTCACTGCTGCTGTCCACCTCATCGCAGGCTGAGCATGCGTACCTGCTGCTGCAAGGAAATCCGCCATTTAGTGCGTGCGTTCCACAGACTCAAGCAGTGCATGAGTTGCCTGCTGTGCCTTCGAAGCGCACGCGCAGACTTGCCCTCTGCCTCTTCTTTCTGGCTTCCCTGATGTCATTAAATTGTTTAAGAACGTGTCTAGACCACACATCAACTCTTAAAAGGGAGTTTGGGCGGGGTGGAGGGCCCGCTGCCACGTTGGCAAGCCCTACTGCCCATACAAACTTTATGTGAGAACTTTATGTGACCCCCTCACTTTTCGCCAAAAAAGTGAGGGGGCTCTTCTGCCAAATCTCACAATCCAGGCGCCCCCGCCTAACCCGGACTTGTGACCAGCCACCTTTCCCTGATGTGTGCTTGCATGTCGTGCTGCTCTCAGGTCTTACATCAACTGATCCGCGTCGGGGACGCAATTCGCGTCAGGGTGGCATGCAGGGCAGCAGCCCATGCTGTTTTCAGTTGCTTGCCAGTCAATGTGGGGCACCCTGACCGCTGTGCCAGCTAAGCACCTGCCGTTGCCGCTGCCCTACGGGCTGCCCTGCAGCCCCCCGTGCCGCAGCAGCGCGCCGACCACCAGCTGCTGCCGTATTGCACTACTGCACTATCCGCTCTCACGTACACTCCTAGCTAAGGTGCTCATTCCTATTGCACGCCGTGCGCTGGCGCGCTGCCTGGCCATGTATCCTGCCCGGCTGCTGCCGCGCACGCTGCTTGGACGCTGCCAAGCGCGCTGCAGGCGCTGCCCGGCTGCCTGCCAGTGTGCTGTCCAGCATGCTGCGCTGCCGGGTCGGCTGCTGCTGCTGCTGGGCTCAGTGCAGCGTGTGCTGCCAGGCGTGCTGCCCCGCCAGGCTGGTGCCAGCTCAGGCCTTGGTCTTGAACTCGTGCCGCACAATCGTCAGGTTCTGAGTGAACTTGTCCCGATTCTTGGGCTCCAGGCTGCGCTGCACCTCCTGCAGTACAGGCAGGCGGGACCAAAACGGGCAGCGGAGCGGGCCAGCAGTACGTCGGGTTCCGTGGGTGCAGGCAACTGGCGCACAGGGCTGGAGTTTAGGCGGAGTGAGTGGTGGCCAGGCCTAAGCCGCTACTGGGCCGCCAACGCGTGGCAATGCTACCCGATTCTGTGCAACTAGATTGGCGCGCACCACAAGCGTGCCGAGTGGCATGCACAACAAGAACCACAAGCAGTGCCGCCGGCGCACCAACAGTCGCCTCCCCCGCTTGAGCTGCCTAGGCATCTTCCCTGCCAGCATGCATAGCATGCATATGCAGGCACCGCAACGGCTCCAAGCAGGCACAGCAGGCACAGCATGCATCAATCAGCGCCTCACCAGCATCAGCTTTTCTAGGCAGGCCGCCAAGTGCTGCTGCCTGTCGGGCATCTGGCTGGCCACGATTTGCTGCTTCAGCTGCCCATACAGCGGCTCATTGATGAGAATGAGGCTGCACAAAGGGAAGATAGAAATGAGGGCTGAATCCTGGGCAGGTGATGGCGCACAGGCAGGCGAAATTGTGACGCTTCAGCTGATCTTTGAGCTATCAGCACAACCGGCTCGTTGATGAGAATGAGGCTGCAGAGGGGGTGTCGCGAAGTACGGTGTGAGAAGGGGACCCTGATGGTTAAGCTTCCCATGGGCAGCTGGTTGACCACGCTACAGCTTGCAGCGGGAAGCTGTGGGGAGGAAAGGCAGGCGGCTTGATGTACAGGGCCACGGCCAGCTGCCTGTTCTGTTGCTCTTCCCGACAAATGAAGCACAGCTGCCTGCCCCCTATCGTCTTGCCTGCCACTGCCGCATCCTGAACCGCCCCTGAGTCCAGCCGCAAGCGCATCGTACAACCCTCCACTTCCCACCCACCCCCACCGCGCGCCCCAGCCCGCCTGCCCACCAGCACCGTCCGGCTCGGGCTCCACTGGTAGGTCAGTCCTCGAACGACAACACAATCTCAAACCGAAGATGACAGCTTGTCAACCATTGTTGCACGCAAGGCATCCACCTCAGCCCAGCCCCATGCCCACATCAGCACCGGCCGGCTCAGGCTCCACTGGCTTGTTCAGTTCCTTATACAGCAAATTCTCAAGCAGGGAGGAAAGCACTTGCTTTGTCTGTCAACCATTGTGTTGCACGCAAGGCACCCACCTCAGCATTGGCCGGCTCAGGCTCCACTGGTTGGTGCAGTCCTCAAACAGCACAATTTCGAACAGGGAGGAAAGTATCTGCGGGAAGAGCTCCGGCCGCTGCCGCAGGTGCTCTGCTATTGCCTGCGGGGAGGGGAGGGGAGGGGGCACAGGGGAAAAGCAGAGGTGAGCTGGACGTGACGCAAGCTTTGCAAGAGGCTCACATGGGTTTGAATATACACTGGTACAGACTGTTTGCCGCCCCCTGCTATTGACTGCGGGGAGGGGAGGGGGCACAGGGGGAAGCAGATGCGCAGCAGGTGGGTAACATGGCGCAGAATTTGCGAAGGGCGCGCAGGGAAGTGTGCAAGTGAGTGATGCAGGCTGGTTGTACCCCCTCTGCGTTGCTTTGCAGACGCAGAACCATCCAGTGCAAAAGAAAACCACCCACTGCGGCTGGCCCTGCCGCGCTCAATGCTGCCGCCCGCTCACTGTTGCGGCTGGCGTGGGCGACTCGCTGCCGGGCATGTGCTTGAAGTAGTACCCTGCCAGGTTGTCCACCGCTGCTGCGCACTGCACACAAAAAAAAACAAGCAAATCATAAGGCAGTGATCGATCGACTGTGTGCTTGAAGTGACACCTGCCAGGTTGTTCACCGCCGCTGCTGCTGCGCACTGCAGAATCGAACAAGAAAGGTGACACATACATATGGCGTGCCGTGGAGCCTGCAACCTGCTGAGCAGCTCACACTGATCAGGCAGCATGCACGCCGGCCGGGCACGACTCCACCCCACCTCACCCCACCCCACCCCCGCATGCCTGCGAGCTGATGCTGACATCCAGCGACTTCAGGCCTGCGTCTAGGCTGTTGATCAAGAAGGCAAACGTGGCTGCAGGAGCAAGGGGAAGGCAATACGGCGGAACAAACAACAGTGAGGGCATGGCAAGGGAAGCAGGCTGCCACGCCGGCAAGACTCGTTCAAACAATCAATTCATTACCAGCCCACGAGGAGAATGCATCAGTCTTAAGGGCCTGACGTGACTGCCTTGAGGATGCAAGCCGGCTAGGTTGTGGCACTTGCAGGCCGAACCCCACGCCCGCTAAGCAAGCAAAAAACAAGCTATTCGGCGGTGCCACCGAAGGCCCGTAGCAGCTCAACAGCCCGTGCCGCAGGCGCCGAGCCCCGCCAGCTCAGCTCTCTCGTGTTCGCTGCCACGTACACACGTACCAGCTACCACGGACACAAATACCACGGTACCACCCAGATGCATGCACCAGGGATATGTAGCTGCTACCTGCTGCCTGCTGCCGGTACCACATGTGTACCACATGCTATGTGCAAGCACACATGCCATTACAGGCACATACAAGGCCGGCTTACTTGTGTCCCGCGTGGCGATGACGTTAGCGTGGTTGTGGCACAGCACGTCCAGCAGCGCGTAGTACGCCTTGCCAACCTTCCTGCAGCCAGGGAACCACGAGTGCGTAAAAGATATGAGGCAGCATAGTGTGGCGCAGCATGCCCAGCAGCGCCCTCCCCACTGATTCTCTGCATCCTCACTTGCCGACCTTCCTGCAGCGAGGCACCACAAGTGAGTGCAAGGAGAGGCGCAGCATGCCCAGCAGCACCCTCCCCACGAAACCGCTGAATCTCCAACTGCCCACCCTCCTCCAGCGAGGGACCGAGCCGTGCAACGTAGCACGCAACCACACACGACGATGTGTGTAAGAGGAGGGGGAGCTTGAAGGGGGACAGCATGCCCAGCGGCGCATGCAGACCTGGCTGCCCCCCACCGTTTCTCTTCTTCTACAGTTGTCGCATTTTTGGCCAGGCTCTGAGGTTGGGAACACAACACCCATTTTGCCTCTGTCTCAGAGCCATCACCAACCTCAAAACAAACCTACAACAACTGGAGCACAGCTTGCCTGTAGGCCAGGATGTCGTTCAGCGGGATGCTGAGCGCCAGTTTGAGCGACATGTCCAGCGCGTCCTGCAGGGTCGGTCAGGGGGCCGCGAGGAGAGTGGGGGATTTGGGGACTCGTCTGGGGGGCGGGATGGACTGGGGGACTGGGGAGACTGGGGCGCGAGCCGCCCCTCAGCTCTCGCAGCACCCGGGCACCCTGTCCCATGAGACCTTGCTGGCTCCCCCTGGACTTGAAATGTGATTGATTGATTGAATGATTGATTGATTGTGCGACTCTGCATTGGGCCAAGGGAACACAGAAGAGCGTGCTCTGGGAGAGCCTCAAGCACACGGCAGCCCCAGAGGAGGAATCCGGGGATACCCACCTTCAGCGCTGGGTCCCCGTAAAGCTCAAACACCCCAAAGTTGACGTAGTTGCCGCCCAGCGCCCGTGTCAGGATGGTCAGGCAGTTCCAGATGCCCTTGTACTTCTGCGGGGGAGGTGTTAGGGATGGCGTGGTTGGGCGTGGTAAGTGGGCTTGAGGATGGAAGCAACACGCGGCGTGATCATTAGACAAGCAGGCAAGCGTGATAGGCTTAGGCAGTGATCAGCTGGGATGCAGCGAGCACGGCACCCCTGCCGGAGCTTGCCTGGCCGTAGGGATCTGACGTGGCTCCTAACTGCAGGGCGCGACTGCCGTAGGTGCAAATGACCTGCAGGCGGGGAGGAGGAGAGGAGAGCAGGGCACATCAGCCAGGGGACGCGATCCGACACCAGCCCGCCTGCCAACAAGCCAACAGCCGTCCGCTGCCCTGCTTGCCTTCAACAGTCGTGCAAATGCTTCAGAATCTGAGGAGCAGCCCAGGCCTGCCCCCAGCCGGCCATCCGTTGCCCGCCCAGCCCGCTCACTTGCCCTTGGGAGACCTTCCCGCAGGTGGCAGCACCCATGCAACCCTACATCTCTTCTACCTTGCAAACCATGAAATGTTCACATGGCTGAACACTTCTCTTGCACTGCTGCGTGCTGGCCTGTCTGACAAGATGAACACACATCTACAGTGTAACTTCAACCCAGCAAGCTTGCCTTGGAGACCTCCCGGAAGAGGAGGATGCCGCTTATAACCTTAACCCAGCAAGCTTGCTTGGCAGACCTTGCTGCACAGACCAAGGCACACCTCCCCAGCAACCTTGAGCAAGCAAGCTTGCCTTGGAGGCCTTCCGGAAGAGGAGGATGCCGTTTGCAACCTTAGCCCAGCAAGCTTGCCTCGCAGACCTTGCTGCACAGACCAAGACACACCTCCCCAGCAACCTTGACCGCGCAAGCTTGCCTTGGAGACCTCCCGGAAGAGCAGGATGCCGCTTGTAACCTTAACCCAGCAAGCTTGCCTCGCAGACCTTGCTGCACAGACGCCAAGACAAACCTCCCAAAGTAACCTTAACCAAGCAAGCTTGCCTTGGAGACCTCCCGGAAGAGGAGGATGCCGCTTGTAACCTTAACCCAGCAAGCTTGCCTCGCAGACCTTGCTGCACAGACGCCAAGACACACCTCCCAAAGTAACTTCAACAAAGCAAGCTTGCCTTGGAGACCTCCCGGAAGAGGAGGATGCCGTTTGTAACCTTGCTTGCCTGGCAGACCTTGCTGCACAGCCCAAGACACACCTCCCCAGCAACTTTAACCCAGCAAGCTTGCCTTGGACACCTCCCGAAAGAGGAGGATGCCGTTTGGGGAGGAGGAGTCAAAGGTGAGGCGCTGCGTCTTGTTCAACACAAACTCGGCCATGAACTTGAGCAGCGCAGTGGTCACCTCCGGGGTGTCTGCAGCCAACCAAAGGAGGGCAAAAGGGCACACGTTGTGTTGGTGGGGGCACAGCAGGGCCATGAACTTGAGCAGCGCAGTGGTCACCTCCGGGGTGTCTGCAGCCAATCGAAGGAAGACGAAAAGGCACTCGAGATCAGCAGGGGCAGGCGGAAGGCAGACAGAACCTCGGACAGCGCAGTGGCCAGTGATAGTGCAGCAATGCGTGGCCAGCGATTGGTGCCGCCCCTGGTAAAAATCCCAGGCCCTGGATGTGCCGGGCTAGCTCTGCTCTGGCTTGTTGTCTGGCTTGAGGCAGCGCCAGCGGTGCTGTGCTTGCACCGTGTGGGGCTGTGCATGCCTGTTGCACACGTTACAGGCTGCCAGAAGCAAGTAAATACTCCCCGTGTGTGTTTATGTGCCCGGCGCGCGACAGCCGCATGACCCAAGAGGCCATGGCCCCGCCCCGGCATGACAGCATTTCACATGGCGCTTGCGTTGGTTTATGCCTTCATCTCCACCGTAAAACAACGTCCCAGTCCCACGCACCCGCCCAGGCCTCTAGACACGCCAGCACGGTGGGGAAGTGCGCCGGGTAGAGCCACTCAAACAGCATGCCTGCGCGACGTTGGGGGGAAGAAAGAAGGACACCTCAGGTGGGAGTGAAGTGGGAGGCAACAGGCACTCGAGCACACTGATTTCGCAGTTCAAGAAGCGCAGTAGGCAAGCTCATTGTCCGCACATTAAAACAGTCCCTGCCAGAGACTCATCAAGCTAGCTACCACCACACATGTCAAGTTCGCGCCACAGCTCCCCTCCCAGCTGCCAGCCGCCCCAACCCTGCAACCCTGCAGCAAGCCGCCCCAACCCTGCAACCCTGCAGCAAGCCGCCCCAATCCTGCCACCCCACGCGTGGCCCCCCACACTCCGTATGCTAACCAGCATCTCCGCAACGCGTGCTCCCCCTTGCACGCGCGCAGGCCCCGACAGCTTCATCAACTCACCATACGTGCGCCTGCTGTTGGTGGCTGTCGCAATCCCCCGCAGATCTCGGAACAGCCCAATGACCGTCTCCTTGGGCACACTGCTGCGCAGCGCTGCCGCGTTGGCACCGTTGGCACTGGCGCTGGCCAGACCCGTCAGCACCTGGCGAGGGGCAGCGGGCCAAGGGAACATAATGCAGGGTGTGTGGAGGGAAGGAAGGTGTTACGGTTGGCTGGGCAGAGCTTGACCCAAAGACAGGCGCCAGGCCACACAGGGGGTAGCGCGGGGGCAACGCCATCATGCTGCTGGCCAATCACCGCGGTGTGCAATGCAGCCCGCCCTGCCCTGGGAGCAGCAGCAGCCCTCCACGCCGCCCTCTCCCCAACCCAACCCCCTGCCTCTTGCTGCAGCAGCGCCCTACACCCCACCCTGTTGGCTGAATGCCCACCCTCCTTGGCATGCCTGCCCTCCGTACCTGCTGCAGGCCTACCTGCTGCAGTGGCGCCACAAAGGTCTTGAACTTGGCAGGCGTGTCTTCCATGAACAGCAGGCGGGCCAGGGTGTGGTAGAAGGTGGTGCGGTTGCGCAGGTTGGTCGGGTCGGTCAGAAAGGGGAAGTAGTCTGCAGGGGGGGCAGGGGGGGCGGGAGGAGGAGAGGCGAAGCGAGGCAGGGCAGGAGGGGTGTGGTAGGAGGTGGTGCGGTTGTGGGGCAGGTTGGCGAAGCCCGTCAGAAAGGGCAAGTGGTCCGAGGTGCTGTGTGTTTGCGTCACTTGTTATGTGTATTCAACTGCTCTAAAAGGCAACGAACGGGGCACCAGGAGAAGGAACGCACAGCTGCTGTTGCTGGCTCGCTGGTCTACTCGTTACAGTTTTTCACATCCCCTGAAAGAGGATTCAACTTCAGGACGAACCAAATCCTGAGAGGTTGACGAGGCATGCACCACACGGCTGGCTCGCTGGACCAGCAGTGGCAGCCGCAGCCCTGCAGGGCCAGCGCACCTGACGTGTGGTGTGTAAGCAGGAAGGCGATTGCGTCCAGCTTCAGCAGCAGCTTGCCGCTCATGTACCCGGCAGCCAGGTCCTGCACACGTTCAAAGGTTTTGGGTTTAGGGTTTTATAGGGGCGTACAGCATGAGTTACACACGCTCGTTGGAGACGTCTGAATATTACAGCATGAGCGGCTGCTCCTCCACATCACGTGCACACGTTCATAGGGTGTGGCACACGTTCATAGGGTGTGCGGCATGAGGTACGTGCTTAATCGATACGTCATATGTTACAGCATGAGCGTCTGCTACTCCACGTCCTCGCCCGCCTGTATTATAGGAAGGAACCCTAAACCCCAATCCACTTGGCGGCGGAGTCTGTGCAAGCAAGCTGTGTGCCTAACAAAGCAATCCGACCCACCTGGAAGAGCGTGAGCGTCTGCTCCACCACATCTTCACCTACCACCTACCAAGCTGTGCGCAACAAAGGAAACCGTCTGGCACACCTCAGCAACTGGGCCTGCTCACCTGGAAGAGCGTGAGCGTCTGCTCCACCACATCCTCGCAGCTGCCAAACACCTTGAGGTTGGTGGCGATCTTGCTGCACACACGGAACACACAGAATCAATCAATCAATCAATTACATTTCAAGTCCAGCGGGAGCCAGCAATGTGTCATGGGACAGGGTGGGGGTGAGTGTATCAGAATGTAGTTTGTAGCAAAGAAACAGGAAATGTGCGATGTGGGCACTGGCAGGCTGCGCGCCAGAGACACAGGGCAACAACACTGTTGACACATGCGCAGGCAGGAAAGCAGCGCCAAACACTGGAGGCAGTCTTGCTGCAGGCGGCCCAGAAACGACGCCGTGGGTATGCAATGTAGTTGCTAGCGCACTGGCCATGGGGAGCACTGCTGCTGCTGCCAGCAAGCCCCCTGCATATGAGCAGGCCACGACAAGTGGCGGCCTGGCGACCATTCTCACGTGCCACGCCACAGCCCCCCGCCTGCCAGCTCGTGCACACACACACACACACACACACACACACATACACACACACCTCAGCATGACATTGAGCACTGTTGAGTGGTCGTTCAGGCCCAGCCGCTCGTTCAGCTTCAGGTACACCTTGCTGCTGTGCATGACCTGCAGCAACCACAGCACGTCACAGCACGGGCGTCACGGGGGATGATGAACTGCAATTGATTACCAGGTTATCAAACCG
The DNA here is from genome assembly GCA_002896455.3 of Chlorella sp. ArM0029B. Lineage (NCBI taxonomy): Eukaryota > Viridiplantae > Chlorophyta > Trebouxiophyceae > Chlorellales > Chlorellaceae > Chlorella > Chlorella sp. ArM0029B. The sequence continues at coordinate 2,240,520 of JTEE01000026.1, forward strand.
ACACGCCCGCCGGCTGTCGCTCTTTATAAACCTCGGGGCAAGCTGGACACTGGATGGTCACGGGGAGCAAGATGCATGTATGTGAGGGCCTGGGGTCCTCATGCAGGCAGCGCCATTGCAGAAGCAGGGCCTGGAAGCTGAGGTGGAGCTTGTGTAGAAAGGCGCTACACACCTGCTCCCCCACGTAGACTTTTCGGAAGTTCTGGAAGAAAGAAAGCAGGGCAAGGTCGAGGCGCTGCCGCGAGTGCTCCCCATACCTGCACAGCAGCAGCAGGGGGGCGGTCGGGCGTATTCAGACGGAAGCAGCAGTGCGGGAGTAGAGACAGGGGTGAGCCCGCGGCATGAACAACGGAAGCAGGCCAGACACACGTTCCCACCTAAATCTGATGCCTCAGCAGACGAGCCTTCCCCTGCCGCTCGATGTGACCGCATGGCCTGCACCACGACCCACCACCGCCGTGTGTGTACTCCTTGGCGAGGTGCGTTCCCCACGTCAGCTCGCCCCAGCGGCTGACAGCCTGGCGCTCAACACTCCACACTCACCGCGTGGTGTGGTACCCCGTGTCAACTAGCCGCAGCAGCCCAAACACGCGAGCCGCAAGATCGCCATCCATCGTTTCTTGCGCATCTGCCCCTGAACACGACACGCAGCGGAGCACACGCTCAGGAGGGGCGATGGGCGCACGCTGCACGCTGCAAGCTCCAAGTCCAATCGAAAGCAGCAATGTCTGGCGTACGCAGCCATATTTCACAGGCCGCTAAGCTTGCAGACTGCCGAGCCACTGCAGCTAGCTTGTTGTCAACAACCGCACAGCAGCAACGTTGGCTGACCAGCACAGCAGCGGCAAGTGCTGCATGCGGCGCGCCACATCAGCGAACCCAACACACCTGTGGTGTTCATGCGGCCCCGCACAACTGCCCCGATGATGTGCACCAGCCACGTCAGCTGCCCCTCCAGCATCTCTAGCTGCTTCAAGTCCTGGCCTGCACAACAGGGCAGCCAGGGATGAGTAGTCAGCAGTGTTTAGCGCGCTTAAAAGGGAAGCACCGTGAGGCTGGGGGCTGGCGACACAGATGCATGGCTGGCAAGCTCATTGGGCAGGGCAGCCCAAGTTGTTGGCCCACTCCGCACAGGCGTTGTTGCTGCATAGCCGTGTGCAAGCAGCACTCTCCCAGCATGCTGCTGCTTTCCCGTCCAAGACACGGCGCTGTCTGTGCCGCGCCATGCAGCCACGGCCACCAGAACAGCACTCATGTGTGAACCGAACCGAACCCACACCACAGGCCGGGCCCAGCACGCCCCACGTGCCTGCTGCGGACCCCCCAAACCCCTGGTATGCCGCTATGAGGGGGTCTGTAAGGTTGGTCAGGTACTCTGCTGTCTCGGCATACTGGAAGCGGCATAGGTAGGGCAGGCTGTCCATTTGGTCCTGCAGAAGAAGAAGAAGAAGATTACAGCCCGTGGGCGTGGTGTTGAGGAAACCGACAGAAAATTAAGCCAGAGGCACCAGTCAGCTCCCATCCATTTGGTCCTGCAGGGTGGGCAAACCACGAAACATGCACAGCGGCAGGGCCGCACGATTGAAACACACATGTGGAAAGGGGGACACATCAGGGCAGGGCGGGAGAGGAGTGCGCAGGTGTCGAGCACAGGTAGGGCAGGCTGTCCATTTGATCCTGCAGGAAAGGCAAACCACGAAACATACACATGGGCAGGGCCGCATGATTGAAACACACATGTGGAAAGGGGACACTTCAGAGCAGGGTGGGAGAGGAGTGCGTAGGTTTTGAGCACAGATAGGGCGGCTTTGAGCACATCGAAGGCGGGCACAATTCGGGTAGGGCAGGCAGGGGGGCGATGCGCATGTGCTAAGCACAGGGGACGGCGGCTTTCCGTTTGATTCAGCGAATGAAAAGGCGCAGGTGAGCTGCACGCGAGGACACTGCGGAGAACGCGAGCAGGCGCGTAGGCAGGCATCAAGGAAGGGTGCAGGAAAGTAGCATGCAGGTCAGGCGGCAGGCGCAGCGCAGGATAAGGTTGCTTTTAAGTTCGGAGTTTACACTCATCGTGCTGCAACAACGGTACCTGCAGCCTGCTAGCTGGCGCCTCAAACAAGTTAACAGCAAGTGCAGCTGCTCATCCTTGTGCAGCGAGGCCTCCCCAGCCATGCCTCTAGCCTCCACCCCAGGCTGACCTGGCAGCCGCTTATGCAGAAGAAAGTGACGCAAATGTAAAGCTGACCCCCACACACCTGCAGCTGCTCATCATTGTCCAAAGGATCTTCTGCCACCCCCTGCACCACCACCACTTGCACTGCAGGCAATTGGGGGGCAGGAGGCAAGGCAGGACAGGGCAGAAGAGGGGCCAGCGGGTAAGAATGTGTGAATGCACAAGACAGACCAGGCTGCTGCTGTAGTGGAAGGGCGGTGCTGCCCCTTCGGTCCTCTTTCACTCAAAGGTTGGCTTCCCCTCGACGAATTACCATACATTCTGTGGCCAGCCACACACGTGCCACCCCGCCCACCCACCCGACTCTAGCCGCGACGTGATGTAGGCCCGCGTGATCTTTGGCACATACACATCCAGCTGCGAGGGGGCGTCCCCTTTGAGGTAGGGCATGCTGGACACCAGCCGCGACCTACGGGCCAGGGTGAGGGCAATGCAGCAGGTGGACGCAGCTTGAGGTGGCAGCGCCAAAAGCAGGTCCCATGGCAGGGCACAGGCATAGATGCACATGTGCACGCGTGCAGCGATAGGCGAGCGCTGCTACCCCGCACCCAGCCCAGCCTGCCCCTCCCACTGCCTGCCGAAGATGATGCCCATGCCAAACGTGACGGCATGCCTGCATGATGCGCGCAGCCCCCATGTCGCGAGGGCACCCAATGATGAATAAGGTCCAGCATGTGATAACTGCTGCCCCCATCCCTGCCCCCAACCCAAACACGGGGTGAAAGCCAATCACTAGAACAGCAATGCCCACCAGAGCCCCAGCAGGTAGTAGACGCTGCCGGAGGCCCACTGCCACGAATTGAGGCTGCTGATGGTGAAGTCGGCCACCAGACGGATCCACTCCTTGTAGCTCTCCAGCCCCACCTGCAGGGTTCGGGATCAAGTTAAGGCAATCTATTCAAGGACACTCTCGAAAGCAGCTCTCCAGCCCCACCTGCCTTGGCCTTCAGCAAGCAGGCAGAGAAAGCACAACCGCCAAGACACCCTGGGCAAGCAGGCAGTGCGGGCACGGCACCCTGGACAAGAAGACAGCAGGAGCGCAGCGCCCAAGATACCCTGGACAAGCAGGCAGTGTGGGCTCTGGCACCCAAGGCTCCCTGGGCATGCTACGAGGCGCACCAGCTCCGACAGCTGGTAGTTTGCCTTGAGCCGTCCCAGCAGGCGGCAGAATTCGTGGTAGTTTTGGTGGTGGGCCAGGCCGCTCTGCTGGCGCAGCAGGTCGCGCGTGCCGTTGACCAGCCTGCATGTGTTGCGTTGCATTCACGTGAGGTTGACACACATGTGTTCAGTTGGGCGCTCAAAACATGTCATGCAGCAGCAGCAGCAGCAGCAGCCGCAGCAGCAGCAGCTGCAGGGGAGACAGGCAGGCACGCCGGCGGGTGTGCAGCACGGGGCCAGCCTGCTGCTTGCCTGCTGAGGAAGTTGGAGCGCTCGGTCTCGCTGGAGAAGAGGGATCTCCGCACCGAGGCCAGCCGCACCTGCGGGGCAACAGGAAAGGCTTAATTGGTGAGCACACATAGGGCAGAGGAGGGTCAATGCGAAGGTCGCCGATCACACAGAATGATCATGTAACTCAGCAAGAGCAGCCCACTGCACCTCGTCCAGCACACCAGCTGCATCAAGCCAGTCCTTTTCATGCCAAGAAGAAGAACAGCATTGATTTCGGGGCGCACCAGGCACTCCAGCGCCATGTTGCTGAGGGGTGGCTGTGTGGCTGTGTAGAAGTCGATGAAGAGCTGCAGCGTGGAGGGGTCTTCGATGGCGGGTCGCCAGGCTGTCGCACAGGGCGGGCACAGCGTGCGTGGCAGGGGGGAGGTGAGGAGGCACCAGCGTGAGAACGCACCATGGACAAGAGATTCCAAATGGCGATGCCCAGCATGCAGCCAGCAGCATACTGTGTCCTCCACATCCTCGGAAGGCACGCGACATCCGGCGCTTTCATGGCCCCACGGAACGTGCCCTTCCACGTCAAGCCACCATATGTTGCTTATATGGCCTGCTTCTCACCAGAGGGGACCTGGATGGTGCCCAAATCCTCGGAAGATTCGTCCAGGCACGTGCCCACAAAATCAAAGGAGAGGCACTGAAGCGCCAGCTGCACCGCCTGCACTCAACACACGGAGTGGCGGGGAGTAGCACACGCCCAGTCAAGTCGCAATAACTGTCAGACTTGGCAGGAAGCAGCCAGCAAATTTGGAGCAGTGGAGGATATGCAGCGCCAGCCACACCACTGCCTGCCCACAGCGCAGCAGACTGGTAGGCACAGCAACCGGAGAAGAGCCGCCTTTGCTCGCTGCAGCTGGTACGGGGAACAGGTGTTGACAGCAGCAAGCCCCCATGGCAGCGGTGGTGCTTTGTGACCAGGCCCACGTACCAGCCCACTGCATGCTACACGGGCAGTCCATCACCCCAACACCGGGCCTCAGCCCACAGCGGCGGCCACAGTTGGCGACCCACCTCACTGATCTACATGCACCACATGTGCACATCAGCACGGCCCCCACCGGCTCGATGCAGATCATATGTAACGCATGAAGGCACAACATATACCTGTCACCCACCTGTCACCCACCTGCTGCAAATCTTAGGTAGTGCATGAAGGCACGACATACCCCCCCACCCTGTCCCATGAGACCTTGCTGGCTCCCCCTGGACTTATAATGTAATTGATTGATTGATTGATTGATAACCCACCTGCTCTTTGAGCTTCTCATCCGCTGCTGTGCCGTGCAGGTGACGCAGCGCCGTCAGCGCCAGCTGGAACACCTTGTACAGCGACTGGTCCCTGCACACCACAGCACACACAGCGCGCGGCACAGCGGGGCGCTCAGGGGGCTATCACCGTACGGCACCACACGGCACGGCACAGCAGCACGGTACAGCAAAGCGCTCGAGGGCCTTTCAAAGCACAGCACAGCACAGCACAGCACACCAGTGCAGTACCGCGGAGTGTTCAGGGGCCTAGTGGCGCCCTCCTGCCCCCCGCCCACCGCTCCCTGCTGTGTAGAGGTGCCAGTCAACTGGCTCCCAGCCTGCGGTGCACCCTCCCACCACAGGTCCCCAGCCTGCAGCTTCCTGCCCCTCCCACCTGAACTTCACAGCCTGCACGTTCCCGCACCCACCCACCTGAAGTTGACCGCGATCTTGCGGTGCTGCGTGAGCGACCGCCCCGCCGTGGGCGAGTTCATTTCGCTGACCAGCATGTTGAGGATGCGCAGGCCCAGCAGGTAGTGCGCCTGCGACCCGCCCTGCAGCAGGCAAAGCGTGCGTGCGTGCGTGCGTGAGTCACGCGCAGCAAAGCAGAAAATGGATGCCTTGAGGAAAAGGCAAGCTGCTCCGTGCTGCGCATTATCAGCATCCAACCTGCAGACAAGCTAGCAGCTAAGCCACGACCAACCACATGAGGCAGCTTAGCCAGGGGCATGCCAGCTGGCCGCCAGCTCAGCAACCGCCAGCTCAGCGTCCCCAGCTCAGCAAATTGCTCATCCAACAACCCAGGCACAGGCAGGCAGCTTGCCACGGCCAGCCACGCAATGCAGCGGGCAACCAGAAGCCCGGCCACCAGCTCAGCAGCCGCCAGCTCAGCGTCGTGAGCTCAGCACAGCCGCCTCCTTCGGCTTGCCAGCTCAGCCGCATTGCCAGCTCAGCGCAGCGTAAACTCACGCTGGTGCCTCGCTCCAGAAAGTTGCGTGCCTCATCTGCCAGCGCCCGGTACCCGTCGTCCTCAAACCACCCCAGCTTGGTCATGCGGCACAGCAGCTGGATGAGAGAGGTGGCCACAAAAGACTCCAGCTGCGGGCCCCGGCTGCAGGGCGGG
>JTEE01000026.1:2246606-2263763 GCA_002896455.3 Chlorella sp. ArM0029B
CAGGCGGGGCGGGGCAGGGCGGCGACGCGCACAGGTCGCAGTGTCAGCATGTGTGCGGTGCTGAGGGCAAATTTTCTGGACCGCTAGCTGCCTGGGTGGTCCGCTACATTGTGTGATGGGAACATGCCGGCTGCAGGCCAGCATAGCGTGCTCAGCACTGCCCCCACCACCTCCCCCCACGCCCGTCAGCAGCATCTGCGGCGCTACACAATTTTCGAAACCAACAGCTGCGACACCACACCACCAGCATCAGCACGTGCAAGCAAAAAGCCAATACCGGCCCGTGCGGCACCTGTCCAAGTAGTTTAGAAAGTAGGTGCGCATCTCCAGTTTGACCTGCGTGCCGAGGCTGTGCTCCGTAGCTATTTTGATGAGGGAAGAGGAGGCCAGGAGCTGGGCGTAGGGGGAGGAGGAGTTGTCCAGGATGGCCTGCATGCCCAGGGAGGGGAGAGGGCACACGAGGTGTGGGATAGAGGCAAGGGGGAGCAGGGGGGGAGCAGGAAACGGCAGGTGGGTGCTGGGCGGAAGGGGCGTTGGGCCGGCCGTGGTCTGCTGGGAATCTTTGCGTGCCGTTTGAGCACCTGTGGCAGGGGCTGAGAGCATCTGCAGCCAACGGCACAATGTGTGGTCAATCAGAGCCGACAGCAGCAAGTCACGATTGCTGGAAGCACGTGCACCCTATGAGCTTGCTTTTAGGACGCCAACCGAACAAGGCGCGCACCTTGCAGTGCGTCACATACTCTGTCGAGGTCCCAAACACACGCAGCATCTGTTCCGCCTGCGCCCGCTCCTGTGGCACCTGCAGCACCCGGCAACAAACACACAAGACACGCAGAGGTGGACACGAGAAGGGCACGGCTGACGGGCACGGCGGCAAGCTGGGACAGTGGCGGTCAGCACAGCGGCGGCGCCGGAGTGGTGCGCCCGACTGCCTTGGAGGACGGCAGCCGGGCTGAATGGCGTCACGAGGCTCTGCTACAGCCGCCCAGAGCCCCAGGAGGCGGGGAGCGAGTGGGAATGCCAGACCAAGCGATCTGAGCGCGCAAGCACCTGCGAGTTGTACAGCCGCTCGCACATAGCCTCCAACTGGGGCAACTGGGCCACTATGTCTGCCGCCATGGTTGCTCCGACCTTCCCGCTGCACCCCAATCACTTCGCTGTGCCACCGCTCAGGCCATGCGTCCTTCAAGTGACCACAGGCGCGTGATGATACCGTGCGATCGCCAATCAGGCGCGCGGCAATGCCTGGGAGCTCGGTTGCCGCCTCCTGGAATTTTGGGTGACCTGGCCGACACAAAAGTTGTGAGGTGTAGTTTGCCGTCAGTGCCCAGAGGAACGGACCGGTGCTGTTATCCGACGTGCTGTTGCCGCTAGAGGCTGCTTTAGAGGCTCCACCCTTCCCACCCTCACTCTCTCGCGCCATGTCCGCCTGCAGCGCGCTCACAGTGTCCCTTCGCAGCCCCTGGTGCCATGCTCGCAGCAGCCCGCGCCGCGCGAGGAGCAGCAACGGCGTAGCAGCCCTGCCGCCGCCCCGCCAGCGGCGGCAGGCGGCAGTGGCAGCGGCAGCACCGCCCAGCGGCCCGGACAGCAGCACGCCCGCGCCTTTGCATGCGGCAGCCTCATCCGAGGCACCCGCCGCAGCACTTGCAACAAGGCAGCCTGGATCGGTGGCAGCATTGGCAGCTGCGGTGCTGGTGCTGGGTGCAGCGGCGGCGGGGCCGGCGCTTGCGCTAGACATCCACATGGAGCCAGAGAACGCGCTGAGCCTCCCCACCTGGGCTGTTCACACCTCTTCTGTGATCGAATGGATCACTGCCATGGGCCTCATGTGAGTTTGCACACTATCATGTGACCTTGGGGGGCGGGCACCAAGGCACAGCGGTGGGGTCGGACGCAGCCCGAGCGCCTGCATGCTGTGCTTTGGGGCAGCTTGGAGAAGCGGTGCCGGCACTCATATTGTGGCTGGAACGAGGCTGTGCCATTCTTGGAAATGAAGACAGCAGTGCGCGCTTCATGCAGGGGCCGCAGGAGAAGGGAGCCCATGCATCCCCCACCGGCTGACGCCCCTCCGCCTGCCTGCCCGCCTGCTGCCTGCCTGCCTGCCTGCCTGCCGTTGCATTGTGCAGGTGGCGTCTGGGCGAGGTGGGCGACAACCCTCGGTGGAAGGGCATGGCGTTTTGCATGACGCCGTCCCTGGGCTCAGCCATGTGCGCCTGCACCTGGCACTTCTTCTACAACAGCCCAGACCTGCAGGTGGGGCCAGCATGGGGGCAGGAAGGGGCGGGGTGGGGTGGGCACAGGGGTAGACCGGTGGGGGCGGGGTGGTGGGCAAGGGGAGCAGACCAGGGGTCTGCACGAGTGGTGGCTGGGGCGGGGTGGGCATGCGGGTCAGACCGGGGAGTGAGCGTGGGCGGCGGACGGGGTCGGGGTGGGCAAGGGACGGAGAGGCAGCGATGCCCAGCCGTGCCCTCAGCTGTGGTTTCCCCTGAGCTACCTGGGTTGCAGCCGACCTGCCCGCCTGGCTTCCTGCAGCTAACCACAAGTCACACCACCTGCCTCTCCCCCTCCCAACTTGACCACCCTCCCGTGCTCAGCTCCCCCCTTTGCTCACCTCGCATACTCTGCTGCCCTTGCCCCCCTGTTTGCGCACTCCACCCCGCCCGCGCCTGCAGTTCCTAGTCGCCCTCCAGGCCTTCCTGACAGTGGTGGGTAACGCCACCTGCTGGTTCGGGGCCTACCGCATTTTCCAGTGGTCACAGGACCAGCAGCAGGGCGCGTGACCTGGCGACAGCCTGGCACACCCGCATGTGCAGTAGGGCACAGCCGGCGGTACCGCCCGGCCGCAAAGCGCTGCAGCGCACCTCGGCGCTTGAATTGCCTGGTGCCCAACCTTAACAGCTGCTGCACCCGCCAACCTGCATTCTTAAAGCTCTCCAGTCCCCTGCTCACACGGCCCCTGCTCTGCCACCCGTTTGCTTTTGCACCTGACATATCTCGGCTTCCGAGCACTTTCATATGTACTTGCTTACACGATGTGCGGATCCAAGTGAGGTGTGTACAGGGCAATATGGTGGGGCCCAGTATTGGGGCAGGTGAGGAGGCAGGCAGCATGCATCGCTCAGCAGGCCAGCATGCATCGCTCAGCAGGCCCCATCATGGCTTCATCAAGCAAAGACAAAATGCACAGCTTTTGATGAGGGCGTGAGGGGTATGGCGGATACATGTGATGCTGGCTGCCTCAAAAGTGGCTGGAGTGGTTGAACAAGCTGGGTCACAGAATCAGGCCAGTTTGCCGGGAGGGCTGGCTCAAGGCGTGGGTCCTGGGTCAGTCGACGCGCGAGGTGTGCCCCTAGTGTGCCCGAAGAGCGGCTCTGCCAATGATGCTGTCAGAAGAAGAAGAAGATTACAGCCCGACGGCGTGGTATTGAGGAAACCGTCAGGAAATAGAAGCCAGAGGCACCAGTCAGCTGCCAATGATGCTGTCATCCAGCTTGGGGCAGGGGGTCGTTGCTGGAGACTGCGGCATGTGGCCAGTGGGGTGGGCAGGCGCGGCGCGCTTGATCAGCGGCAGCGGCAGCGGCAACGATGAGCAGCCTCCTCAAGAGGTACGGTGCAACACGAAGTGCCTGGGGCAGACAGGACCTGCTGCCAAAGCGCCCTGCGCATCATGGCACCATCTGTTGCCGCCCAGTGCCTCCCCGCCTCCCTCACCACCTCCCTCCTGTCAGTGCACCATCCCTCGCTCACGGTTGTTTGAGACCTGGCATTCGCCATATTTGTCCACCTTGAGGAGGTCCTGGGGCCTGCTGGGGTTGGAGCACTTGGTGCAGGCCCAGGGGCTGATGGGAGGGCAAGGGGGGACAAGGGGGGAGGAGGGTTGGCATGTGGTTCTTGGCAGGGGCGGGGTGAGGTGGAGGGGCAGCGGGAGGGTGGTCGGCGGCGGCAAGGTCGAGGGAGGGAATGGCAGGCCGCCCCTTGCCCGGCAGGCACACTGCCCGGCAGGCATCCCAGCCCCCACTGCAGGTATTGGCACACCTGTTGCCATCGCAGCCCTTGCACCAGCCGGCGTTGAAGCCAGTGAGGTTGCACTGCACGTGGGGGACGGGCGGGCTGACGGGTGAGTGAGGAAGCGGGCGGGCTGGCGGGCGGGCTGGTGGGTGGATGAGGAGGGGGGGCGCGCGGGCGGGCGGGCGGATGGGCTGGTGAAGATGTGGGCAAGCGGGCCAGATTGCAGGCACTTGGTGCGGTGGGCAGGCTGGCAGGCAGTGTTGGTAGGCCCATCCAATGAACCAGTGCCTGTTCCCAGCCCTCTACTCCCTGGCTTGCACCCCACACCCTTCCGTCCCCCGCACCGCCACGCATTTGCCGGCGCTGTCGCGGCCAAACACGTTTTGCCAGCCTGGAATCCAGGCTTCGGGTTCCCACTTGGGCGTGGGGCAGGCCTGTGTGATGGGGCGCTCAACGCAGGCGCCGCCCTTGGGGCGGTAGGAAGGCTTGCAAGCGGTGCAGTATGGTCGGTTGATCAGGCCGACGCAGCGGGTGCATCGGGAGGGGCAGGGCCGGCAGACGGCGGTCTTGGTGCGCCAATAGCCAGCGCGGCAGCGCAGGCAGCTGCATACAGAGGAGAAGGGGAGGGGAGGGGAGGGCGGCACGTGAAACAACGGGGCAAGGCGGTATCCTGTGGCGTGGCACGTTATGCTCACGCTAATGAGCTGGCCAGCCCGTCGGGCAGCAAGGCAGAGCCTAACAGCAGAGCCTGCGGTCTTTCAAAACCGCTGCGTGCCTCAGCGGCGGCGGCCGGCTGAGGCGCCCCACTCACCGCCAGGGGGTGGTGCAGGCAGAGCATGACTTGGCGGAGCATGTAGGGCGGGGCACGAAGCCATCAGCTGCCTGGACGCCTGCAGGGTGGCCGGGCAAGGGGTGGCCCAACAGGATGTTCAGTAGGTGCTGGGCGGGAGCAGCACACTGGCGTCGGGTGCTGGCGGTAAGGGCGGCGCTAAGGTCACACAAAGCTGCGCGGCACGGGCGGTCACACAAGGGCGCAGGCTGCGTGCCTCGCACCTCCGGCTAGCATGCACAGAAGCATGGCTGCCAGGGCCAGGGCGGACCGGGCCGCCATAGCGCGGTTGGTTTGCGGGACGGGCAGGGGGGGCGGGCAGGTGCAGGCAGCAGCGCAACGCAAATTGCACTGAATGCGGGTTATCGGCGTGCCCTTCGCTCAAGTACCGCGGCGCCCTTCTAGCGTGTGGACCGGGTGCAAGGGCCCAGCTGCCACCCAGCTTCTCTGCACCTGATCAAGCAGGCGGTCAAGAAGCGGGGCAGTGGTGCGAACCGCGTTGGGCCGCGGGGGCCGCGGGCCAGAAGGAGCTGCACGCAGGCAAGACAGACGGCTGAGCGAGGGAGAAGGGCCCTGCTGTACCCCGCCTGCTGCCAAGCGCCCGCTGAAGCGGGGGCCTCTCGCCTCGTGGGGTATCCCATGCTCGTCTTAAAAACGAAGCGGCATTTTATTCAACCTGCCAATATCGCGTGAAGTTGGCGCTCGAAATGTGGGCAAGAATTAGGCTGCTCCCTATGCAAGCCGCTCCCCATGCCGCAAGCGGAGGCCAGCCTGATGCCAGATGCGCCCTGCAATAATGTAGAGTTGCTGCACCCACAAACCTGCCTTCTCCGATTCTACACTACCCCTTCTCATCTGCCTGGTTGTTTGGCATCTGACGTCTTGGATGCGAAGTACTTTGGAATGCACTTGCCTCAGCTGACCGCAGCGCACCAACATTTGTTGTAGTGCCCGAGGAGCATGCTGCGCAGCGGTACATAAGCCGCTGTGCGCCCTCCCCTGCCGCTCCCACATGAATTTCTGTTCACCACATTCGCGTTCCCTGCTGCTGTGCTGTGCTGTGCTGTGCTGTGCCCTGCAAGCTCCCTTTCCGAGCCGCCATGCCTTGTCAAAGAGTGGAAAACAAGAAAGACAGCAAGAGAAGGAGGGAGTACGAGGGCAGGCAGGCGGTCAAGAAGCGGGGTTGGAACGAACCGCGTCGGGCCGCGGGGGCCGCGGGCCAGCATGAGCTGCCCGCAGGCAAGACAGGCGGCTGAGAGAGGGAGAAGGGCCCTGCTGTTGGAGGCACCCCGCCTGCTGCCAAGCGCCCGCTGAAGCGCCCGGCCGGGGGGCCGTTCGCTGCATGATGGTATCCCACTTAAGATCAGAGCTTGCCATTTCGGGTGCCAATGCACGACTGTGTGCATACCATCATGGTTCGTTTTGAAATAGAAACACAAGAATGGTAGGCAAGAGTCGGGGCATACGGCAGGGTGGATGCCCCTGCTCTGTGTGCGCATCGAATCATGCAGGCAATGTCCTCCCTGCCTCCCTCCCTCACTGCTGCAGAATCACCACGAAGTGCTGGTACTTTAACAGCACTGCGGACCTGGAGGCCAGCCTGCGCCAGCGCAAAATGTGGGAGGAGGGGGTCCCTCGCAGCGGCGAGTGGGAGGTGGTGGAAGGGCAGGAGCCCATGCTGGCGGAAAACATTTGGGTCCCCAGTGGGGCAGCAGCTGAACCAACGCATTCAGCAGCAGCAGCAGCAACAGGATGGTCGCGAGCCCCCTGCCAGCGGCAGCAGTGCCGACACCAGCGCGAGCAGGCGGCGGAGGCGGCGCTTGCCAGCTGGGCGGCGCGTGGCTAAGTGCGGGCAGCCCTCTCAGTTGCCCATTGCCTGGCGATAATATCGCCATTCCCAGCAACCCTGTAATTCCCTGCAAGCTGCTAGCAAGCAAGCTTGGTGTCAACATCACTACGAGGGGCCTAGCAGGTCGCAACGCTGGTGTGGCGGGGCTCTCTATGCAGAAGGATTTCTATTAAATTGTTCCAATAGCCTTCCTAAGGCGGCGCTGTGCGGCCGGCGCCGAGTTTCCGAACAGCGCGCTGCGCCCAGCACCAGGGCACCACGGCCTTCATTACCAGCACATCGTCATCAGACAGCCGTGCAAAGCCGGGCACTCGCCGCCGCCAGCAGTTTGCCGCCCCGCCAACGCTGCGTTGGCGGCTCCGATACGCCGCCGGGCCGCTGCTGCAGCCGTGGGTCGCTCCTTCATGGGCCAGCAGACCAGCAAGGAGGTAGAGAGGGAGGACGCCAGGGACGAAGCCAGGCTGAAGGAGGTCCATGCTGCCCTTTTTGAGGTGCTCTGCCTGATCGAAGGCCACGGCAAGCTGTTTGCGCAGCAGGCAGCAGAGAAGGCTGCGGGCGTACCTGCGGCGCCCGGCAGCGCGCAAGCGCTGTACACCGCCGCATTTGAGCACTCCCAGCAACTGGGAGTGGAGGCCATCGTCATTTCAAACCGCACGAGTGAGTATCGATGGGCAGCAGGCAGGTTGGGTAGGTGCATCGCAGTCGCCAGGGTGTTTGTTCGAATGTTGGTGCCTGCTGCCTGCGCAGCGTTCCCAGGGGCCTGCTCTCGCCAGCACTGAGCTGGCCCCGGTTGCGTGCACAGGGCGGTGTCTCTCGCGTTTGACACCCGCTGCCGCCCCCGTGGCCGCTCCTCCTGCAGCTTACCGGAAGATGGGAATCTTCAAGCCCATGCCCGCCCCCACCCCTCCTTTCAACCCGGCAGCACTGCCGCCGCTGTCTGCGCCAGCTGGTGAGCGGGGCCCGGGCTGTCGAAAAGCACACATGGGTTGATCCGGCATCCACCCCGTGGTGGCACAGGCATGCATGTGCCCCTCGTCTTCCTACCGAAGAAAAAAACCTTTCTGCCTTGGGCTAACGCCACCACACGCGGGGATGCCCTCTGGCAGCGCACGGCCCACCGCCCCAGCACACTGCCCCAGCACACTGCCCTGCTGGTGGCGCCAGCCTGCACTGTGGCGCGGGGCAACCCGCAGGGCAGCCGGCGGGGCTGCGCTCTGGATCTCTAGGCAGTGGTGGTGGTGCCACGTGGCAGTGGGGTCTCGCCTGGTGGCAGCTAACGCTCCCCCCCACCACGCACCCCTTCCGCCCCTGCAGTTGCAGCTGCACCGGCGTCGGCTCCTGCTTGCAGCTTGGAGCCCAAAACACCCATGGGTGACGCCAACATGCAGTCGGGCCAGCGAGGCTGCAGCAGCAGCAGCGGCAAGGAGGCCGACGAGGAGGAGGGCAGCAAGGAGGAGGACGGTGAGGAGGCGGGTGGTGTTGAGCACAGCGCAGCCGTGCCGCTGCTTGGGGATGATGGGAATGGGAGGACGGAGCTGGGCCTGCGGCGGCGGCAGCGCCACGGCATCTGAAGCACACAGCGCTGCCTGGACCCGCCTCTTCTCTTCCTCGCTTGACCGCCCACCGTGCGCACCTCCCGGCCGCTGCCCCTTTGCATGCACCATGGAACACCTCCCGTCGCAACTTTCACTCCCCGTCCCATCACTGTTCAAGACCCTTCACACTCTGCTGCGATGATGGCTGCCTGATCCTTCTTTCATCTCAGATTAGCACGTCTACGAGTTTGTTTTATGTTTCAATCTGTTTTTCTGTATGCCCACATGCCTACCCCTGTTTCCAGCCCCGCCTTCAAGTGCTCCCTCCTCTGTTGCTCCCCTTGCTGCCACCATCCGCTCCGCCTGCCTTCCTTTGTCACATGTATGAACGCCGGCTCTCCAATGTGCCACCAGAGGCTTGCTGCTGAAATATGTGAGCTATACGGTAGACAGAAGCAACATGCAATGAGAAGCGAGCAAGAGAAAGATAGTTGCGGGGGGAGACTTGCAGTGCATACGGGCCACGGTACGGCAGCAGCACTACAAGCAGTCTTGGATCGCGTTTGGCGTGGGCAGGCGCGGCGTGCCTCCTGGTAGTGCTGGGCAGCAGAGGTTGTGCAGCAGCGCCGCCGATGAGCGGCGAGAGGGGAGGGCAGAGCGCAGAGGGCCTCTGTGCCACAGCTCGAGCCAACACTGTCTCCTGCCCCTGCATCCCTCCCTTCCGCTTGCTGCTGCTGCCAGGCGAGGATGCATTTTGTGGGCCAACAGCATCAACTACAACGCATGATTCACATGAGAAGGCCGAGCGGCCAAAGCTAGCAGCTAGAATTGAGTGCGGAAAGTCTGTCATGCGCGGTGGTGCTTGGGGTGAGAGGAGGCAAACATGCCGTTGCAACGAGTTGGTGAGGGCACAAGTGGGCCAGACGGTCCCGCAAGACCGTGGGGATGCTCAGGGGACCGTGGGGCTGCAAGACCGAGGAGAGCCGGTGCGCAGAGCTGCTCTGCGTGAGGCCTGGCGATCCTGCCGCCGCCATACTTTCCCATTCTTCGGGCGCAAGGATGAACTAACACATCCACCACTCTTTCTGGGTCTGCTAGCTTCCTGACAGATTCACATGGCAGCTGCGGGCAGTGTGATCAGGTGCATGCAGGTGTAAAGGTATGCGTGTGAGCATTGTTTGCATGGCCATAGTCAGCCTGCGACCTCTGCATGCGTTTCATCATCGTTGTCATGTGATTACATGCCAACAGCTGGCCCCTCCCTTGGCGTGTGCTTGGGAGAGGAACACGTAAACAAACAGAGCAGGTGTCGGTGGTGTGTGCCAATGAAAGGGACGTGCAGTTGGGTGGTGGCCTTGGGAAAAGTAGCCGAGGCGCTGCAGCCTGTGCATTCTTTTGACGAGAAGAAGGGGCAGGGAAGTATCCAAGCCGCTGCTGAACAAGTTGGATGCAGCTGGCTTCGGGTGCGGTTTGGCGGCTTGGCAAGGTGGGTCAATTTGGTGGTGCAAGGGTGCCGTCTTATGCAAGTGCAATCTGTGCTGTTGTGCTGCCACATCGGGGCTTGTGGGCAGTCAGATGAGCTGCCCTTGGGGACTTGGGGACTTGGGGCCTCTGAGGGCTACTTGGTATACTGAAGAAAGGTTGGTACACTGACGGAAGGGTTGGCAGATTGGCAAGCCTGCCCGCCAGCATTCAGTGCCGTGAACGGGTCAGCCGTGCGTTCTCAGGCGGGGCAGGCGCCGCCTTGCGCTTGCCACCCTTGCCGCCGCTGCCGCCCTTGGCCGGCGGGGCGGCCTCCACAGCCGCTGCTACCGAGTTGATCCGAGACACAGGGCGGCTGGAGGCAGCAGCAGCAGCGGCGGCAGCGGCCTTGCTGCTGGCCCGGGCGTCAGCCGCCGCAGCCTTGATGCCGCTCCCCGAGGTCTTGCCGGCGCCCTTTTTGCCGCCGGAGCTGCCCGCCTTGCGCAGCGTGGCCAGCATGGGGCCCGCCTGCTGGGCCAGCACAGCGGCGCAGTAGGCGATGCGGGCTGCTGTGGCTGCCTGACGCAGGTCGGTCTGCAATGGGATCATAGTGGGGAGCAGGTGCGTGCACGTGTCAAGTGGGGAGCAGGTGGGTGCTGGTGTCAGCAGAAAATTGGGGTGCAGGTGGGTGCAGATGTCAGGACAGCAGGGCGGCTAAGGCTGCAGTGGAAGCCCACCCGCCCCTGCCCCGCCCGTCCCCACCTGCCAGTCCGACCGCTCCCGTAACGTCTTCCTCCCACCTTCACCCGCCTCTGCCCACCCTCACATGCATGCTCAGACCTGCCAGGCAAAGCATTCCCGACCCCACCCTTCCTCCCCTTGTGCAGAAGGCAGATAGTGCCCCTTGAACGCCCCATGGGGCGTTCAAGGTCGGGCCCCACCTGCCTCTGCCCCCCTTTCCTCCCCTGCCCAGACCCGCCCCCACCTGCCAGGCCGACCGCTCCCACTGTGTCTTCCACAGGTAGGCCACGTCCGGGCGCTTGGTGGGGGAGAACATTTCGTCAACAACATCCAGCACCTCTCCCCCTTCATGCCTCCCCTGCCAGCCCCCTCCCGCACCCACCTGCCAGGCCGACCGCTCCCTCTGCGTCTTCCACAGGTAGGCCACGTCCGGGCGCTTGGTGGGGGAGAACATTTCGTCAACAACATCCAGCACCTCGGCAGACTGCAGGGGGGGAGAGGAAGCAGGGGAGTAGGGGCACGCTGGGCTTTAGTAGTTGTGTGTATGTGTGTGCTGTTTAGTGTTCAGAAGGGGGCAGGCTATAACAACAAACAGCACCTCGGCAGACTGCAAGGGGGATCATGGTTCGTTCGAAAACGGGGGCAATACGAGTGTGTGCGTGTCGAGCAGAGGGAAACAGGCTCCCCCACTCGCAGGTCACAAACTATGCATGGGAGGGGCAGGCTTCCGCCCCGCTACAAGCAGCACGCAGGCTGCAGGCTAGCCCCCAGGAGCCCCAGCAGTCGCTCACCCCGACAGCCCGAGCCCCCGCTGCCTTCAAGCGCACCTACGAGAAGCCAGCGCAATCACCAACAACCAGCCAGTGCCGTTCACCCCTACAGCCCGCGTCCCCCACCAACCGTGCATTCAAGCGCACCTGCTCCCTGCTGCGCCCAGCGTTGGCCGGTGACCCCGCCTCCCCGCTGTCCTGCCCCTCCTCCCCCTCCTCGCCGCCTCCCTCACTGGCCGTGTCATCTGCCCCATCATCAGCCGCCAGCCCTCCCACAGACTGTCCCAGCAGAGCCTCCTCTAGCTGAAGCAGGGCACTTTGCAGGGCCTTGCGCACTGCAGATGCGCTGAGCTTGCCGGTGCCCTGGGGCTCGCCGGCAGCGGCTGCCTTGACGGCGGCGCCCCACTCCTTCCAGCTGGTGCAGGCCTCGGGGGCAGGCACCAGGGAGCCTGCGCGAGGCAGATGGGAGGGAGAAGGAGACGGGACACATGATGTGAGCTCCATGCGTGATGCTGTCAGTTAGCACAGGCCTCGGGGCAAAGAACCAGGGAGCCTGTGGAAAGGGGGCGGGTGGGGAGGTGGGTGGTAGGGGGCAAAGGTGGGGAGTCAAATGGGGAGGGCGCAGTTGGGCAAGGGGAGGATGAACTGCGTGAGTTTCGCACACTCCTGGCAAGTGACGTAGGCCTGGGGGGCAGGCACCAGGGAGCCTGTGCAAGGGGAAAAGGTGGGCAGGAGGATGGGAAGGGAAAAAGGAGGTAAGACAATGAGCTGAGCGTGCTTAGTGCTGTCAGTTAACACAGGGCGGGGAAAAGGGACCAGGAGACTGTGGAAGGACGACGGGTGGGGAGGTGGGTGGCATGGGTGGGTGGCATGGGTGGGAACTCAGAAGGGGAGGACGCAGGAGATGGGGCAGGCCAGGGGAGCCAGGCTTCAGTCCTGCCAGCTGGTGCAGCCCTCGGGGCAGGGGCAGGGGACAGGGACAGGGACGGGAACAGGACCGGGCAGGAAGCACCCCACCCACACTGCCAGACAAGCCTGACACACATCCGCCAAACCCCTCTCACCTGCGCTAGCCTGCAGCTCGCCCATTTCCTCTGCCGCCGCCTTCACGGACACACAATCTGACACACCAACTAGCAAGAGGGCGCCCCCACCCAAAATCCTTCCATCTCCTCTGCTGCCTACACTGGCACACAAGCCTAGCACACCAACTACCAATGGAAGCAATGGAACATACACAGACCGCCCCTTAACTGCACTGGCCTGCAGCTTGCTCCCTCCCCCGCCGCCGCCCCCAGTGACACACACATCACACCAAGTAGCACACACCCCTCTCACCAGCGCTAGCCTGCAGCTCACTCATCTCCTCTGCCGCCGCCTCCACGGCCACGCACTCTGCCGGGCCAAACAGGGCAGACAGCACGCTGCCGCCCTGCTGGCCCTTGCCCGCGGCCTGTGCCTTGACCGGGTCGAAAAAGTCGACCTGCAGAATGACATCATGGCGATGATGAAATGTAGATGGTGGGCCTTGTTAGTGGGCAAGGGTATAGGTCAACCTTAAGCAGGGTTCAAGAGGTAGGCAATGGTATGGTTGTTGAGAGGTCGGTCGCAAGCTTGCCTTTGGCTCACAAGCACCTCTTCGACTGACCTCCGCCGAGCGCCTCCCTTCCTGCTCCCTCCCTCCCTCCCTCCTTCACTCCCTGCCTCCCCCCCTGCTCCTCCCCACCTGCTGCGTCTGCCGGCCGCTGCGCCGCTGCGGCTCTGCACGCTCACGCGCCGCCTTGCCGACCTTGTGCCCCCCAGCAGCGGCCGTCCGCTCCGCCCGCTGGATGGCGATCGAAATGGCCTGGAAGCGCTTTTCAAGGGCCTGTGGACGTGCGGGAGGGCCAGGGAGGGCTGGGTGAGTGTGGCTTATACTGGGGGAGCAAGAAGTTGAGGGAACATTGCCAGGATCACGAGGGCAGCTGTGATGGTCTGGCAGCGGGTAGCTGTGATGAACAGATGGTGGGAGAAAGTGGATCCAGCGAAGCAACAATCGAATCCCGGTCCCGCAAGCAGGAGCAGGACCGCCCCATCTGCCAATACATGAAGGAAGGACACGCTGCCGAGAATCAGGCTCAAGCGTACAGATCTTTAGGAAGGAGAGTGGTGACGGGCCCAGCTTTCAGTCGCCTCACCAGTCTCACCTCCCCAGATGCATGCTGACCCAGCCCCTCACCTCCGCAAGTGCCAGCTCACGCACGCCGCGGCGGTCCAGGGAGTTGAGCAGGCAGTCCAGCTCAGCGAGGGTGGAAAGCGAGCCCCAGCGGCCCTGCACAGCAGGAGTTGGGAGCGGAATGGCACAAATCGTGGGGTTAGCATGCTGGGAGCAACCCCTGCCCTCCCATCTGCCAGCCCTCCCCAGCCATGCCTCCCCGACTTCTCACAACTGCATCCTCCTTTCACACCACCGGTCGGTGGCCCAGCGCTGTGCTGTGCTACGGCACATGCCATCTGCCTGCACCCCAGCCCTCCCCTCTCCAACCCTCACAGCCCTCTCCACACGTGCCTCCCGCCTCCCCACTTCTGCGTCTTCCACCTGCATAAACCGGGTGATGCTGTGCCACTGTACTGTGCTGTACTGCCCATGCCGTCTGCCTGCACCCCTGCCCTCCCCTCTCCTAGCCTCTATCGGCCTGCAGCACTGCCCTCCCCTCTGCAAATCCCCCCAGCTGTGCCCGCTCGACTTCTCACCTCTGCATCCTCCACCCACACCACCGGCCGGTGGCCCGCCAGGCCCCACCAGTACCGCCGGTGCTGCCGGTCGCTGCCGATCGGCACCCGCCGCACGCTGAACTTTTCCAGCTTCTCCTCCAATGCCTCCTGGGCCCTGCGGTGACGGCGGCAGCAACAGTGAGAGTGTTGGTGTATTGTGAGTGCGCTTGTCAAACGCAACCTAACAACCGCACGTCTCGAGCCTCTCCTCGAACGCCGGCAGCATCATGCAAGTTTGTTAGTGCGTTTGTTGGGGCGCTCATCAGATGTACGTAAACTTCATGACCCGCTGTACTGTTCCAGCTTCTCCTCAAATGCCTCCTGGGCCCTGCAGGGGCGGCAGAAGTAATGAGAGTGTTCATTCGTCCATTCATTCGGAGAGTGCACGTGCGTGTTTTGGATAGTGCAGTCCGGCCAACAAGCAGAGCAGGGCAGTTCAAAGCTGTACGCCTCCAGCCGCACTTCGGTACTCCTTAGGCTTTTAAGGCACTTGTCAGGGAGTGCAGCCTCACAGGTAGGGTGGCCGGCAGCTGTCTGGCAAGAGCAGCCAACTCCGGCATGTCGGCAAGCACCGTGCCTGGCATTGCACGCACTCCTTTAGCACGTTACATTTACTGTAGCCCTCTCAAACACTTCTCATTTTCGCCCCTCACCTATAGATCGCCTCCTCCTTCTCCTCAATCTCCCGCTGCTTGGCCTTCTCTGCCTCACGCTGCAGGCCAGGCAAGTGAGGGGGCCAGGCAGGCACGCGGGCAGGTTAATGGGCCGGAAACTGCCAGGCAAGCACTGGCAGGCCCCAGAGAAGAGAGAAGCAGCGCCAGGCCAGCCCACGCCCAGCCGCCGACTGGCCACCAGTCCTTGGCGGCACCTACTTACCGCCCGTTCGTAACCGCCTTCTGCTGCAACTCCGCCACTCACCGCCGCTTTTTCCTGAGCCTCCACCTCTCGCTAAAGCCTACCCCTCCACACAACAGTACTGTACCGTGTAAATCTAGTTCCCAACCCGCAACTCACCGCAGCCTTCTCCTGCGCCTCCACCTCTCGTTGCCGCCGCAGCTGCTCAGCCACCCAGCGGTTGCGCTCCTTCTCAAGCCGCCGCTTCTCGGCCTGCACACGACGCAGATAGGCTTTTCTTCAGCGAGGTGTGCATGTGTGTGCATGGCGAGGGAGTGGGGTGCAGGGCTGGGCTCGTGTTGTGCCCGTCCTCAAGCAGCACAACACGTTTTGGCTTGCAGGTGCAGAGGGGTTCCCGGGTGTGTGCAGCACGGTGGGTGGTTGTTCAGGGCAGGGCCACTTCCCCGGGGGAGGAAAAAGGGAAGGGTGGCAGGGCATGGGGTGGCAGATAGCATAGTGGTATGGCATGAATAGGTGGAAAGGTGGAAAGGGAAGCGTGCCCAGCGCGGCAAAGGTGTTGCAGCAATTCCACGTGGCTAGCCGGCCCAACCTCCCATTCTCAACCCCGCCCACCTGCTGCTCCTGGCGCCACTGCAGCCGCCCCTTTGTGTCGTCGGGGGCGCCGGTGAACTCGCGCAGCCGCTCGGGCAGCTCAAACGAGGGTTCTGCCTAAACAGACACACAGGAGAGAGACATGCAAGCGATTACTAGGGGGGCAGAGGGTTGGGGGACAGGATGGTGTGAGCGGGAGCCGGAGCCAACCGCTGTCTAGCAGCACAGCACGAACGCGGAGCACTTGATTCGATTCAACCACAAAACATGTCTTGGGGCCTGTTGCAGCTGCCAAGCTTCGAGCCATGTGCCACCTCAATCCCTCAAAACAAGCACTGCCAGGCTGGCATGCCAGGCTGGCAGCTGACCTGTCCGTCCACCTCCATAGGCTTCTGTCCGTCCTGCTGCCCCTGCTGTGCTTGCTGCTCTCCCTCGGCCCCCGCGGCCGCCGCAGCCGCCGCCTCGGCTGCCGCCTTCTCCTCTTCCTCCTTCCGCCGCTGCTCCTCCCGCTTCCGCTTCCGCTCCTCCTTCTCTGAAAGGCAGGTGGGGCATGGTGGGGCAGGCCGGGGCAGTGCAGGACAGGCAGGTTATGGGCGAGGGCCAGGGGATGCAATGTGGGCAGGCAAGGTGGCGAGAGCGGCTGCAGACACGCCACGCACACCCACTTCGTGCCACAAAAGACACCACTTGTGCTGTATGATCAACTGAACAGAACAGCCAGAGAGCAGCCACGGCACCCAGCCGCAGCCAGAGAGAAACCACAGCAGCCCCGCGCCTTCCCACCTGCTTCAAAGATTTCCTTCAGCGCCTTGCGCTGCTCAGCCAGCTCCTCGCGCACGTCGCGCTTCACATCCACCGCCTCGTCCTCACGGCCTGCGGCAAGGGATAGCCAATGTACACACTTAGAGTAAGGCATAGCATATTTCCCCGAGAACCACGCATATGCCCACCCCCGCACACGAAGCCTCATCCTCACGGCCTGCGGCATTGAAGGCACACGAGAAGCATGTTTGATAGGAATGCTTTAGATGCAGTTCGCAGGACTTGAGGGCAAGGGGTGGATGGGGGTGTGCGCTTCACATCCACCGCCTCGTCCTCACGGCCTGCACCATAGGGAGTAGCATTGCACACATTCAGATACGTGTCAATTATGAGACGCATCCCCGGGAGCCATGCATCTGCCCACCCTCCACCCACGCTGCCCACCCTGCTCAACAGCACGCAGCCCTCAGGCTGCCCCCGCCGCCCGCACTCACGCTGCAGCACGCCCCGCATCTGTTGGTGACAACACTTGTGCAAGCACACAACCGCACTCACGCTGCAGCACGCCCCGCATCTTCCTCAGAACACAACCCTACGCAGAACACAACCCTCTCGCACTAACCACACCCAAAAGCACACAGCAGCACCAGGACCCCCCCGCATCTCCCCAGAACAACCCTACCCAAAAAGCAGCCAACCGCACTCACGCTGCAGCACGCCCCGCATCTTCTCCGAATCGAGCATGACGTCACAGAGGAAGCGCAGTAGGGCGAGGTGCTGGTCGTGTGTGAGGGAGTCCACGCTGTCAAAAGCCAGCATGGAGGCACCCATGAGCGCCTGTGGGTCGGGCTTGAGGCTGAGAAGCTGCTCGGAATCTGCCTCGGACGCACGCGTCAGCACCAGGCGGCGCAGTACTTCGGGCCAGGTGGCCTCGCTGCCAAGGGGGGAAGGGGTGAGTGGGGGGCAGGAAGGGTGTGGTGAGCGGTGGAGCGAGGTGGCAGG